>JBCAMP010000199.1:0-288388 GCA_039654775.1 Spinibarbus caldwelli | reverse complement strand
CCGACTCATCCTGCTGTAGCTGCTTACGGAACTCCTTCAGCAGTTCCTCCACCCCAGATATTTTGGATTTGAGATCAGATGTTGAAGAGGAGCGCATCATGACCGTCGTCGGCATACAGAGAAGAACAGAACAGATGAGCGCTCGCTGGATATGATGCGCAGCAGGAGACATAATGACACTGTAAACGCTCATTTGCGAAGATGGAAACAGTGGCAATCTTTTTCCCACATCACATTTGAGATTCAAAGTATTAGTTTACGATAAAAAGAATCACCGTTTTTCGCATTTAAGAAGCGCAGCACAAAGCACCTGCACCTGTCGTTTTCACGGCCAGCTGAGCTGAAATGAGCGCAGCGGCTAATGCAGCATTATGTTGCGAAGCTAGCTCGTCCCTGCAGGCGGCACTCTGTGGCTCAACCCAAACACCACTGATTTACATATTTCTATATCTTCTTGAGTAAAATGAAACATACAGTGAAATATGCAAGCAGATTATTGGGGTCCAAGCACCAATGGCTCTGGTGACACTCTTGTCAAATATGAGTCTAAAATTGTCTCTTTATCCTCCTGAGACCCCCCCCCCCCCCCCCCCCCCCCCCCCCCCCCCCCCCCCCCCCCCCCCAAAAAAAGCTTTGTGAATTTAGTATTTTTTCCATGTAATTACATTGTTTAGAGCATAAGAAAAAAATGGAAAAATAACGTTTTTGAAAAATAATATTTTATTCATATTTTATTCTAGGACTCACTATTCCTAAAAATAAAATGGCATGAATAGACAACAAAAAGGCAAAAAACAATGTTTTTTTTTTTTTGGTTTGTTTTTTAAATAACCAATCAATTTTTAGGTTTCAGGATTTCTTTTATAATAAACTTTGTTTAAGGATGATTCTCAACTATGTTATAAAATATATAACAAAAATTATTTGATATACCATTTTGTTTTATAAGCTATAATAAGTATCGCTTTTCATTTATTCTCTTTCCTATTACTTGTTTCACTTCTCTTTCAGTTTTTATAACCATTTCTTACTTGTATGTTTGGCACAGTTATTTTTTTTTTAGGATTACTGTTAAACTAATGTAGTTTGATTTGTATATGTTATCTATTTTAATTTTAGTTACAGTTGTAGTAATGTTTGTCATTTTATTAGTTTTTTTTTTCTATTATGTCTGTATAAGTTATTTATTAAGTTTTAGTTTTATCTAATTTGAGTTATTTTAGTACTTCAACAAACTACATGGAAATGAAATAATATTGAATTTATGGATATGCGTGTGTGTGTGTGTGTGTGTGTGTGCATGTGTACATACACGTAGTTGTTTTTGATGTTTGGCTTAGTTTTATGTTAGAATCATTTTTACACTATGGGGTGGGTGTCACGTACGCTGGAGCCAGGAACGAGGAGACACGGAGAATACACAAACTGAGAGTTTTTAATAATCCATCTAGGGAACATCGAACACAAGAAGACATTCAAAGACCGACAAAGACTAACTGAAAGGACTGGGGCTTTTAAAGACAGGACAATCAAAGAACTAAGGAGACACACCTGGAAACAAATTAACAATCAGACTGGGGAGAAACTGGGTCACAGGGAACACATGGGGAGCAAAAACCACAACAAAACAGTCCAGGGGCGTGACATTACTCCCCCCTCCCGGAAGGTGCGTCCTCGCACCGTGGAACAACAGAGGGGGGGGGGGAACGGGTGGGAACAATGGCGGCGGCTCAGGAGGAGGACGGACAACCGGGAGGGGGCCGGCAGACAGAGACCAGGGAGGCGACGAAGGAGGGAGGAGCCAGGGAGGAGAACAGGAGGGACTCGGAGCAGGAGGAGCCTGGCAGGACCCAGGCCACAGCCATGATGATGGCCCACGGTGGAGCCGACTGAGGGAGGAGCCATGGAGGAGGAATGGCCGCCGACTCCAGGGGGCCGACCAACGGAGGCGGAGCAGGTGGAGGAGGAGCCCGAGGTGGAGATGGAGAGCCGACGAGCCAGGGTGATGCCGAGGATCCGGGGGGCCAGGGTAGAGCCGAGAGCTCTGGCGACCGAGGCAGAGGCGGAGCTCCGGAGATCCGCGGCGGAGCCAGAGCGACTGAGGACCAAGGTGGAGCTGGAGGGAGGAAGGAGCCCAACGGAGCCGGTGGGACGGAGTGACGAGGCGCAGCCAGAGGAGAGGAGTCCCGAGGCGATGGCGGGTCGACGCCCGACCAAGGCGGAGCCGGAGGGACGAGGGAGCCTGGTGGAGCTGGTGGATCGATGGATGACGGTGGAGGCGAGGGAGCTAGGAGCCGAGGTGGAGCCGCTGGGTCTACGGACCGAGGTGGAGTCTGGGCCTCGGAGGCTGGAGGTGGAGGTGAGGGATTCTCCAGCCACGGCGATGGAGGATGGCAGACCCGCGGAGCTCGCACCGCATTGATGGAGGACTGAGGGCGAGCAGAGGGGCTGCCAGACGACAGCGGTGGAGGAGGCAGGAGCGGGTGGGACGGTGGGCATTTGAGATCCTCCGGGCTTCCAGGGGTTAACTCAGGAATGGGAGCCGACACTGTGGGGCGCTCTGGAGGCGCGGGTTCTGGAGGACGCTTTCGGGAAGCGGGCACAGGGGGGCGCTCGGGAGGAGCGGAGCTGGCTGGAACCAGCGGAGACGGAGAGAGGATAGGGGAAGCGTCGACCTCCAGATCATGTTCCCAGTCCAACAGATCCCCTTCAAAGTCTAGCAGCCCCAGATGTATCATCAGCTCACCCTCAGCCGCGGTGCAGGGGGCGGAGCTCCACTCCGCGCTCACACCGTCCACGGCTGGCTCCCACGTGATCAGCTCTCGCACCTGATCTGACGTGTTGGGCTCAACTTCCAGGACGATCTTCCGCTCAGTCGCTCGGCTTGGCGCTGGCTCGTGGATCGTAGCGGGAAATGGCTCTCCGTCATCGGTGGGCTCGTGCTGGTGCTCAGCACTGCGGGGAGTTGGTGGGCTGGGCTCTGGGTCAGGAGTGGCACTGGCGAGATCCCCCTCGGCACAGACGGTGAACGGGGATCCGTGCCTCGCCAGTGTCCACTCCACGAAGGCGGCGAAATCCTCTCGAGGACCATCCTCGGACGACAGCGCTCTGCACGCGGTGTTCAAGCTTGCATTATAGAATGTGCAGAGCGCGCCGTCCGGGTAGCTGGTGGCGTTAGCTAACATCAGGAACAGTCGTGTATGGTCCTCGAGAGATCGGTCCTCCTGCTCCAGCAGGAGGAGGAGGAATTCGGGCCGGACGTAGGGATCCATGGGGCAACACAACGGAAACAAAAACACTGATAGAAAACGGAAAACAAAACGGAGGGTGGACACGGAGGTAACTGTTTCGGTCGGTCTTTCTGTCACGTACACTGGAGCCAGGAACGAGGAGACACGGAGAATACACAAACTGAGAGTCTTTAATAATCCATCTAGGGAACATCGAACACAAGAAGACATTCAAAGACCGACAAACACTAACTGAAAGGACTGGGGCTTTTAAAGACAGGACAATCAAAGAACTAAGGAGACACACCTGGAAACAAATTAACAATCAGACTGGGGAGAAACTGGGTCACAGGGAACACATGGGGAGCAAAAACCACAACAAAACAGTCCAGGGGCGTGACGGGGGGGGGGGGGGGGGGGTTAGTTAATGTATTAATGTAACTAACATTAACTAACATTAACTAATGGAACCTTATGGTAAAATGTTACAATTATTTGTTATTACAGCATACGTTCACAAAGACACTTTGAAACAGAAAAGCAAGCAGGTGCACGATTTAGCATGGCAGCCAATACAAATAGCCTAATTAATAACTGTTTCTTTACCTAAATCCTACGTTTGGACCAGGCTCAGTTGCAGAATCAAAGCAGAAGCAAAGCCCCCCGGCCCCCCCTCTGCCGCCGGGCCTGCTCTTATACCTTTTGTTCTCTTAATATTTTGCATTGTTTGTAGCTTTATTTTGTTTTTATTTAAATGTTAAGTTTAGAAATTTTGTCATATGCATTTCTCATTTTTATTTAATTATTTTTTTTTAATGTGTGTGTATATATACTATTTATAAAGTTTTAGCTTTTAGTTTTGGATCAGTTTTAGTTATTTTAATACTACAATTGATTGTTTCTGTTGTCCTCATTTGTAAGTCGCTTTAGATAAAAGTGTCAGCTAAATGACTAAAAGTAAAGTAAAGTAAAGTAAAGTAAAGTAAAGCAAAGTAAAGTTTTATGCAATATGTGTGTAAAAATTTCCATAAACTGGTTTTCCCATTAAACACAGTGTATCTATACACTGTATCTAATTTGCATGTTATTGTGTTGCTGTTGGGACAGCATGTTGAAAAAAGAATTGTCATAATGGGAGTAATAATTGGTCAGATTTTCATAATGATATCTAATATTTCATAAGAAAATTGATAATAATTTATTTTCCTATTCAATTGTTATGTCTCCCAAAATGCATAATAAACATGCTTTTAGTCCTGGTGTCCTCTGCAGTGGACATGTATGAAATGATGTCCTGTTTCATATGAGGAAGTCAACCAATAACATTTTCCTGAGATGTTGCTTTATGACAAACAATTTGAAAATTATTCAGATTTAAATGACAATTACAAAATATAATCATATTTCCACAAGGATGTAAAATGTTTCACTAAATTAAATTGAGCCATCTTTTAAGACATCTTTAAAGAGGGTGTGATCATGGTGAAACATCCAAACATTTAGTATCTCTAAAAAGCCACGAATGTGCTGTTACATGTGAGGTCTCAGAGAAATTCACTAAAATAGAATGTCCACTACAGAGGCAAAAACTCCATAGCTGGGTCTCAGGAGGATATAGAAGTAGGCCTATTATTCTATGTATTCTTGTCTTTTTGTTAATTGGACAACAATACAGCAATAAAACATACAATAAATTAAATATGTTTTTATATCATTCATTTAATTATCTATAATTCTTTTGGAGATCAGTTCGTTTACCCGGGGTAAAAGGCGCCTTTGATATTATTTTCCTCTAAACCACTAGATGGCACAAAAACGTGGCGTAGCACTTTCCGTAACATCTGCTTTTCAAGATGCACGTGCAAATTTCTCTGATCCTTGACGCGATCGCGGGCAGCAGTGCAAAGTTGATTCTGTGCTTACTTGATCTAATATTTTGAGTTTTTAAAAGGTTGATGATTTAAGTAGCAAATAATAATCGCTAAAATGAATGCATGTATTTTGAGACAGAGGTCTTCTTAACGATTTTCAGTTTTGTTTAAGATAATTAAAGCAACAGTTTTTAAATAACGAAAGGATATGTAAAAGTATGGTATTTGGGGTAAAAAGCGCCCCTACTGTTGGGGCTAAAGGCACAGTAATTAACATGATATAGATGGCTGACTTTTACATTTGTTGACATGACATGGTTAGATTCAAATGGTAAATATCATATATTACGTTGGGTGTCCATATTAGAGATAATCACCATATTTAGAATGAAACCATCATATTTAAAAACATGATATTAATCATATCATATAATAAAACATCATTTGTTGTTACTACTGTAAATCTATATTCAATTATTATGGGATCTCCTTCAATGCTTTCAGAATCTTTACTTTTTAAAATGATTTTGTTTCTGTATTTAAAAAAATCTTTTGGGTCAAGTTGTGTTTTTTTTTATTTTTATTTATTTATTTTTTTTTATGAGAGGCTTAATAACAGCTAATTTGAAGATTTTGGGGACATATCCTAATGACAATAACGAATTAATGATAGCCAAAAGAGGATCTATGACTTCTGGAAGCACCTCTTTTAGTAGTTTAGATGGAATAGGGTCTAACATACATGTTGTTGGTTTAGATGATTTAACAAGTTTATACAATTCTTCCTCTCCTATAGTAGAAAATGAGTGGAATTGTTCCTCAGGTGATCTATAGTGCACTATCTGATGCGATACTGTAGCTGACGGCTGCATGGTTACTGTCGTGGCAAATTAAAATCACTCTCACCATGTAAGAGACAAACTCACTCAGTTGTCTTTCAAAAGTTTTATTCTTTGCAAAGAAGGTCAGACAGTCATACAGAAACACAAGTCACTGCAGAGTGTGACCAAGAAAGGAGGGTTCCCTGCACCTTATATCTCCCTCGGCCTTCAAGGTTGCAAACTCCTAACAGCTGTACTTTTCCACGCATAAAAAGAAACACTCCACTATATCATACTTCTAAAGCTCTGTCCCTTATATTTAGGGCCTAGATGACCCTCTAGGTCATGGACAGGCACCCTTTGGGCTCCCAATTGACCCCCTCATCTCCATTTAGGCCCCTAAATCTCAGTTTAATTCACTGTGACTTGCACAGCAGTTCTAAGTTAAGCATGCACTACACAATGTTTCATGAGCATATAGAATCATGTAAAATGAATTTTTCTTCAACAGTTACAATTTTATCTCTAATAGTATCGATCTTGGAAGCAAAATAGTTCATAAAGTCGTTACTGCTGTGCTGTTGGGAAATGTTAATACCTGCTGATGCTTTATTTTTTGTTAATTTAGCCACTGTATTGAATAAATACCTGGGGTTATGTTTGTTTTCTTCTAAAAGAGACGAAAAGTAATCAGATCTAGCAGTTTTAATGCTTTCCCGCCAAGCAATACAAAATACCTCTAGTTTTGTTTTCCTCTAGTTGCACTCCATTTTCCAGGCTGCTCTCTTTAGGGTGCGAGTGTGCTCATTATACTCTCGTTAGACTCTTTTCCTTAATCGTCCTTAAGCGTAAAGGAGCAACCGTATCTAAAGTGCTAGAAAAGAGAGAGTCCATAGTTTCTGTTACATCATCAGGTTTCTGCGCTGTTGGATATGCTGATGAATTGAGATAAATCAGGAAGATTACTTACAAAACAGTCTTTTGTGGTAGAAGTGATGGTTCTACCATACTTGTAACAAGGAGTAGAATTTACAGTTTTAGCTATATGGAGTTTACACAAGACTAGATAATGATCTGAGATATCATCACTTTGCTGCAGAATTTCAACACCATTAACATCAATTCCACGCGACAGTATTAAATCTAGAGTATGATTTCAACAATGAGTAGGTTCTGACACATGTTGTCTAACCCCAATAGAGTTCAGAATGTCTATGAATGCTGATCCTAATGTATCTTTTTCATGATCAATGTGGATATTAAAATCAATAACAATTAAGACTTTATCTGCAGCCAGCACTAACTCTGATAGAAAATCAGCAAATTCTTTAATAAAGTCTGTATGGTGCCCTGGTGGCCTGTATACAGTAGCCAGTACAAACATCACAGGGGATTTATCATTAACACTTGTTTCTGTAGATAATGTTATATGAAGCACCATTACTTCAAAGGCGTTATACTTAAAGCCTGCTCTCTGAGAAATACTGAGAATATTGCTATAAATTTTAGCAACACCTCCCCCTTTGCCTTTTGGACGCGGCTCATTTTTATAACAGTAATCTTGGGGGTAGACTCGTTTAAAATAATGTATTCATCTGGTTTTAGCCAGGTTTTTGTCAAACAGAGCACATCTAGGTTATGATCAGTGATCATATCATTTACAAAAAGCACTTTCGTAGAAAGGGACCTGATGTTCAGTAAGCCAAGCTTTATCATTTGTTTCTCTGTATTATATATATATATATATATATATATATATATATATATATATATATATATATATATTTTATTTTATTTTTTTGTTGAACATCAATTAAATTGTTACTCTTAAATTGGTTTGGACATTTTTTGTATTTTCTAGTTCGGGGAACAGAAACAGTCTCTATAGTGTGATATCTAGGTGAAAGAGTCTCTATGTGCTGAGAATTAACTGACTTCTGTGACGTGAGGTGGCTAGCAGATGGTCGGTTTAGCCAGTCTGTGTGCTTCCTGACCTGGGGCCTAGTTAGTCAAGTACGAACTCTAAGAATATGTGCCATATTTCTAGAGAGAAGAGTGGCACCACCCCAGGGGGGATGAAGACCATCTCTTTTCAACAGGTCAGGTCTGCCCCCAAAACTCGTCCAATTGTCTATAAAACTTATGTTATTCTGCGGGCACCACTTAGACATCCAGCCATTGAGTGACGACAGTCTGCTATTGTAGAACTTTGGACCGCAGTTTCCCAAGAGCTTGACTGGCCTCCTAGTCCAGGGTTCGTCACTGGAGATTGTGCTGCCCAGGTACTTGAAGGTGGTAACATTTGAGAGCTGGGTGCCATTGATGGTGATGCACTGCTGGTCTGCTGCTCTCCCTGGTGCAGGCTGGTATAGAACTTCTGTCTTGCTGAGGCTGATGGTTAAGCCAAACAGCTTTGTTGCTATGGAGAATCTGTCTACGATTGTCTGTAGATGTTTCTCTTGATGCGCCATGAAAGTACAGTCGCCTGCAAAGAGAGCTTCTGTGAAGAGCCTCTACAGTGTCTTTGTTTTGGTGGCCAGGTGGCGGAGGTCGAACAGTGAGCCGTCGAGACGGTAACTGATGTACACGCCCAGGTTCAGGTCTCTCACAGCATGTAGCAGCACTTGGGTGAAGATCAAGTTGAAAAGCACCGGAGCAAGGACACAGCCTTGCTTCACGCCATTGGAGATGCTGAATTGATTGGATGGCTCTCCACTTGACAAGACTTCTCCTGTCATGTCGATGTGAAACAGCTGGATCAGTTTGGTGAACTTTGCTGGGCAGCCGAGTTTTCTGAGTATGACCCACAGGGCGTCTCTGTTGACTGTGTCAAATGCTTTGGCCAGATCGATGAAGACTATGTAGAGGTTCATGTTCTGTTCTAGGCACTTCTCCTGCACCTGTCTCACAGTGAAGATTATGTCGATGGTGCTGCAATCTGGGCGGAAGCCACACTGTGACTCAGACAGGTTCTGTTCATAGACTGATGTCAGTAGTCTATTGAGCATAATGCGGGCGAGGATCTTGCCTGCGATGGAGAGCAAAGAGATAGCTATGTAGTTGGCGCAATCTGCTTGTGTGCCTTTGTTCTTGTACAGGGTAGAAGGTGTATTGTGCCATCACGGAGCTGCAAGGGCATATCTTCCTCTTCCCAGATGCTGGTCAGAACTGCATGGAATGCCTGGAACACCTCCTCACCAAGTGCCTTGTACAACTCTGAAGAGATGCCAACCTTGCCGGGTTGCCTTGCCAGAGCTCATTTGCTTGATGGCCCTCTGAACCTCAGCTAGGGATGGGGGGTCGTTCAGCTGTTCGAGAGTGGGATTTTGAGGGATCTGGTCGAGGGCTGACTGGTTGACTGTAGATGGGAAGTTGAGCAGTTGGCTGAAGTGTTCTCTCCATCTGTTGTTGAAGCCCTGTTTGTCTTTGATGAGCGTGGCGCTGTCTGCAGAAAGTAAGAGGGCAAAACCAGATTTTGAGGGACCATAAACTGCCTTGAGAGAGCCAAAGAACTGCCTGGCGTTGTTTATGTCGGTGTAATGTTGTATTTCTTCCGCCTTCTTCTCCCACCACTGATCTATCATCTTCCTGATTTCTCGCTCTCCCTGGGATTGGAGGGACTTGAACCTCTCCTTTTTGGAAGCGGACCCTGGATCTTTCTGCCACTCCAGGAATGCTTTGTTCTTCGTGCCCAGCAGGTCTCCAATGGCACTTTCATTCTCATCGAGCCAGTCCTGATGAGTGCATTCCTTGGGGCCTAGCGCCTCCTTGGCTGTCTCCGTCAGTACATCCCTGAACTGGTTCCATTTCTCAGTTGGGTTTCCAGTTAGTGGTCCATTGGCAGACAGCTTCTCATCCAGCGTGGACTGAAACTTGTGAAGGTAGGAAGGATCTTGGAGTCTGACGATGTTGAATGCTGAGCGTATGACCTTATCACACCTTGGGTGGTGAGAGACGATGTGCAGCTGGAGTGTCGCTCTGACTAGCCTGTGGTCTGTCCAGCATTCTGCTCCCCTCATGGCCCTGGTGACAAGGATGTCTCGGATATCTCTCTGGCGCACAATGATGTAGTCTATCATGTGCCACTGCACACGATAGACTAGTACATGATAGACATGATTCAAGTACTGAGTAATATTAATTAACTACATGTACATACTATATGATATGGCTAAAGGTTACTTGCATGTAATTATGCATAATTAATTGTTATTATAATAGGAAATGCAAATAGACAATCCTTTAAGTGTGAGTTTATCAGTGTGTCTTCAATCATGTATTGAGTCAGATAAAGACTGTCATTTTTTTTTTTTTCTCAAGAAAAAAATTAAAATGCTCTTAAGAACATTTTTGAGAACTTATTTTTCGAGAGCGGCACTTAAGAACATTCTTACGAATTTTGTGAATTTTAAAGAATTTGTGAATTTTAAAGAATTTAAAGAATTTTAATAAATAACTTAACTTATTTCTGAAGAAGATCTTCGCGAATCCGGCCCCTGAGTCTGATGGTCAGCTCACTAGGAAAGAGCGCTCATGACCTGAACTGAGTGAGTCAGATAAGAGAGTCTTAGGAAACGTGCAGTGCTGTGGGACCCCAGGGTCAGCACTGAAAAACCCCGCGCCACAGGATTAGACGTAGCAGCCTGCTGCTGACTCACTACTAGAGTGTTGTTTGTTCCTCCTTGGGGGAGCCAAAGTGCCTCACGTTTTTGTGCATCTCCCTTGCTTGGCGCACCTGAGTCTGATGGTCAGCTCGTTAGGAAAGAACGCCCATGAAGTGAACTGAGTGACGGTGCGTTCCAAACGGGATATATCGCCCTCCAAAGGGCACTTCGGAGTGAAAATAATCATGGGTGCCATATTGAAGGGTCGTTCCAAACCAAAGTGCTCAAAACTGGCCACTTCAAAGGGCCATTCGGAATGAAGGATTTCGAAGGGTACAACTGATAGACACTTCGGGCTCCCATGATCCTTTGCGCTGATTCTTTCCATGATGACGGCGCCTCCGTGTGGGCATGACATAATGACGCAGAAGGGCACTTCAAGAAACAGTTGTTTGGTCCCCTACACCCTTCAACCCTTCGAAGCTCTCACTCGGCAGGGTAAACGCTTTGAAGGGATTAGGGCATAGGGATGAGCCCTTCCGAATGGAACGCAGGGTATGTCAGATAAGAGAGACCTAGGAAACTTGCAGTGGTGTGGGTCCAAAGGGTCAGTTCTGAGAAACCCCACAGGATGAGACGTAGCCGCCTGCTTTCTCCTAGTTGGGACCGCTGTTTTGTCTGCTGCAGGGCTAGCTTGCAGTCTTGGCTGGGTGACTGAGCTGGCTAGTGTGCAAGTGCGCCAGGCGCCAGTGTTGCACGAGAACAGGGCAGAGGACATGCGGGTCCCCGTAGTCGTGGCCATAGCTTCCAGCGATCGGCCGGCTGAACACTTCCTAACAACATTTGAATTCTTCCAAACGAGGTTGGAATACTTCTGAATAAAGTCCTAATGAAAATCCGAACGAGGTGCGAACACCTCCTAACTAAATCCAAACAGGTCCTAACGCAAATCCGAAACCTTTTAACAGATGAGGCAAAGGACCCAGTCAATTCCTGCCAAGAGGAAAGAGCCAATCAGCAATCGAGTTGACATGCCAATCTCGCCGCTGATTGGCTGAATGAGTTTCGTGTCATTCCAGCTGTTTGCAACTCACTGGACATCTGCTATACGGTGATTCAAGGTAAGCGTTATCAAATTACAAATTACAAATCCGTGACACTAGTGTTAATTTATTTGTTCAAACATTAATTCATGATTTGGAACAAAGATTATTCGGATCGGTACACTTAGCAAGGCAAGCTAACTTAACATTGATGTGTATCAGTTATCACTAACGCTAGTTAATCCTTTGATGCATAACATTGGTCTAAAGTTACCTGATTGAGTTTTTATTTTCTATATCTTTGCAAGAATTTAATTTAATCATTCAGTATTCCAAGTATTCATTCATTATGTTATTTCAGTCATGACATAACTGAATCATGAGTGATTCATGGATTATTCCAGGTATTCATTAAATATCTAGTTTTTGATTTCCACAAATCATTATGCTCATTTTTTTCTCTTCTTTTTTATATACAAACACAGTTTTTGTACTTTTTCATCATAAGCTTTTTGCAAAGTAGGAATATATTTACTGCAGAAAACTATTAACCTTCCAAAAATTTCACCACTCAACATGTCTGCTTTTGTATATTTGATGCATGTATATTTGTGTATTTGATGCATATTTGATGCAAGTTTTATATATATATATATATATATATATATATATATATATATATATATACTTATTTTATGTATATTTTACATTTATACATAAAGTATTTTCTATTCTATTATTCTATTCTATTCATATTCTATTATAGTTAAACAATATTAGCTTGTTCAAACAATATAAAAGTTGAAATAGAACGCTATTATGTACAAATATACAAGTATATTTAAACTGCATGTTATCAAAACAGATGTTCAATCCCAAAAAAACTCCATTCTACCACTGCTATATTAACACAGCCGATTACAACTACCAAGAAATCCACAACTACATTGATTTGTTCCACAATATTTTTTCAGATATGACCAAAACAGGCAAATCATCTGCCTATTGGAATGATATCTGCCATAGGTATGCTCAGGGCACCTTCCAGTTCAGTACAGGCAAAAGGCCTGGAAGCAGAAAATGGAAGGAGGCCCTGGAGCGGATTGATGCCTGTCCCCTGCAAAGGGGGAATAAGGTGGACCTGTTCGGCAGGCAAATAGTGTGCACTTGTGGGTTCCATAAGGTAGGTATATGATATAATATATCAAAAGCATGATAAGTCCCTGTATCATGTAATAGACTATTTTATGGACCATCCCCCAATCTATTTTCAGAGTGCACAGTTCTGCAGAATAATTGGTGAAATTATTTAACATGAATAGTAAGACCTTCTTTTGTTGCTAATCCTCATTTTCTCCCAGTCAATAGATAAGGCCTTGATTGAGGCAGGGCCTGAGGTAGAGGCAGGCGGCAGCTCAGAGGAGGCAGGGACATTACAGGGAGAACAGGGGGTGAAGTGTTCTCTGTGTAGTGTGGTTGTGGAGGCAGAGAAGTTCTCAGAGCACCTGTCTGACTACCACGCTGAAGAGAGGTATGACAGCTGTGGGGCCAGGGTCCAGGGTGCTGTTGGACTCCTCCAACACATAGAGTCCAGCCATTATGGGGCCCTATTGGCTCCACGTGTCAGCCCTTCAAAAGATCTCACACCATCTTCATGCCCTCACCATCTCCACGGCTGGCACCACCTCCGCAGCACTTGCCCTCTCCACTGCCAGCACCAGTGTCTCAATTTCTGCGGCCCACTCCATCTCCACGGTCTACTCCATCCCCGCAAATTCCATCTCCGCGGCCCACTCCATCTTCGCGGCCCACTCCATCTCCGCGGCCCACTCCATCTCCGCACCACTCTCAGCTCCAGCTCACAGCCCTCACCATCACCTCCACGGCGCTCTACATCTCCACAGCCCACTCCATCCTCATGTCCAGCTCGCTCACTGCAGCCCACACCATCTCTGCCTCAGGCTGTTACTGATTGGGAGAGCTTTCTTCCCAGTCAGTTCAAGAGAGTCCTCCAGCCAGCAGATTGGGTGTGGATTGCCAAGTGCCTCTATGAGCCCACAGGTAGCTGAGGCAGAAGATCCAGGCAAACTGGTTTTATTCACCGATGCAGCCCAAGCCGTCTCCTCCTGAGCCAGGGTGTTACTTCCGACAGAGGATGTTCTTGTGGGCACCAGTGAGGATGTGGGGCATTCCTCTTAAATGCCCACAGTGTGGCAGGAAGATGCATCATTCAGGGATCTACCCGAAGGTCAGGGAGGTGATCGACATGGATTGCCGCTACTATCTGGTGGGTGGGGACTATCCACGCTGCAGTGCATGCAAGTTGCCAGTATGCCCATGGAGCCAGGACATCCTTTCACAATTGGATGTGGCACACAGGACCCTGTTTCCAGCAGTGCTGACCACTCAGCTAGCCCTGGACAGGAAATGTGTGACATTCCTCAGGCCAAGGACCAGCGGCAACAGTTCCTCCTACCTCCAGTCAGCAGTAGAAGAAGTCCACAGTGAAGGGTGAGCACGACGGACCACCCAGTGTCTCTCTGACTGTGAGTTTCATTTAAGAAAGGTTGCTCTGGTCCAATCTGCAACGGCACCTGCCTTTTCTGCACCTGCACCCTTAAGGCCACTTCCACTCGCCCAGTGGTTTGAGACTGTCTACTCCAACGACATCCTCAGCCATCTGGACGAGATGAAGGGTGTGGTTACCTCCACCTATGGCCGAATACTGAAGATGAATTCTACTAAGAAGGTACTGTACATGAAGGTTTGAGCATGAGGTTTATTTTCAGCCATGTTAAGTAATTTGAATAGATATTTTCAAATCATTATGACAAAAAAGTGTGCATTTGTGTTATATATTTGAAAGCACCATAACAAAAATAAGAAAATGTATCATTAAACCTGTCAGAATTTTTTTTATATTTCCTTATGTTTGTTTTTAAGATCACCAAAAATCTGGCTGGTGGCATTGGAGACACGGCTGCATGGATGACCAACATTGGCAATGAGCTTGGCCAGGTTCTGAACAGTGTTCTGACAAAAGCTGAAGGTGCAGGACTTTGAAGGTGCAGGCATGGATTTTGTTTCTGAAGCTTGGTTGTTTCCTGTCTTGCCCGCCTGCGGCCAAGAGAGCTGGAGGGCTGCAGCCAGGCATAGTCGTGGCCGAGAGGTTAAGGCGATGGACTGGAAATCCTTTGGGCTCTCTCTGCGCAGGTTTGAACCCTGTTGACTGCGGCCAGTGTTTGACCTTTTGCTTCAGCTTCCTGTGCCGATAATTGTGTCTTCCAAGAACTTTTGCTTTTGCTCTCTATGCCGTAATGCCTTGTGGCCTTTATCCCATAGCGCGTGTGGCAAATGAGCTTCTGCTGGGCAGCATATAATACATAGTATTACTGTAGCAGCGTGGACACACATACCGGAAGTGTTCACTCGGAAGAGAGCGCAAAAACACAACACAAAAATGAACAAAAGAGATGGCTGCAAATTGAGACAGGCTTTTTAAAAGTAACTTTTCAAAACCACAGCACATTAAAAACGCTAAGCCGAGCGCCAGTCAAGCTGGTAGTGGCGAAAATAGTGTGCGCGCCTAATTATAATTATTAGGGTAATCTGCAGGAAGTGCAAACAGACAATCCTTTAAGTGTGAGTTTATCAGTGTGTCTTCAGTCATGTATTGAGTCAGATAAAGACTGTCAATTTTTTTTCTCAAGAAAAAAATTAAAATGCTCTTAAGAACATATTTGAGAACTTAGTAAGAATTTTTCAAGAGCTGCACTTAAGAACATTCTTACGAACTTTGTGGAATTTATTTTAAGAAATAACTTATTTCTGAAGAAGATTTTCGCGAGTCCGGCCCCTGAGTCTGATGGTCAGCTCGCTACGAAGAGCGCTCATGAACTGAACTAAGTGAGTCGGATAAGAGAGTCTTAGGAAATGTGCAGTGCTGTGGGACCCCTTGGGTCAACACTGAAAAACCCTGCGCCACAGGATTAGACGTAGCAGCCTGCTTTTTCCTCGTTGGGACGCCCAGGTTACCGTAGTCGTGGCCGAGTGGTTAAGGCGATGAACTAGAAATCCATTGGGTTCTCCCTGCGCAGGTTCGAATCCTGCGGACTATGCTGCATGCCGAGGAGAAGCGTTTGTGCCTTTTTTCACATCCCTTGCACACTTTTCTGCTCCCGCTTTGCATCGGGAAAACACGCTGCTGGCCCTTTTTGCAGCCAAGGGACAGTGGTGTGCCGTGATCGTATAGTGGTTAGTACTCTACGTTGTGGCTGCAGCAACCCCGGTTTTCGAATCCGGGTCACGGCAGTCGGACTCCTTTTTGCCACCTCATCCTTCAGCTGGATTTTTTGTCTGAATCTCTGTGGCGTCTTGTGCTGCCCTCCTGCAGCCAAGGGAGCTGGAGGGCCACAACCAGGCGTAGTCGTGGCCGAGAGGTTAAGGCGATGGACTTGAAATCCATTGGGGTCTCCCCGCGCAGGTTCGAACCCTGCTGACTACGGGTGGCGTTTGCCCCTTTACTTTAGTTTTCTCTGCCGATAATTGTGCCTTCCAAGGCCTTTGCTCTATCTACCGTAATTTTTATGAGCGTCTTCTCGGCAGTTTGTGGGGAATCTGTTGTTATATAATACGTAACAGAGAAAGGCTTTGCGCGAGAGCCCGGATAGCTCAGTCGGTAGAGCATCAGACTTTTAATCTGAGGGTCCAGGGTTCAAGTGCCTGTTCAGGCGAAAGGCTTTGATATTGTTGGCGCCCTCAGCTTACTGTCACGCCGGTCCAGCTCTGTCGTTGACTCACAACTAGAGCGGTGTTTGGTCGTTCTCTGGGAGACCCACAGCGCCCCACGTTTTTGTGCATCCCCCTTGTTTGGAACACATGAGCCTGATGGTCAGCTCGCTAGGAAAAAGCGCTCATGAAGTGAACAGATAAGAGAGACCTAGGAAATTTGCAGTGCTGTGGGAGCCCAGGGTCAGCACTGAAAAACCCTCCTCTTCAGGATGACATGTGGCAGCCTGCTTTGTCCTCGTCGGGAAGCCCGAGTTCCCGTAGTCGTGGCCGAGTGATTAAGGCGATGGACTAGAAATCCATTGGGGCCTCCCCGCGCAGAATCCTGCCGACTACGTTGTTTGCCTGCATGCCGAGGAGAAGCGGCCTTGACTTTTTTTTTCTCATCCCTAGCACGATTTTCAAAGTGCTCAAAACTGGCCACTTCAAAGGGCCCTTCAGAATGAAGGATTTCGAAGGGTACAACTGATGGACACTTCGGGCTCCCATGATCCTTTGCGCTGATTCTTTCCATAATGACGGCGCCACCGTGTGGGCACGAAATAATGACGCAGAAGGGCACTTCAGCAAACAGTTGTTTGGTCCCCTACACCCTTCAACCCTTCGAAGCAAGCTCTCACTCGGGAGGGTAAACACTTTGAAGGGATTAGGGCATAGGGATGAGCTCTTCCAAATGGAATGCAGGGTATGTCAGATAAGAGAGACCTAGGAAACTTGCAGTGCTGTGGGTCCAAAGGGTCAGTTCTGAGAAACCCCGTTCCACAGGATGAGACGTGGCCGCCTGCTTTCTCCTACTTGGGACCGCTGTTTTGTCTGCTGCGGGGCTAGCTTGCAGTCTCGGCTGGGTGACTGAGCTGGCTAGGGTGCACGTGCGTCAGGCGCCAGTGTTGCACGAGAACAGGGCAGAGGACATGCATGTCACCATAGTCGTGGCCGAGTGGTTAAGGCGATGGACTGGAAATCCATTGGGGTCTCCCTGCACAGATCCGAATCACACGGGGCTGGACCTTTTTGCAGCCGTGGGCCAGTGGCACGCAGTGATTGTACGGTGGTTAGTACTCTGCGTTGCGGCAGGAGCAACCCCAGATTGAATCCATGTCACGGTAGCCTTTTGCGTCGAGCTACGGGGACGCCGGGCTCCTTTTAGCCACCTCATTCTTCAGATGGATTTTGTTTCTGAAGCTTGGTTGTTTCCTGTCTTGCCCGCCTGCGGCCAAGAGAGCTGGAGGGCTGCAGCCAGGCGTAGTCGTGGCCGAGATGTTAAGGCGATGGACTGGAAATCCTTTGGGCTCTCTCTGCGCAGGTTTGAACCCTATGGGCAGTGTTTGACCTTTTGCTTCAGCTTCCTGTGCCGATAATTGTGTCTTCCAAGAACTTTTGCTTTTGCTCTCTATGCCGTAATGCCTTGTGGCGTTTATCCCGTAGCGCGTGTGGCAAATGAGCTTCTGCTGGGCAGCATATAATACATAGTATTACTGTAGCAGCGTGGACACACATACCGGAAGCGTTCACTCGGAAGAGAGCGCAAAAACACAACACAAAAATGAACGAAAGAGATGGCTGCAAATTGAGACAGGCTTTTTAAAAGTAACTTTTCAAAAACACGGCACATTAAAAACGCGAAGCCGAGCGCCAGTCAAGCTGGTAACAGTGAAAATAGTGTGCGTGCCTAATTATAATTGTTAGGGTAATCTGCAGGAAGTGCAAACAGACAATCCTTTAAGTGTGAGTTTATCAGTGTGTCTTCAGTCATGTATTGAGTCAGATAAAGACTGTCATTTTTTTTTCTCAAGAAAAAAATTAAAATGCTCTTAAGAACATATTTGAGAACTTAGTAAGAATTTTTCAAGAGCTGCACTTAAGAACATTCTTACGAACTTTGTGGAATTTATTTTAAGAAATAACTTATTTCTGAAGAAGATTTTCGCGAGTCCGGCCCCTGAGTCTGATGGTCAGCTCGCTAGGAAAGAGCGCTCATGAACTGAACTGAGTGAGTCGGATAAGAGAGTCTTAGGAAACGTGCAGTGCTGTGGGACCCCTTGGGTCAACACTGAAAAACCCCGCGCCACAGGATTAGACGTAGCAGCCTGCTTTTTCCTCGTTGGGACGCCCAGGTTACCATAGTCGTGGCCGTAGCTTCCAGCGACCGGCCGGCTGAACACTTCCTAACACTTCCGAACAACATTTGAATACTTCCGAACGAGGTCGGAACACTTCCGAGCAAAGTCCTAACGAAAGTCCGAACGAGGTGCGAAGACCTCCTAACTAAATCCAAACAGATCCTAACGCAAATCCGAAACCTTCGAACAGATGGGGCAATGGAGCCAATCAATTCCTACCAAGAGGAAAGAGCCAATCAGCAATCGAGTTGACATGCCAATCTCGTCACTGATTGGCTGAATGAGTTTTGTGTCATTCCAGCTGTTTGCAATTCACTGGACATCTGCTATACGGAGATTCAAGGTAAGCGTTATCAAATTACAAATTACAGATCCGTGACACTAGTGTTAATTTATTTGTTCAAACATTAATTCAGGATTTGGAACAAAGATTATTCGGATCGGTACACTTAGCAAGGCAAGCTAACAACATTGACGTGTATCAGTTATCACTAACGCTAGTTAACGTTAACCCTTTGATGCATAACATGGGTCTAAAGTTACCTGATTGAGTTTTATTTTCTATATCTTTGCAAGAATTTAATTGAATCATTCAGTATTCCAGGTATTCATTCATTATGTTATTTCAGTCATGACATAACTGAATCATGAGTGATTCTTTTGCTGAATGTATTTTAATCATGCATTATTCCAGGTATTCATTAAATATCTAGTTTTTGATTTCCACAAATCATTATGTTCATTTTTTCTCTTCTTTATATATAAACACAGTTTTTGTACTTTTTCATCATAAGCTATTTGCAAAGTAGGAATATTTTCAACCGCTTTCCTGTAGCTCATATAGTAGAGCATGGCGCTAGCAATGCTAAGATCATGGGTTCGATTCCCAGGGAAAACAAGTGCTGATAGAAATGTATAAACTGTAACTTGAATGCAATGTAAGTCGCTTTGGATAAAAGCGTCTGCTAAATACATAAATGTAAATGAATATATTTACTGCAGAAAACTATTAACCTTCCAAATATTTCACCACTCAACATGTCTGCTTTTGCATATTTGATGCATGTATATTTGTGTATTTGATGCATATTTGGTGCAAGTTTTTTTATATATATATAATTTTATGTATATTTTACATTTATACATAAAGTATTTTCTATTCTATTCTATTATTCTATTCTATTCATATTCTATTATAGCTAAATAATATTAGCTTGTTCAAACAATATAAAAGTTGAAATAGAACGCTATTAAATACAAATATACAAGTATATTTAAACTGCATGTTATCAAAACCGATGTTCAATCCCACAAAACTCCATTCTACCACTGCTATATTAATACAGCCGATTGCAACTGCCAAGAAATGCACAACTGCATTGATTTGTTCCACAATGTTTTTCAGATATGACCAAAACAGGCAAATCCTCTGCTTATTGGAATGATATCTGCCATAGGTATGCTCAGGGCACCTTCCAGTTCAGTACAGGCAAAAGGCCTGGAAGCAGAAAATGGAAGGAGGCCCTGGAGCGGATTGATGCCTGTCCCCTGCAAAAGGGGAATAAGGTGGACCTGTTTGGCAGGCAAATAGTGTGCACTTGTGGGTTCCATAAGGTAGGTATATGATATAATATATCAAAAGCATGATAAGTCCCTGTATTATGTAATAGACTGTTTTATGGACCATCCCCCAATCTATTTTCAGAGTGCACAGTTCTGCAGAATAATTGGTGAAATTATTTAACATGAATAGTAAGACCTTTTGTTGCTAATCTTCATTTTCTCCCAGTCAATAGATAAGGCCTTGATTGAGGCAGGGCCTGAGGTAGAGGCAGGCGGCAGCTCAGAGGAGGCAGGGACATTACAGGGAGAACAGGGAGTGAAGTGTTCTCTGTGTAGTGTGGTTGTGGAGGCAGAGAAGTTCTCAGAGCACCTGTCTGACTACCACGCTGAAGAGAGGTGTGACAGCTGTGGGGCCAGGGTCCAGGGTACTGTTGGACTCCTCCAACACATAGAGTCCAGCCATTATGGGGCCCTATTGGCTCCACGTGTTAGCCCTTCAAAGGATCTCACACCATCTCCATGCCCCTCACCATCTCCACGGCTGGCACCACCTCCACAGCACTTGGCGTCTCCACTGCCAGCACCAGTGTCTCCATCTCCGCGGCCCACTCCATCCCCGCGGCCCACTCCATCCCCGCAGCCCACTCCATCCCCGCGACCCAATCCATCCCCGCGACCCACTCCATCCCCGCGACCCACTCCATCCCCGCGGCCCACTCCATCCTCGCGGCCCACTCCATCTCCGCGGTCCACTCCATCTCCGCGGTCCACTCCATCTCCGCGGCCCACTCCATCTCCGCACCACTCTCCAGCTCCACAGCCCTCACCACCACCTCCACGGCGCTCTACATCTCCACAGCCCACTCCATCCTCATGTCCAGCTCCCTCACTGCAGCCCACACCACCTCTGCCTCAGGCTGTTACTGATTGGGAGAGCTTTCTTCCCAGTCAGTTCAAGAGAGTCCTCCAGCCAGCAGATTGGGTGTGGATTGCCAAGTGCCTCTATGAGCCCACAGGGCAGCTGAGGCAGAAGATCCAGGCGAACTGGTTTTATCCACCGATGCAGCCCAAGCCGTCTCCTCCTGAGCCAGGGTGGTACTTCCGACAGAGGATGTTCTTGTGGGCACCAATGAGGATGTGGGGCATTCCTCTTAAATGCCCACAGTGTGGCAGGAAGATGCATCATTCAGGGATCTACCCGAAGGTCAGGGAGGTGATCGACATGGATTGCCGCTACTATCTGGTGGGTGGGGACTATCCACGCTGCAGTGCATGCAAGTTGCCAGTATGCCCATGTAGCCAGGACATCCTTTCACAACTGGATGTGGCACACAGGGCCCTGTTTGCAGTGGTGCTGACCACTCAGCTAGCCCTGGACAGGAAATGTGTGACCTTCCTCAGGCCAAGGACCAGCGGCAACAGTTCCTCCTACCTCCAGTCAGCAGTAGAAGAAGTCCACAGTGAGGAGTGGGCACGACGGACCATCCAGTACCTCTCTGACTGTGAGTTTCATTTAAGAAAGGTTGCCCTGGTCCAATCTGCAATAGCACCTGCCTTTTCTGCACCTGCACCCTTCAGGCCACTTCCACTCGCCCAGTGGTTTGAGACTGTCCACTCCAATGACATCCTCAGCCATCTGGACGAGATGAAGGGGGTGGTTACCTCCACCTATGGCCGAATCCTGAAGATGGATTCTACTAAGAAGGTACAGTACATGAAGGTTTGAGCATGAGGTTTATTTTCAGCCATGTTAAGTAATTTGAATAGATATAATTTCATCATTATGACAAAAAAAGTGTGCATTTGTGTTATAAATATTTTAATGCACCATAACAAAAATAAGAAAATGTATCATTAAGCCTGTCAGAATGTTTTTATGTTTCCTTATGTTTGTTTTTCAGATCACCAAAAAGCTGGCTGGTGGCATTGGAGACACGGCTGCATGGATGACCAACATTGGCAATGAGCTTGGCCAGGTTCTGAACAGTCTTCTGACAACAACTGAAGGTGCAGGACTGGAGGAGCTGTGCCAGGGCGTCGTCAGACGCTACCAGAATGCTGGCGAGCCAGAGCCTGAGGTCATCTACGTTGACCGGGATTGCTGCAGTCAGTCAGGTGGGATTTTCAAATGACTAATTTATCAAATGTGCATTGCAATATATTTTATAAAAGTTAATAGTGGTGTAGTATAAAGTTCCCCTTTCCCTATTGGCGATGATAATTAGTATTATTATTACCAGTAATGTAATGTAGTTGCAATAAATTATAATTTCTGAAAAGTATGTTGAAATGAAATCAAATGCATGCTTTTTTATTTTTTTCCCCCTCCACAGGTGCACCTGCGGTACTAAATCTTTTTCGGCCATGGAAGTTTATTGTAAGGCTAGATATCTTCCATTTTATGAGAAGATTCAACTGTGGCCTTACTACAGAGCACCACCCTCTCTACGGTACCTTTTGTTCAAAACTTTCCTCCTGTATCTTTGAGTGGGATCAGGAGGATGTGAAAGAACTTAAAGCGGCTAAGAGAGGGGAGTGGAAGAGCAGCCATGGTGGACAGGCTCCTACTGAGGCACAGCTTATTGCCAGCATCAGCCCAGGTGAACTGGCGAAGCATTGTAGGCGGCGGACGCGAAGGGCTGAGGAGATCTGGGCCATGATTTCAGGGCTGCTGGAATCAGTATGGGAGTTAACTGACACTACAGGGTTTCGTCTGGTTAACCCTGACAGTATGCACCATGTCTGGGAGATGCAACAAAAACACCTGGAGTGCATACAGGACCCTCCACATGTAGAGTTGTACACAAAGACGGGGACACTCCAGAAGGGTGGCAAAGTCCTAAACGTGCTTAGGTGTGGCAGGGGGTCATCCTCGCTGGAGAGTTTTCACCGCCACCAGTGTGCCTTCATTCCTGGTAAATTCTGAATTATAAATTGCAGTATGTTCTGAAGATGTTTTTAAGTTGAAAAGATTGCAATTGTGTCAACATTATGAATATATATATATCTATTTTTATAGAAGTAGATCCCTGGGTACTACCTGGATTTGGCTTGTTTTCATGCAATTTACTACCAGCTACTTGTCACGTTATTCTATGTTACTGTTCTATAACTGTGTTATTAAATTTGTATGTCCTCAGTTTAAAAGAATTGCTGACTGAATCTGTGCATTTTCATTCTTAGGATGGAGATGTAATGCCATGCACACACAAATGTACATGTTAGAGGGGGCCTCGAGGTGGAACATGAGCCGGGCAAAAGAAGCTGTATCTGTGGTGGGGGCCTCAACCCTCAGGACATTTGATGTCTGCTTAATGTCTCATTTAAACAACATGAGCCAACGGGTCCTTGGTTGGGCTTTAATGCCAGAATTCACCCCTCCAGAAAAAACCCACTGGTAAGATATCTCTCAGGGCAATGCTGAGCATTGGAGTATTCCTCTCTCTCCTCTGTTTGTGTGTGTCCTCTCCCCATTAACAATATGTTAAAAATTATTGCAGGGGAGCGCATTGCAGTGGAGTACTTATTGGCCCAGTCCAATAGAGGCGACCAGTTGATTGCACACCACAATGACATGCCTGAAGTCCCCCCAGATGAGCCCGAAGATGATAGTGAAATTGACACGACTGTGTGCCATGCAGCTGACCTTAGGTCTGATGACTCTGACCCTCCAGTAGCTGTCGCAGAGGCCCAGGTGACCGGTCAGGTAGGTGACACTGGACCCAAATCCCCTGATGAGGAGGTCACTGAGGAAGAGGAGGATGACACTGGAAGTCCTGGCACATCAGGCCAGGTAATGTTGCTATTCTGTACCATCTTTTACTTTTTAAATAAATATATCTTGTGCAGTGCAAAGAACTTATTGTCAACCATTTGCAAAGTTAAAATATATGCGTGTACCATGCAAAATAATTACTACAACACCGTATATATTTATTGGACTGTGTAGCGTTTGGACCAATCAGACACACATTTGTTCTAACATTGATTTAATAAATAGATTAGATTTAGATTAAAACACTCACAGACCCCTCACCCAACACACATTCTGGGTGCCGTATGTCTGTGAACGCAGTCCAGGCCCCTGGCTACCATGGCAACCAGGAGACTTTTGTCAGGCCAGATAAGCTTTACGACCTAATGGCATGTAGAGAGCTCTCTCTCTCACTACACTTTCCATAGGAAAGACATGTAATGCACATAAAAATGGACTCTTCTCTAATTAATTCATTGAAAAACCTTTCTTTGAATGAACACACATATCCTCAGGTCATTGTGTATATTGTTACTGTTCGTGTATATTGTCTTTTGTACTGTATCCTGTTTTATGCATGCTTATGATAGATCACTAGTTAATATTACCTCACTTATATCATGTTTGATCTTTATCAATTCGTCTTCGGATGATCTAATTGAGAGTGTATATTATATGTTGCTACCTATGCAACATATAAGTGTTCTAAGAATCTTTAATAGTTTGCATAAGAACTTACAATCCAACCCCATGCAAATTACCATGCTCAGAGACAAAGAGTCGTAAAACCTTCCCTCCAAAGAGAATGGAGACCACTGGCTCTTTGACTCCCCAGAGGTGTGACCTCTATACCAGATAAAGGTCTCAATCACAGGTCCGGCCTCTCTTCTAAAAAAAAAATCTCTTCTGCAAAAACTTCTTCTGCAAAAAGCTCTTCTGCTATCTGCTGCGGTTCTGTTAGACCCCAAGAGGATGAGGAAGATGTGAGCTGGAACTCTTCTGGACCCTTAAGTTATTGTACCAGGCTTATGGCCTTGTCTTTCCATTCAATCAAAGCTCCTCGGACCTCAGCAGATCCCTTTCTTAACTCTTTTTCCACTCTCTACCTGGAAGACATTTCTACCTCAGAACATCTTTGGAATTCATCACTCTTCAACCCGGAAGAACGTGATCGCGAGTCCAAAAACCTTGAAACCATCAAGACTTTTCATCTGAGACCGCATTCCGTCATGACAAAAGGAACTGTAAGTATAGTACATTTAACTAAACGAAACAGAGGTTTAGTATAAGTTATAGACCCCGTTTTAAACGGCGCTGATGGTTTTACTCAGGTGGTTAAATGACTTTTTCCATAACTGCATTCTCTGTTTTTCCTGATGGTTTCATCCATCTACTCTCATTAGCCCTTTCCCCATGTATGAGCGATTGTTTGTTTGTTTGTTAGACTAGTTTGCGTTAGTGTTTAGTTAATAAAACTCTTGTGCACAAATTACATGAGTTTCTGATTCTGCCTTGCATATTAATGTCCCTTTACGATTCTGACCCTTGCTACATGCTCTAATGCATTAATAGGAAGATATTTTCTGTGGCCACGGAAATATCCTTTCTTAGAGTTGATATGAATTTACACTGAATGTTCGCTGGACGAACAGATCAGCTGATGGCAATTTAACTCTGCGACAGTTATTACTGTCAGCCGATATAAATAATTGTAATTAATCATAATTAATTGTAATTATTTATATACAATTCCCTTTTTGAGCTAATTTGCTACAACTGTGGTTGTCTTTTTTTCTCAATTTTCAGAGTGCACAGTGTGATTCCAGAGGTGTCTTGGGCTGGGAGGCAGTTGATGCCCTGGCAGCCTACCTGGTTGGCCTAAACAGAACGATCACTGCCTTGTCATCACAAGAGGAGGCTGACATAGTCCAGCTGTACATAGCTCTGCATGCCATGGACAAGGTGCCATCAAAATATAGCCAGAGAGTTAAGAAGAACACTTTGCTAGGACCTTGGAGAGCATCCAGGAAGCGGAGTGGCTCTGCTCCAGGACAGCAGGCAGCAGAGAGGTAATTTGACTATTTGGAGCTTCACTAGTTTTTAACCCAGTATACAGTCCAGATTATATCATCCTTCTTTTCCATAGACTGTTCATGACTCATGGGCAGGCGGCTCAGGACCCTGAAGTCCACAGGGTCTGTGAATGTGTTTGCCTACGGCTTTTGAAAGAGTTTCAGCAAGCAAGGAACAGGCCCAAGGACACACAAGGAAAAACTCTGCCAATTCCACAATCTATTGTGGTGGTATACAGCCATTTAAAACAGCTGCTGGAGGACAGCAGAGTGGTTTTAGGACAGACTAACCTGGTTCTGGTTCCGATAAACACCACTACTGTCTCCTCGTGGTGAGTCTTTTTTTATGCAATACTTTTATACAATCACAGTAGTATATCAATATTGTACTTATAAAACCTTCCTGTACATGCTTCTTTTAAAAATTATACTAAGTAAAGACAATGGGCTTTAATCCATTAAAATTGCTAATTTAAGATGAAGAATGTTTCTCTTGCAGGCTACTAAGAAGACAGAAACGTGTGGACAGAGACATGCTGCTGCAGGGTACTGCACTGCCCAAACAATTATATTTGGCCAAGGAGTCACTTCCTGAAGTGTGCACACTTCCAGCTGCTCCTGCACAGCATGGGCATGAGGCCATGGTATTTGAGGAGCCAACAAATCAGGACGGAGAGGCCTTCATTCGTAAGCGTATCTCCAACAGGTGCCCATTGCCCACCCCTCCTCCTGGATCTTACTCTGCATTTCCCATATACCCACCAGCACCACACTTTGCATTCCCCCCTGGGTCCTACCCACCCTTTCCCAGCTACCCACCAGGTCTACCAGTGCCTAAGTCTACCCAGTTTATGCCCCCTCCCCAGTTCCAGCCTCCTCCCCAATTCCAGCCTCCTCCCCAATTCCAGCCGCCTCCCCAATTCCAGCCGCCACAAACTTGTCCCTCTACTCAGCCCAGGCAGCGTACATGGAGAAGGCAGAAAGCTGCCCAAGAGGATGAGGAGCGAGTGGCTAGGGGTGAACCACCACGGAAACGACTAGCAAAGGATATATATCACTATATCTGCAAGCAGTGTGGGCTGGCAAAAAATAAGACAACTGGCCACACTCAGCTGAAGGACCGGTGGTATTGTCCAGCCTCAGGCCTCTCTGTTGCACAGTGGAGGGAGAATGTACAGGGAGGTCTTTGATTTTTTTTTTTAAATTAGAGTATATATTAGTTATGATAGCTAGGTTTTTATATAGTTGTTTGTTTGTTTTTTAGTTTTCAGTTTTTAAGTGTGTTTGCTGTGCTGTGTGTGTTGTGCTGTGAACATTTTGTTTTTAATTGCTGTTTGCAGTGCTTAATATGCAGTGTTTGTAAAAAAGAAAGACACAACTGTTGTGGTGTAATAGTAACACATCCATCCTTTGGGTGGAAAATTCCAGGTGCAAGTCCTGGCAAGAGTGTGTGGTGTGTTTGTCAGATCAGTATTTTTATTTTTTTTTAGTTTTTATTATGAATTTTAAAGTCAAATATCAAACAAACTCTTTGCTTAAATCCTTTGTGAGGGATATTTTTTTTCTTTCCTTTTATTTCTTTCCCCCCTTTCCCCCTCCCTTTTCCCTTTCTTTCCCCCCTTTCCCCCTCCCTTTTCCCTTTCTTTCCCCCTCCCTTTTCCCTTTCTTTCCCCCCTTTCCCCCTCCCTTTTCCCTTTCTTTCCCCTCCCTTTTCCCTTTCTTTCCCCCTTGTAGCAGTTCCTTTTGCCTTGTTTTTGGCCGAGTAGTTAAGGCGATGGACTAGAAATCCATTGGGGTCTCCCTGCGCAGGTTCGAATCCTGCCGACTACGCTGCATGCCGAGGAGAAGCGTTTGTACCTTTTTTCACATCCCTAGCACGCTTTTCCGCTCCCGCTTTGCATCGGGCAAACACGCTGCTGGCCCTTCTTGCAGCCAAGGGACAGTGGTGTGCCGTGATCGTATAGTGGTTAGTACTCTGCGTTGTGGCTGCAGCAACACCGGTTTGAATCTGGGTCACGGCAGTTGGGCTGCTTTTTGCCACCTCATCCTTCAGCTGGATTTTTTGTCTGAATCTCTGTGGCGTCCTGTGCTGCCCTCCTGCAGCCAAGGGAGCTGGAGGGCCACAACCAGGTGTAGTCGTGGCCGAGAGGTTAAGGCGATGGACTTGAAATCCATTGGGGTCTCCCCGCGCAGGTTCGAACCCTACAGACTATGGGTGGCGTTCGCCCCTTTACTTCAGTTTTCTCTGCCGATAAATGTGCCTTCCAAGGCCTTTGCTCTATCTACCGTAATTTTTATGAGCGTCTTCTTGGCAGTTTGTGGGGTATCTGCTGTTATATAATACGTAAGCGAAATACGTAACAGAGAAGGGCTTTGCGCAAGAGCCCGGATAGCTCAGTCGGTAGAGCATCAGACTTTTAATCTGAGGGTCAAGGGTTCAAGTCCCTGTTCGGGCAAAAAGCTTTGATATTGTTGGCGGCCTAAGCTTACTGTCACGCCGGTCCAGCTCTGTCTTTGACTCACAACTAGAGCGGTGTTTGGTCCTGCTCCGGGAGACCCACAGCGCCCCACGATTTTGTGCATCTCCCTTGTTTGGCACACATGAGCCTGATGGTCAGCTCGCTAGGAAAAAGCGCTCATGAAGTGAACTGAGTGAGACAGATAAGAGAGACCTAGGAAATTTGCAGTGCTGTGGGAGCCCAGGGTCAGCACTGAAAAACCCTCCTCTTCAGGATGAGATGTGGCAGCCTGCTTTGTCCTCGTCGGGAAGCCCGAGTTCCCGTAGTCGTGGCCGAGTGATTAAGGCGATGGACTAGAAATCCATTGGGGCCTCCCCGCACAGAATCCTGCCGACTACGCTGTTTGCCTGCATGCCGAGGAGAAGCGGCCTTGACTTTTTTTTTCTCATCCCTAGCACGATTTTCCGCTCCCTCTCTGCATCGGACAAGCACGCCGCTGGTCCCTTTTGCAGCTGTGGGCCAGTGGTGCCCCGTGATCCTATAGTGGTTAGTACTCTGTGCGTTGTGGCCGCAGCAATCCGGGTCAAGGCAGCCTTTTGCCGTAGGGCAATGGGGACATCAGTCTGCTTTTTGCCACCTCATCCTTCAGCTGGATTTTGTGTCTGAAGCTCACTGGCATCCTGTGCTGCCCTCCTGCAGCCAAGAGAGCTGGCAGGCTGCAGCCAGGTGTACCGTTGTTTTCTCACGCAGGTCCAACTCTGCTGCTGGCTCACTACTAGAGCGTTGTTTGTTCCTCCTCGGGGGAGCCACAGTGCCTCACGTTTTTGTGCATCTCCCTTGCTTGGCACACCTGAGTCTGATGGTCAGCTCGTTAGGAAAGAGCGCCCATGAAGTGAACTGAGTGACGGTGCGTTCCAAACGGGATATATCGCCCTCCGAAGGGTACTTCGGAGTGAAAATAATCATGGCACCATATTGAAGGGTCGTTCCAAAGCAAAGTGCTCAAAACTGGCCACTTCAAAGGGCCCTTCGGAATGAAGGATTTCGAAGGGTACAACTGATGGACACTTCGGGCTCCCGTGATCCTTTGCGCTGATTCTTTCCATGATGACGGCGCCACCGTGTGGGCATGAAATAATGACGCAGAAGGGCACTTCAACAAACAGTTGTTTGGTCCCCTACACCCTTCAACCCTTCGAAGCTCTCACTCGGGAGGGTGAACACTTTGAAGGGATTAGGGCATAGGGATGAGCCCTTCCGAATGGAGCGCAGGGTATGTCAGATAAGAGAGACCTAGGAAACTTGCAGTGCTGTGGGTCCAAAGGGTCAGTTCTGAGAAACCCCGTTCCACAGGATGAGACGTGGCCGCCTGCTTTCTCCAACTTGGAACCGCTATTTTGTCTGCTGCAGGGCTAGCTTGCAGTCTCGGCTGGGTGACTGAGCTGGCTAGGGTGCACGTGCGTCAGGCGCCAGTGTTGCACGAGAACAGGGCAGAGGACATGCATGTCCCCATAGTCTTTGCCGAGTGGTTAAGGCGATGGACTGGAAATCCATTGGGGTCTCCCTGCGCAGATCCGAATCACACGGGGCTGGACCTTTCTGCAGCCGTGGGCTAGTGGCACGCAGTGATTGTATAGTGGTTAGTACTCTGCATTGTGGCAGCAGCAGCCCCGGATTGAATCCGTGTCACGGTAGCCTTTTGCGTCGAGCAACGGGGACGGGGACGCCGTGCTCCTTTTAGCCACCTCATCCTTCAGATGGATTTTGTTTCTGAAGCTTGGTTGTTTCCTGTCTTGCCCGCCTGCGGCCAAGAGAGTTAGAGGGCTGCAACCAGGCGTAGTTGTGGCCGAGAGGTTAAGGCGATGGACTGGAAATTCTTTGGGTTCTCTCTGTGCAGGTTTGAACCCTGTTTGACCTTTTGCTTCAGCTTCCTGTGCCGATAATTGTGTCTTCCAAGAACTTTTGCTTTTGCTCTCTATGCCGTAATGCCTTGTGGCCTTTATCCCGTAGCGCGTGTGGCAAATGAGCTTCTGCTGGGCAGCATATAATACATAGTATTACTGTAGCAGCGTGGACACACATACCGGAAGCGTTCACTCGGAAGAGAACGCAAAAACACAACACAAAAATGAACAAAACAGATGGCTGCAAATTGAGACAGGCTTTTTAAAAGTAACTTTTCAAAAACACGGCACATTAAAAACGCGAAGCTGAGCGCCAGTCAAGCTGGTAGCGGCGAAAATAGTGTGCGCGCCTAATTATAATTATTAGGGTAATCTGCAGGAAGTGCAAACAGACAATCCTTTAAGCGTGAGTTTATCAGTGTGTCTTCAGTCATGTATTGAGTCAGATAAAGACTGTCATTTTTTTTTTCTCAAGAACAAAATTAAAATGCTCTTAAGAATATATTTGAGAACTTAGTAAGAATTTTTCAAGAGCTGCACTTAAGAACATTCTTACGAACTTTGTGGAATTTATTTTAAGAAATAACTTATTTCTGAAGAAGATTTTCGCGAGTCCGGCCCCTGAGTCTGATGGTCAGCTCGCTAGGAAAGAGCGCTCATGAACTGAACTGAGTGAGTCAGATAAGAGAGTCTTAGGAAACGTGCAGTGCTGTGGGACCCCTGCATCAGCACCGAAAAACCCCGCGCCACAGGATTAGACGTAGCAGCCTGCTTTTTCCTCATTGGGACACCCAGGTTACCGTAGTCGTGGCCGAGTGGTTAAAGCGATGGACTAGAAATCCATTGGGGTCTCCCCGTGCAAGTTGGAATCCTGCCGACTACGCTGCATGCCGAGGAGAAGCTTTTTGCGTTGGTGGTATAGTGGCGAGCATAGCTGCCTTCCAAGCATTTGACTGGGGTTAGATTCCCAGACAATGTTTTTTCCTTAGGGTTGGGCTGATGTCGGAGCAGAGCTCCTCATCTGGCTGCACTTAATAACATTTGGATGGGTCGTTCGGCAGCAGAAAAGCACTAGCTCTCCCCGTCGGGGAATCAAAACCCGGTCTTCCGCGTGACAGGTGGAGATACTGTCCACTATACTAACGAGGACTTGCACATGCAGGGCACCAACGACACGGCCCCGACATCACTAAACAATGCATGGCTTTTTCTTACTCTGGCCCAGCCCTTACGCCAATGTTTCTCAATTCCAGTCCTCGCGCACCCCCGCTCTGCATACTTTGCATGTCTCTCTTTGTTAACACACCTGATTCAGATCATCAGCTCGTTAGACGTGAGCTCCGTGCATGAACTGTGTTCCAATTGAATGATCCCTACACAGTGTCCATTGCTCCCTACTCTCTGAGCAGGGGAAATCCGTTGAAGTTTACTTCACTTCGGAACATTAATTCACGGATTTGCGCTGCGCCACAGCCTGCAGCGTCTTCACACACAGACGAAACTTACTAGAGAAGCGTGGAGTGTCACATAATATACCTCTGTAAATCAATACAATTTAAATTCAAGTCTCGCACACTTCAATGCCCTTTGAATGGAACATATACGTTCGCTTCGAATTGGAATCATGGCGGAATGTCCTGTGATGTCCACTTCGCAGGGTACTTACAGTCGAATAGAACAAACGTCTGAAGCGATAAGAGAAACACACAAAATGTGCAGAGCGGGGGTACGTGAGGACTGGAATTGAGAACCGCTGCCTTACACCATAAAATACCGGATCGACCCATCATGAGCTGAAGTCGCTTAACATTTGGAATGCTACACGTTACAGGGGTCATTAATTGGATACTTTTTCTTTTTTCTTTTTTTTGTTTCTCCAACTTTTCAGATGGGGGCATGAGAAAAGAGATTGCATTGCCTGGATTGGGCTTGTGATTATTGGGCGACAGAGGGGATTTTTGTGACTTTTACTCCTCCCGTTTGGAGTGAGGGGGTGACGAAAAGCATGTGGGCAGGTATCGGCACCCTAGATTACCCTTGGCGAGCGTAGTGGTTTACCACAGGGACCGTACAGGCCCAAGGGGATGGAGACACAGCTCGAGTTTCTCTTCATTATCGCATAAATCTTTCGCCTTTTAATAAAGATTTCCATGGAGGGGAACTTTTGCAAGTGATTTGTATTTTTGGGGGCTCTGCTCACAGCGGCGCTACACTGGAACGTCAAGAGCAGAATGAATTTGACTGTCTGCCACCACGTGGTGGAAGGCCGCGCAACTGGTTTTTGTCTGTATTTGCAGCCTTTGCGGTTTCTGCGTCACGCCCTCATATTTATTTAACCAGCATGGAATGACAGCGCCTTTTGCGAGTGATGGGATCCAAACCCTGGACATGCTCTCTTTAGGGCCGGGCCCAAAAAAAGAACGCTTCAGCTCCTCTAGCCCTATCAGCGACTCATGCACTTCGAGCACTCTTACTTAACGCGCAAGCCGGCGTCTACCACTTGTGTTGGTGGTATAGTGGCGAGCATAGCTGCCTTCCAAGCATTTGACTGGGGTTAGATTCCCAGACAACGTTTTTTCCTTAGGGTCTGGCTGATGTCGGAGCAGAGCTCCTCCTCTGGCTGCACTTAATAACATTTGGATGGGTCGTTCGGCAGCAGAAAAGCAGTAGCTCTCCCCGTCGGGGAATCAAACACCAGTCTTCCACGTGACAGGCAGAGATACTGTCCACTATACTAACGAGGACTTGCACATACAGGGCACCAACATCACTAAACAATGCATGTCTTTTTCTTACGCTGGCCCAGCCCTTACCAACCCTGTTCCCGGAAGCCCCCCCCTCCCCCGTCCCCCGTCCCCCGTCCCCCGTCCCCCCTCCCCCGTCGCTTCCCAACCCTGGTCCCAGAAGCTCCCCCTCCCCCGCACTTCCCAACCCTGCTCCCGGAAGCTCCCCCTCCCCGGCACTGGACGTTCAAGATCAGGGGTGCCCAATCCTTTTCCTGGCGATCAACTGTCCTGCAAAGCTCAGCTCCAACTCTAATCAAACACACCTGAAGCAACTAATTAAGGTCTTCAGGATCCTTCGCCTGAAAATTAAAGGCAGGAGTGTTTGATTAGAGTTGGAGCTTTTGCAGGACAATCGATCACCAGGAGCAGGATTGGGCACCCCTGTTCTAGATCAGTGGTTCTTAATTCCAGTCCTAGGGGCTCCGCTGCTCTGCACACTTTGCATCTCTCCCTTATTAAACAGACCTGATTGAGATCATCAGCTCATTAGTTCTCTCTGCTAAAGAGTTGATGATCTCAATCAGGTGTGTTAATTAAGGGATACATGTAAAATGTGCAGAGCAGGGGGCCCCCAGGACTGGAATTGAGAGCCACTGTTTTAGATGATTCCCTTTAATCAAACACACCTGATTCGATGCATCAGCTCGTTAGTGGAAGACTCCAAGACCTCAGATGAGTGCGTCAGAGGAGAGATCTCAATAAACGGCGAGCACTGCTTTAAAACCGACAGCAGCCTTTCCGAGGGCAGACCTCCGTGGGAACCGAAGCAAGGCCCCTCATTATTCGCTCTGCTATTCGTCACAAAAAGCGGCAATCCCCAAAAAAGGGGAAGCACACCGTTCCTGGAGACACTGCAATACCAGGTCGATGCGTGAAGCGGAGGGAGCAAGCCCCAACTCCGGCTCCGTGATCCAAAAATCAATTTAATATGCAGTCCCCAGGTAGGGGACGTATCAGATATTAAACTGATAAGAACAGATTTTTTTTTTTTTTTGAACAGTTTTTATTGTCACCATTTTCATTTTCATTTGTATTTTTTACTTGTGCACACACATATTTCTTTTCAAGAACACATTTTTAAAACAAGCAAGAATAAATAACATAAATACACATGATTTTAAAAAAACAATTGCAAATAATTAAAACCATTGTGTTGTTCTTGTTTTTTTAAAAGTCCATTTGTGTGTGCGCGTGTTAAAAGGTGTGACCATCTCAAAAGTAAAATACAAATTTAAAACAAGCATCTAATTTTTGTCCAATAAAATCCAGTTCCATTTTTAAAAGCACAATAAAACACCAATTAAAAGTCTTTAAAAGTCATCTGTTGTGCAAAACCGGGGGTGAGCCCCTATCAAGTCAGTCTTCACCCCGCTCTCCAGAACAGGGACGTGAGATGTTACTTCATGGGCTCAGCGGAGATCCCCTCTCCTCCGGCCCGCTGTTCCCGTAGCCAGAGTGGTGAGGGTGCATCTACGGGCGGCCAGGGTCGGTGGCGGCCGGGACCCTTTCCGTGCAGCCCTGGCCCCCCCGTCCAAATATCGTCGTCCGGTACTCCTGCAGCATTGTTGTTACCTTTAGTTTGCATGCATGGGGGGGTACCATAACGCGCTTCCCCACCAGCAGGTTTCTAGTGGCCCAGATGGCATCCTTGATGACGTTGAGGGTGAGCCAGAGCGAGGTGAATTCCTGTGCTGTCAAGTCCTTCAAGCCCCGGCCCACCCCAAGGATGGCGAGCTGGTACCCTATCTGGGCCCCACCCGCTGGTAGGCACGGGAAATACAGGGGGCCGGTCCTGGCCCACAGGTCCCGCGCAGCGCTGCACTCCCAGAGCAGATGTCGAACGGTCTCCGGGGAATTGCATCCGGACCGAGGGCAGATCGGATTTTTGGCCATGCCTCTGGAGTGCATAACCGCCCTGACCGGGAGGATCTCATGAGCCACCATCCACGATAGATCCTTGTGCCTGTTCTGGAGAGCGGGGTGAGCAGCGTTCCTCCAAACTTGTTTGGCCTCACGTAGTGTGAGGCCTGGAACTGGACTCACCGGTTCCCGGTCCTGCACAAGAGAGACGAGATGCTTGGGGTTAGTTAAAATGGTGACATCTTCTGTATCTAAAAGGTATTTCTTTAAAAACTTTTTGATAAAACTGTACTCTTTTGGTAGGTTAAAAGACACTGGACTTGTCAGGTCAATTGGTAAAATCTTTAAACTTCTTAAGTAGGACCCCATCCAAAAGCGTGCCATAGCTGCTGTTTTGTTCTGTTTGGATGGGGTCACAGCATATTTTATATGAAGAGCACTAAAAACGACTTCCTAAAACCAAGTGGGGATCCGGGAGGCCTTTCCCGCCGTTGTCCGGTTTTCTTTTGACGAACTCCCTCTTCATTCTTTCCCATTTAGATCCCCACAAGAAGTAAAATGTCGCTCTCTCCAAGTTCCTCAAGAAATTCCTGGGTGGGCTAAAGACAGAACATACAAGTAACATAAGAGGTAAGATAACTGCTTTAAAAATTAAAACTTTACCTTCTATTGTCAATTGTCTTAGTCTCCAAAACCCCAGTCTTTTCCTAACTTTCCCTAGCAAGTCTGTCCAGTTTTCCTGTCCACCTCCTTCTTTATCAAATTTGACTCCTAAAATCTTAAAATCTGTCTCTTTAAAAACCACGTCTAGTCCACCTGTGTCTATTCTGTCCCACGGCCCGAAGAGCTGGGCCTCAGACTTGCTTCTGTTGAGCTTGGCGCCCGAGGCCCGACCGTACCAGTCAGTCAAGTCCATTGCTCTTCGTATGGATAAAACGTCCGTGGTTAAAAGATTCACGTCGTCCATGTATAAAACAAAGGTCGCTGTCAGTCCGCCCGTCCCAGGAACTTCTAGTCCTTTGATCCATTTGTCCCTTCTCAAGATCTGTGCCAGTGGCTCCATACAGGACACATACAAAAGAGGAGATAAAGGACATCCCTGACGGACACCACTGTGTATATTCACAGCTTTGGAAAGATGCCCATTTACAAGGATTTTGCTGACTAGGCCCTTATACAGCAGTCCCGCCCAAGCTATAAACCTCTCTGGAAACCCCATTTTTTGCAGTACCTGAAAAAGGTACTGGTGCGAGACTCGGTCAAATGCTTTTTCAAAATCTAAATTTAGGACTACTAGCCGAATATTTCTGTCTCTCGCATAACAGATGGCGTCTCTAATCAGCACTAGGCTGTCTGTTATCTTTCTTCCGGGCACAGCGCAAGCTTGATCTGGGTGGATCACGTCCTCTAAAACAGTCGACATACGTGTTGCTAAAATTTTACTAAAAAGCTTGCAGTCCAGGTTTAAAAGTGTAATCGGTCTCCAATTTTTTAAGTCAGTCCTGTCTCCTTTTTTGTACAGTAAGGACACTATCCCTATCCTAAAACTGTCTGGAAGTCTGTCAAGAGTCTCAAAGTCATTAAAAACAGCCAATAAATCATGTGCTAAAATGTCCCAAAATGTAAGATAAAACTCTAGGGGGAGTCCGTCTGCTCCTGGGGACTTCCACCTTTTAAAACCTTTAAGAGCTTTATACATTTCTAAAATGGTAAGATCTTGGGATAAAAGATTATCTTGACGATTAACTTTCTTGACTAAAAAATTTAAAACTTCCCTTGCCGTGTCCTCGTGTACATCTTTTTTTCTGTATAAATCCTCATAAAAGTCTTCTACATTCTTTAAAATTTCTTCTGTTGTGCCTACTTCCCTCCCTCCTACCTTAACCCTAGTTATTGCCCCTCCCCTTGTTATTATCTTTTTAAAAAAATAACGGGTGCACTTTTCACCTTCCTCTATTTCTCTTTCTTTGCTTCTAAAAATAACACCTTGACTTTGGATACTGGATAGGACTGACATTTTTTTTTTACCTCTGTTATCTCTTTGCTAAAATCAAAACCATTATTTAAAAGATTAAAATATCTTTGTAGCCTTTTCTGCAACCCCAACATGCGTCTCTTTTCCCTGTTCTTTTTGTCCTTCCCTACCTTCATAAAAAACTGTCTTGTCCGGTCCTTTACCATTTCCCACCACTGCGCCCATGTATCATAAAAGTCTTGGAGGGTCTGCCATTGGCTGAACTGCTCCCTGTACTCACTGACTACCTCCTCATCCTCTAAAAGGGAACAGTTCAGCTTCCACAGCCCTCCCCCTACTGTCACACCAGTGGATAGTGAAAGGGTGCAAGATAGCATTAAGTGGTCTGAAAAGTCAAGTCAAGTCAAGTCACCTTTATTTATATAGCGCTTTTAACAATACAGATTGTGTCAAAGCACTCAACAGCATCAAACTGGAGGACAGAGTGTCAGTAATGTATAATAATAAGATTAAACACTCAATTTTCAGTTAAAGGCATTTCATTATTGAATTCAGAGATGTCATTGTCTAGCTCAGTTTAGTTTAAATAGTATATATGAAATCAAATTGACGATAATCGTTAGAAATTAAGTGTCCCCAACTGAGCAAGCCAGAGGCGACAGCGGCAAGGAACCAAAACTCCCTCTGTGACAGAATGGAGAAAAAAACCTTGGGAGAAACCAGGCTCAGTCGGGGGGCCAGTTCTCCTCTGGCCAGGATATTATTATTTATTTTTTTACTTATTGTATTAATTAAATTTTAAATGTATAAATGTATTATATTTCTATTTTTATATTGTTGCAATTTCTAACAATAATAGTATTATGTAGTTAGGTATTTTATTATATTATAGTTATTTTGTTTAATTTTAAGTTTTATTGTATTTAAGTCGAGGTCTTCACTGGGGATATGTCCCCGGGGCTCATCCAGGTGTCCGGCCTCCGCCGACGGTCAGGGTTGCAGACATCATCTCCCGGCGCCATCTGATCCGGACACGGACTGAGAAACAGAATAATAAAGAAACAGACAAATATTAGCGTAGATGCCATTCTTCTTACGATGTAACGAGTACATCGTGTGTTATGAGGAGTGTTCCCGGTTCCGGTTGATCTAATTAATGCAGCCTAACAAACCTTTAACGGATTTGAATAATAGAAGTGTATTAGTGTGTTATGTGTAAGCCAGGTTAAAGAAATGTGTCTTTAATCTAGATTTAAACTGACACAGTGTGTCTGCCTCCCGAACAGTGTTAGGTAGATTGTTCCAGAGTTTGGGCGCTAAATAGGAAAAGGATCTGCCGCCCGCAGTCGATTTTGATATTCTAGGTATTATCAAATGGCCAAAGTTTTGAGAACGCAGCAGACGTGGAGGACTATAATGTGAAAAGAGCTCGCTCAAGTACTGAGGAGCTAAGCCATTCAGGGCTTTATAAGTAATTAACAAGATTTTAAAATCTATCCGATGTTTGATAGGGAGCCAGTGCAGTGTTGACAGAACCGGGCTAATATGGTCATACTTCCTGGTTCTAGTAAGGACTCTAGCTGCTGCATTTTGGACCAACTGTAGTTTATTGATCAAGCGTGCAGAACAACCACCCAGTAGAGCATTACAATAGTCTAACCTTGAGGTCATAAACGCATGAATTAGCATTTCTGCATTTGACGTAGAGAGCAAAGGTCGCAATTTAGATATGTTTTTGAGATGGAAAAACGCAGTTTTACAGATACTAGAAACATGGCTTTCAAATGAAAGATTGCTATCAAACAGCACACCTAGGTTCCTAACTGATGAAGAAGAATTGACAGAGCAGCCGTCACGTGTTAGATAGTGTTCTAGGTTATTACATGTGGGGTTTTTAGGTCCGATAATTAACACTTCTGTTTTTTCAGAATTTAGCAGTAAGAAGTTACTCGTCATCCAGTTTTTTATATCGACTATACATTCCGTTAGTTTCTCAATTTGGTGTGTTTCACCGGGCCGTGAAGAAATATAGAGCTGAGTATCATCAGCATAACAGTGAAAGCTAACACCATGTCTCCTGATAATATCTCCCAAGGGTAACATGTAAAGCGTGAAAAGTAACGGCCCTAGTACTGAGCCTTGAGGTACTCCATACTGCACTTGTGATCGATATGATACCTCTTCATTTACTGCTACGAACTGATGGCGGTCAGATAAGTACGATTTGAACCATGCTAAGGCACTTCCACTAATGCCAACTAAGTTTTCTAGTCTATTCAAAAGAATGTTGTGGTCGATAGTGTCGAACGCAGCGCTAAGATCCAGTAGAACTAATAAAGAGATACAACCATGATCAGATGATAGAAGCAGGTCATTTGTAACTCTAATGAGAGCAGTCTCAGTACTATGATACGGTCTAAATCCTGACTGGAATTCCTCACAGATACCATTTTTCTCTAAGAAGGAATATAATTGTGAGGATACTACCTTTTCTAGTATCTTTGACAGAAAAGGGAGATTTGAGATCAGTCTGTAATTAACTAGATCTTTGGGGTCAAGTTGTGGTTTTTTAATGAGAGGCTTAATAACAGCCAATTTGAAGGTTTTGGGGACATATCCTAATGACAATGATGAATTAATAATAGCCAAAAGAGGATCTATGACTTCTGGAAGCAGCTCTTTTAGTAGTTTAGATGGAATAGGGTCTAACATACATGTTGTTGGTTTAGATGATTTAACAAGTTTATACAATTCTTCCTCTCCTATAATAGAGAATGAGTGGAATTGTTCCTCAGGGGATCTATAGTGCACTATCTGATGCGATACTGTAGCTGACAGCTGCATGGTTACAATTTTATCTCTAATAGTATCGATCTTGGAAGTAAAGTAGTTCATAAAGTCATTACAGCTGTGCTCTTGAGAAATGCCAACACCTGTTGATGCTTTATTTTTCGTTAAATTAGTGACTGTATTGAATAAATACCGGGGGTTATGTTTGTTTTCTTCTAGAAGAGACGAAAAGTAATCAGATCTAGCCGTTTTTAATGCTTTTCTGTAGGATAGGGTACTTTCCCGCCAAGCTAAACGAAATACCTCTAGTTTTGTTTTCCTCCAGCTGCGCTCCATTTTCCGGGCTGCTCTCTTTAGGGTGCGAGTGTGCTCATTATACCACGGAGTCAAACTGTTTTCTTTGATCTTCCTTAAGCGTAAAGGAGCAACTGTATCTAAAGTGCTAGAAAAGAGAGAGTCCATAGTTTCTGTTACATCATCAAGTTTTTCTGCGCTGTTGGATATGCTGAGGAATTGAGATAAATCAGGAAGATTACTTACAAAGTAGTCTTTTGTGGTAGAAGTGATGATTCTACCATACTTGTAACAAGGAGTAGAATTTACAGTTTTAGCTATATGGAGTTTACACAAGACTAGATAATGATCTGAGATATCATCGCTTTGCTGCAGAATTTCAACACCACTAACATCAATTCCATGTGACAGTATTAAATCTAGAGTATGATTTCGACAATGAGTAGGTCCTGAAACATGTTGTCTAACCCCAATAGAGTTCAGAATGTCTATGAATGCTGATCCTAATGCATCTTTTTCATTATCGACATGGATATTAAAATCACCAACAATTAAGACTTTATCTGCAGCCAGTACTAACTCAGATAGAAAATCAGAAAATTCTTTAATAAAGTCTGTGTGGTGCCCTGGTGGCCTGTACACAGTAGCCAATACAAACATCACAGGGGATTTATCACTAACACATGTTTCTCTAGATAATGTTATACGCAGCACCATAACTTCAAACGAGTTATACTTAAAGCCTGCCCTCTGAGAAATACTGAGAATATTGCTATAAATTGTAGCAACACCTCCCCCTTTACCTTTTGGACGTGGCTCATTTTTATAGCAGTAATCTTGGGGGGTAGACTCATTTAAAGTAATGTATTCATCTGGTTTTAGCCATGTTTCTGTCAAACAAAGCACATCTAGCTTATGGTCAGTGATCATATCATTTACAAATAGTGCTTTTGTAGAAAGGGACCTGATATTCAGTAAGCCAAGTTTTATCAGTTGTTTCTCTGTATTGTAAACATTTTTTATTTGTTGAACATCAATTAAATTGTTACTATTACTTTGGTTTGGACGTTTTCTGTATTTTCTAGTACAGGGAACAGACACAGTCTCTATAGTGTGATATCTAGGTGAAGGAGTCTCTATGTGCTGAGAATTAACTGCCTTCTGTGACGTGAGGCAGCTAGCAGACGGTCGGTTTAGCCAGTCTGTCTGCTCCCTGACCTGGGCCCTAGTTAGTCAAGTACGAACTCTAAGACTATGTGCCATATTTCTAGAGAGAAGAGCGGCACCACCCCAGGAGGGATGAACACCATCTCTTTTCAACAGGTCAGGTCTGCCCCAAAAACTCTTCCAATTGTCTATGAAACTTACGTTATTCTGCGGGCACCACTTAGACATCCAGCCATTGAGTGACGACAGTCTGCTATGAATCTCATCGCCACGGTAAGCAGGGAGGGGGCCAGAGCATATTACAGTGTCTGACATCATACTTGCAAGTTCACACACCTCTTTAACATTATTTTTAGTGATCTCCGACTGGCGAAGTTGAACATCATTAGCGCCGACGTGGATAACAATCTTACTGAATTTACGTTTAGCATTAGCCAGCACTTTTAAATTTGCCAAGATGTCAGGCGCTCTGGCTCCCGGTAAACATTGGACTATGGTGGCTGGTGTCTCTATTTTCACGTTCCGTACAATAGAATCGCCAATTACTAGAGCACTTTCATCAGGTTTCTCAGTGGGTGCGTCACCGAGTGGGGAGAACCTGTTTGATGTTTTGATCGGAACGGAAGAGCGGTGTTTTGACCCGCGACTATGCCGTCTCACAGTCACCCAGTTGCCCTGCTGCACGGGCACAACTGGAACCGAACAATGTACAGGAGTCCCTGAGCTAGTCGCATCCAAAGCAGTATCTACAGCCCTCACATTCTTACTATCCTCAACTAAAGTTTGGATGTGTGTCTCTAGTTCTAAAATCTTCTCTGTCAGCCTAACTATTTCCCTGCATTTATCACATGTGAATCCCTCGTCGCCGACAGAGAGAGATAAACTGTACATGTGGCATGAAGTGCAAACAACAAGAGAAGGAGAAGCCATTACTCACCGTGATTGATGAATGATACCAACTTAACTTACCACTGTTGTTTGATGAACTTGTGAAAAACGGCGCGAGAGAGAAATGAAAACGGAGCGAGAAAAAAAATAAAACAATAGGCGCGAAACGTGAATGGAACCGCGAGTAACAAGCTAACCAGCTAACGCGCTGCACGCGCGCTGCACTCGCGGTTTTAAAAGCGAACGATCAAATTAGTTAGATTAGTTTGATAGATAATACCAGAAATATGGTGGGAATTAAGTTATATATTATCACTTTAAACAACAGAGAGTGAAAGTAAGGTAAAGATTCAATAAAAAAGCGGAGCTACAATCGCAAACCTCTCAGCAGCACAACAGACAGGAAAAGAAGAATGGGGTCAATGTAGCATCGGTTGGCGGGCAGTCTCTTGTGAATAGATAGTCGATTCGAGAGGCTTTGGTGCCGTCACCACTGAACCAGGTGAAGCCCTCCTCTCTTTGATGCATTTTTTTTAAAACAGTCAACTAAACTAAAATCTCTAACTAAACTTTGTAATAAAACCGATGTCTTATCAACCTTAAAATCCTCCACTACCCTCTTCCTATCTGTTTTAGCTAAAACACAATTAAAATCCCCTGCTACCACTAGGGGAGCCCTACCTAACATGTGGGGTTGCAGGTCTTCTAAGAGCTTATACCTATCATTTTTTTCTGTAAAACCATACACATTTAAAACATTGAAATCCTTGCCTAAAAAAGTCAGATTAGCTAAAATTGCCCGCCCGTCCCTCACCACAGTGCTGCCGTTCACCAGTATATTAGGATTATTTATTAAAATAGCAACACCGTCATTTTTATTAAAATTGGACCCACTCCAGATGGAAGGCCGTTGGGTCCAAAGCTCCTCCCATTCTCTGTAATTCAATAAAAAAGGCAAACCACATTCTTGTAATAAAAATATATCTGACTTAAAACATTTTAAAAAGTCTAAAACACTCTGTGCTCTTATTTTGCTCTTCACACTTCTCACATTTAGAGTAGAGATGGTGAGAGCCATGAGCAGTATGGTTAAAAAGGTATAAAACATTTTAAAACAGAAGACCGTAAAGGACTACAAAAAAAACTAATTAAAATCACGTTACATCTTGTTGCACTTGCCTTTCCTTTTCCCCAGAAAAACTGGGATCAGGAAGGCAAGTGCTCGACGCCTCAGGTGCTACAGAGAAACTCTCTTGCAGCTCCTTTGGTGACGATGATCTTAGCTTAAAGTGCAAAAACGAAACCTCATTGGGGGACTCTAGGGGCCACATGCACTCCAGATCTACCTAGATTCCTGCACCCCATCTGATACAGTCTCTAGGGAGGAAATTGGTTCTTCCTCACTCTCCTCTCCTTCCGTGACCTTTTCGTGTTCACTTAAAATATTTGACTCCGCCCCTGTGGCCGCCCCACTTCCTTCCCCCTGTCCAATCCTTGAGGTTGGCTGGGATTTTGAAATTCCCGCCAAAACCTCAAGGACCGCCTCTTTCTCCCTTTGTTCCTCTGTTTGGTGTGGCTGTGGGGCGGCCATTTTGTTGCCTTTAAGTTTGTTGGCAAAGCTTTTTGGGCAATCTCTGTAGAGATTTAAATCCCCACAAAGATTACACCGCCTGCCATTGGTGCACTCTTCAAAAATGTGACCAATTTCTTTGCATTTCCCACATACAATTTCCTGGCACGCTTCAGCTAGATGTCCAAACATGCCACACTTCCTACAAAGTTTGGGCATTCCCTGGTAGTGAATGTACCCTCTGTTTTCTCCCAACACAATCATTGAAGGTAGATGTCTCAGGCCCTGGTAGCCCCCGGCGTCTTCCCATTGTTTGATGGGAATTCGCCAGGAGCATGTCCAAATGCCATCCTCATCTAACACTTTGACTGGCTGGCCTCGAACAGTGCAAAATCTCCCCAGCCATACACAGATATCTTCTCCAGTTACTGTTTCATTAAACATCCTGACAATCACAGTTTTAAATGTGTTGTCAGTCAGTTTTTCCACAGTAAACATGGACACTGGCCTTTGAACATCTCAAACCTTTGCCAGAAATCATTCAAATGGGAAGCAGCTCTAAAACAAATCCTTTGTTCAGGGGCAGAGTCACAATACAATTCAAATCACAAGGCTTAAAACTTAAAGTTTTTTGGATTAGCTTCCTGGAGAAATCGAGTCGCGACATCCCCAGGAGCTTCCCCTCAACTTCTTTAAATAAAAAACGCACGCTGTGGTGCCTCCGCACGCCGACACGAGCAGCCGACATGGTGGCGGCACCCACAGCCTAAAAAAAGGACTTAAAAAAAACACAATAAATACGTCAATAAATAAGTAAAAACACCTTACCTTAAAACAGTCTGTTCGTAAAAGCAGTAGCAAATTTTCCTCCTGAGGGTTGTGGGGCTCAAGATACTGTGAGTCTTGAGTCAAGAAACCTCCAAGAGGCGATTGCAACTCAACCGCGTGACCAGACACGTGATCTGAGCCAAAAGGCCGAGAAGCGATGACGTTATGACGCAGCGGGGAGGAAGCCGGAAATGACCTCTGTCTGGAACACCAACCAGCAGTTTTATGTACATTAGAGCTCATAAAGTTGCTTAATTTGCATAAAAATACATTGTCCACGGACAGCCTGTGTAGGTCATGTCAAATAAGTTGCACGTGTCACCTGACCACCTGTAACTTATTTGACGGGACCTACACAGGCGTTCCGTGGACGATGCAGTAATAGGCCATATTTCATAACTACAGTGATTTTATGAGTAATACCTACAGTACAGTGCTCAGGGAACACCAACCAGCAGTTTTATGTACATTAGAGCTCATAAAGTTGCTTAATTTGCATAAAAAAACATTGTCCACGGACAGCCTGTGTAGGTCATGTCAAATAAGTTGCACGTGTCACCTGACCACCTGTAACTTATTTGACGGGACCTACACAGGCGTTCCGTGGACGATGCAGTAATAGGCCATATTTCATAATTACAGTTATTTTATTGAGTAATACCTACAGTACAGTGCTCAGGGAACACCAACCAGCAAACGCCCACATGCAATGTATTTGACGCGACCTAGATAGGTGTTCCGTGGACAATGCGGTAACGGGTCATATTTCATAGCTACGGCGATTTTATTCAGTGATACCTACAGTACACTGCTCAGGAAACACCGTCCAGCAGTTTCGGGCACATCGGAGCTCGTAAAATGCCTTAATTTGCCAATAAATGCACCGTCCACGGAAAGCCTGTGTAGGTCCCGTCAAATAAGAACTGAAGTGCCCTGCTGTGAAAAGTTTGCTGAAGTGCAGAAACGCATGCTTAGAAGAGAACTAGAACTACGAAACTCCGGACCCCGGGTCGGGGGCCCCCAGACTACCGCCGTACCGAATTTCGGGGCCCTGCAACCTTCGGGACCCCCGCGTGTCCGACCTCCCACTCGCAACTTATTTCAATGGAAACTTCACAGGCGGTTCGCGGTCAAGGGGGTCTTTTTCGGCCGATCGGGCACATACGGACACGGAACTCCGGACGCTGTCCCAGGGGACCGTGACGTATATGTCGGTTGCGGGGCGATCGGACCTTTCTGTCCCGTTGTCCGCAAAACAGCCGAAAACGAAGGGGATAAGTTACACGTGTCGTACGCTACGACGCACAGGAAACATGGTCTGACACGTTAACGTGCGTTACGACTCATCGATAGCCATATTTACCCTTAAAAATGTCTTTGCGCGGAAACAAGACACCCGTAACTTATTTGACGGGACCTACACAGGCTTTCCGTGGACAATGGCTTAATAGATCATATTTCATAAATGCGGCGATTTTATTGAGCGATACCTACAGTACAGTGCTCTGGAAACACCTTCCTGCAGTCTCGCTTACATCGGAGCTCGTAAAATGGCTTAATTTTCATAAAAACGCACTGTCCACGGAAAGCCTGTGGAGGCCCCGTCAAATAAGTTGCACGTGGGCACTTCCTGCATGAATCGGCAAAATCGCAGGAAGCGCCCACATGCAACCTATTTGATGCGACCTAGATAGGTGTTCCGTGGACAATGTGGTAACGGATCATATTTCATAGGTACGGCGATTTTATTCAGTGATACCTACAGTACACTGCTCAGGAAACACCGTCCAGCAGTTTCGTGCACATCGGAGCTCGTAAAATGCTTTAATTTGCCAATAAATGCACCGTCCACGGAAACCCTGTGTAGGTCCCGTCAGATAAGTTACAGGTGGTCAGTGCATCAATTAGCTCATATTTCATAAATACGCTGATTTTATTGAGCAATGCCTACAGTGCAGTGCTCGGGAAACACCCTCCAGCAGTCTCGCGTGCTTCGGAGCTCGTAAAATGGCTTAATTTTCATAAAAACGCACTGTCAACGGAAAGCCTGTGGAGATCCCGTCAAATAAGTTACAGGTGTCACTTACGAGATATCGAGCTGAAACCTGCGTTCCGGTGCTTCTCTGGACACGCCCTGTCCGTGGTGCGAAATGCAAGAAAATCCGAGATATTCAAAATATACCAGTTCCCTAAGGGGCGTAAGGCCATCAAATCTGGGAATCACCCTGGGAAGGATTTACCACTGGTCCCCCCGCATCGACTTATGTTTTGGCCGCCCGCATCTCTCTCCGACTTCCAGGGGCGCCGGGGGACTCTTCCGGCCCACCTCGGGGAACCACCGCCCTGGCCTCGACTACCCCTCTCTCATCCACCCCCTCTGCCCGCCTCGGGGAACCACCACCCCGGCCTCCAGTACCCCTCTCTCCTCCACCCCCTCTGTCCGCCTCCGCCTCACTCCTCCCCGGCCGCCTCTCCTCCGAGGGACACCCCCGGACCTCCAGGAGGGACCCTACCCGTGCACCGTGCGAACCCGGGCATCCCACACTTAAGCCCGGGTTACTGACTTAGCCAACCGCGCCCTCCAGAGAACCGTGCCACTGGTCACCCTGGGAAGGATTTACCACTGGTCACAATGCATTAATGAGTCATAACTTAAGTTTATAATCATTTTATTATGCAAAACGTACAGTACTACACTCAGGAAAGACCGTCTGACCACTCCATGTACATTACAACACATCAATATTCATATTTACCCTGAAAAAGGTATGTCCACATGTAGGACCCACCAAATAAGTTACAGGTGTCACTTGCCGATGTTGGATTTTGGAGTTGGATTTTGGTGATTTTTCACCACATGTGATGCATGACCACCCGTAACTTATTTGACGGGGCCTCCACAGGCTTTCCGTGGACAATGCCTTAATAGATCATATTTAATAAATGCGGCGATTTTTTTGAGCGATACCTACAGTACAGTGCTCTGGAAACACCCTCCAGCAGTTTTGTGTACTTCGGAGCACGTAAAATGGCTTAATTGGCATAAAATTGCACTGTCCACGGAAAGCCTGTGTAGGCTCCGTCAAATAAGTTGCACGTGGGCACTTCCTGCATGACTCGGCAAAATCACAGGAAGTGCCCACGTGCAACTTATTCGACGGGTGCCTTCACAATGGGATAAGTTGCACGTGTCATCAGCTCCCGTTCGGCCCCCGGGGGCGCGAGGGGCCTCAAATTTCACAGGAAGTTGCGTCACTTGGCCCTCGACGACATACCGAGAGGGCTCGGTCGGGAGATGCCAAAAAATATATTTCTTTGCTCTTCTGGGGGTCCTGGTGGCCCCAAACTTCACATGCTGGTAGCCTAGGGGCCCCTGAATACCATATTGAGTGGACAAGCGTCTACCCCGAATGCAAAGTAGTTTGTGCACATTTGGCAAAAATCTCTCATTCACATATCCCCTGAAACCCATTTGATTTAACTCAAGTGCCCTGATGTGAAAAGTTTTGTGAACTGTAGAAACTCATGCATAGAAATGATCTATATTTCCGAAACTCTGGCCCCCGAGTCGGGGGCCCCTAGGCTACCACCGTACCAAATTTCGAGGTTCTGTGACCTTTCGACCCCTGTATACACAACATCCCACTCGCAACTTATTTCAATGGAAACTTCACAGGTGGTTTGCGGTCAAGGGGGTCTTTTTTGGCCGAACGAGGCAGATACGGACATGGAACTCCGGACACTGTCCCAGGGGACCGTGACGTGACGTAACATTTGGATGGGTCGTTCGGCAGCAGAATAGCACTAGCTCTCCCCGTCAGGGAATCGAACCCCGGTCTTCCGCGTGACAGGCGGAGATACTGTCCACTATACTAACGAGGAATTGCACATGCAGGGCACCAACGACACAGCCCCGACATCACTAAACAATGCATGGCTTTTTCTTACGCTGGCCCAGCCCTTACACCAATGTTTCTCAATTCCAGTCCTCGCGCACCCCCGCTCTGCATACTTTGCATGTCTCTCTTTGTTAACACACCTGATTCAGATCATCAGCTCGTTAGACGTGAGCTCCGTGCATGAACTGTGTTCCGATTGAATGATCCCTACACAGTGTCCATTGCTCCCTACTCCCTGAGCAGGGGAAATCCGTTGAAGTTTACTACACTTCGGAACATTAATTCACGGATTTGCGCTGCGCCACAGCCAATACGTTCGCTTCGAATTGGAATCATGGCGGAATGTCCTGTGATGTCCACTTCGCAAGTTACTCACAGTTGAATAGAACAAACGTCTGAAGCGATAAGAGAAACACACAAAATGTGCAGAGCGGGGGTACGTGAGGACTGGAATTGAGAACCACTGCCTTACACCATAAAATACCAGATCGACCCATCATGAGCTGAAGTCCCCTAACATTTGGAATGCTACACGTTACAGAGGTCATTAATTGGACACTTTTTCTTTTTTCTTTTTTTTGTTTCTCCAACTTTTCAGATGGGGGCATGAGAAAAGAGATTGCATTGCCTGGATTGGGCTTGTAATTATTGGGCGACAGAGAGGATTTTTGTGACTTTTATTCCTCCCGTTTGGAGTGAGGGGGTGACGAAAAGCATGTGGGCAGGTATCGGCACTCTAGATTACCCTTGGCGAGCGTAATGGTTTACCACAGGGAGCACACAGGCCCAAGGGGATGGAGACACAGCTCGAGTTTTTCTTCATTATCGCATAAATCTTTCGCCTTTTACTAAAGATTTCCGTGGAGGGGAACTTTTGCGAGTGATTTGTATTTTTGGGGGCTCTGCTCACAGCGGAGCTACACTGGAACGTCAAGAGCAGAATGAATTTGACTGTCTGCCACCACGTGGTGGAAGGCTGCGCAACTGGTTTTTGTCTGTATTTGCAGCCTTTGCGGTTTCTGCGTCACGCCCTCATATTTATTTAACCAGCATGGAATGATAGCGCCTTTTGCGAGCGATGGGATCCAAACTCTGGACATGCTCTCTTTAGGGCTGGGCCCAAAAAAACAACGCTTCAGCTCCTCTAGCCCTATCAGCGACTCATGCACTTCGAGCACTCTTACTTAACACGCAAGCCGGCGTCCACCACGTGCGTTGGTTTTATAGTGGCGAGCATAGCTGCCTTCCAAGCATTTGACTGGGGTTAGATTCCCAGACAACGTTTTTTACTTAGGGTCGGGCTGATGTCGGAGCAGAGCGCCTCATCTGGCTGCACTTAATAACAATTGGATGGGTCGTTCGGCAGCAGAAAACCACTAGCTCTCCCCGTCGGGGAATCGAACCCCTGTCTTCCGCGTGACAGGCAGAGATACTATCCACTATACTAACGAGGAATTGCACATGTAGGGCACCAACGACACGCCCTGACATCACTAAACATCACTAAACATCACTAAACAATGTTTCTCAATTCCAGTCCTCGCGCACCCCCGCTCTGCATACTTTGCATGTCTCTCTTTGTTAACACACCTGATTCAGATCATCAGCTCGTTAGACGTGAGCTCCGTGCATGAACTGTGTTCCGATTGAATGATCCCTACACAGTGTCCATTGCTCCCTAGTCCCTGAGCAGGGGAAATCCGTTGAAGTTTACTACACTTCGGAACATTAATTCACGGATTTGCGCTGCACCACAGCCTGCAGCGTCTTCACACACAGACGAAACTTACTAGAGAAGCGTGGAGTGTGACGTAATATACCTCTGTAAATCAATACAATTTAAATTCAAGTCTCGCACACTTCAATGCCCTTTGAATGGAACATATACGTTCGCTTCGAATTGGAGTCATGGCGGAATGTCCTGTGATGTCCACTTCGCAGGGTACTTACAGTCGAATAGAACAAACGTCTGAAGCGTCAAGAGAAACACACAAAATGTGCAGAGCGGGGGTACGTGAGGACTGGAATTGAGAACCGCTGCCTTAGACCATAAAATACCAGATCGACCCATCATGAGCTGAAGTCGCTTAACATTTGGAATGCTACTCGTCACAGCGGTCATTAATTGGATACTTTTTTCTTTTTTTTCTTTCTCCAACTTTTCAGATGGGGGCATGAGAAAAGAGATTGCATTGCCTGGATTGGGCTTGTGATTATTGGGCGACAGAGGGGATTTTGTGACTTTTACTCCTCCCGTTTGGAGTGAGGGGGTGACGAAAAGCATGTGGGCAGGTATCGGCACCCTAGATTACCCTTGGCGAGCGTAGTGGTTTACCACAGGGAGCGTACAGGCCCAAGGGGATGGAGACACAGCTCGAGTTTCTCTTCATTATCGCATAAATCTTTCGCCTTTTACTAAAGATATCCGTGGAGGGGAACTTTTGCGAGTGATTTGTATTTTTGGGGGCTCTGCTCAGAGCGGAGCTATGCTAGAACGTCAAGAGCAGAATGAATTTGACTGTCTGCCACCACGTGGTGGAAGGCTGCGCAACTGGTTTTTGTCTGTATTTGCAGCCTTTGCGGTTTCTGCGTCACGCCCTCATATTTATTTAACCAGCATGGAATGACAGCGCCTTTTGCGAGCGATGGGATCCAAACCCTGGACATGCTCTCTTTAGGGCCGGGCCCAAAAAAAGAACGCTTCAGCTCCTCTAGCCCTATCAGCGACTCATGCACTTCGAGCACTCTTACTTAACGCACAAGCCAGCGTTCACCATGTGCGTTGGTGGTATAGTGGCGAGCATAGCTGCCTTCCAAGCAGTTGACCTGGGTTCGATTCCCGGCCAACGTATTTCCTTTGGCTCTTGCTGACGTCGAAGCAGAACTCCTGCACTTTGAGCATTCTTACTGAATGCGTAAGCCGGTATCCACCACACGCGGTGGTAGTATAGTGGCGAGCATAGCTGCCTTCCAAGCATTTGACTGGGGTTAGATTCCCAGACAACGTTTTTTCCTTAGGGTCGGGCTGATGTCGGAGCAGAGCTCCTCATCTGGCTGCACTTAATAACATTTGGATGGGTCGTTCGGCAGCAGAAAAGCACTAGCTCTCCCCGTCGTTGAATCAAAACCCGGTCTTCCGCGTGACAGGCGGAGATACTGTCCACTATACTAACAAGGACTTGCACATGCAGGGCACCAACGACACGGCCCCGACATCACTAAACAATGCATGGCTTTTTCTTACGCTGGCCCAGCCCTTACCAACCCTGTTCCCGGAAGCAGAACTGACTGCATTTATTTTTGTCAACGTTCCGATTGTAAGGCCTCCGGGCAGGTGGTAGAGGAAAAAAAAAAGGGAGCCAGCAGGAACAATCCATTTGCATGCATTGATTTGTGGGGTCAAAAACACATACACAAGTGGTTCCACTGGCGGGGCTGGGGCTGGAGACAGGAGGCAAAGAAGCAAGGGTAGGTGGAGATGTCTACTGAGGGAACAATTGCCTCTGAGCTGGCAACCTTGGGCAGGCAGACTGCAGAGAATGGGTATGTTGGGCCGGAGCTGCAGACTTCCTCTTGTCCACTGTTTGTCCTGTTGTACTTTGAGGCAAGTGGTACTGATGTTGAGGGCCAGGCCATGGTGGTGCAGCAGTGGGGCGTACCTGTACTGGTGGGAGAAGTACAGGAGCAACAGGAATAGAGGCAGACAAATTGACCCCTTGCAGCAAAATATTACATTCCTGCCTCTTCAGTCGCTTGTTGTGCCACTGAATAAGAGTTGTTTGATTAACATCAAACAACTGCAGAGTAGAGCTCTGCATGACTGTACCATTACCCAGGATCAGCTGTCTGATCTTACTGTAGTCTCTGAGAATTAGAGTCCATCTAGTCAGTGCATATTTACCCTGTTTTTTGTTTTTTTTACTTTTATGGATGTCACAGTGTTTTACAAAAATGCACTCTACCAGACAACAGCAATCTGGCCACTGGGCAGGGGATCCTGTCGATCCTAGGACGCACCGTGTCATGCTTTCCACACCTGGCGTAAATTCAGGTTTCTTTTTAGAGCACCTGAAACATCCAGTTGTCAGACGTGACTGATGCCGTGCAGAGTACTCCACACGCTGCTGGTCATATGGTAGAAGGTTCTGCCACAGAGCTATGATGGTACACTTTAAAAAATCCAATTAACAAAATGTTGGAAGGGCAAAAATTTTTAAGTTGAGCTAATTTTATTGCTTGGGCTTAGTTGAAAAGACATATTATATTAAGTCTACACAAATATATTTTAAAAACATTGAATGAAGGGTTATTTTCAAATACAGTCAACATTCAGAATGCCAGTGTTTGACTGAACTAATAAAAACTAATCCAGCCTACAATGAGATCATTCTGCACGTGCATGCGCCTGAGTGATTTCGCGGGAGAAACAGCAGCCGCCATCTTGTCAGGTTCATGCGTCAGATAAGTTGCACTATTTATCAACAAAAACGTACAGCATATGCAATATTTTTGAGTAGATATTTAGAAGTGATCGCAAAATCTTCATATATTATTTATAGAATCCTCTCAGCTTGTTTAAGCTTGTTAACAAGCAAAATCAATGCTCAATTTTATTGAGACAAATAGAAACTCAAGAACTACAACTGACTTAAGCCACAGCCTTAGATGAAATCAACTGAAGATAAAAGACATTAAATCTCTGAACATCTCAGCAAAGGATGATCACTTATAAATAACCTGACTGACTTTCTGTCAGACGTCTACAGAAGATCTTATTGAGAATTAACAGGGGTGTAGATGTTGATATTTATGTTTCATTTGAAGTCACCATTGTGGTGGACAGTGTTTGCTTTAGTTGGGATCTTGGTCCTTATACTTCTTGTTAGCTTTTCTTTGGTTGCTATAACTGTGTGTTTATATAAGAATAGCCAGCTATAAGAATGCATAATATACAATTGTATTATATGACTGATTATATGATTGTAAAATCAAGTTTGAACTGTCGTTCTTTCTCTTTAAATTGCCTTGATTGCAGGCTTCCTGCCCAAATTTAAGTTTGGCTTTAAAGCGGAACCCTGAGACCCACCGAACCGAGGCTTTATAAAATGAAAAAAAGGAGCCTTGTAAGTTAAAATGCATATATTTGAATACGCTAAAAATTTAAATATCAGTATCAGTAAATCCTCAGTACTTGCTGACAGAGGTGGGTAGAGTACCCAAAAACTGCACTCAAGTAAAAGTACTTGTAGAAATATTTACTAAAGTAAAAGTAATTAGTTACTATAAATGAATGAGGCATTTATATAGCGCTTTCTTGTGTATTGCCATACACCCAAAGCGCTTTACAATCATGTAGGGGGGTCTCTCCTCAACCACCACCAGTGTGCAGCATCCACCTGGATGATGCGACGGCAGCCACAGGACAACGGCGCCAGTGCGCTCACCGCACACCAGCCACAGGTGGAGAGGAGAGAGAGTCATAGAGCCAATCAAGTGGATGGGGATTTTAGGGAGGCCATGATTGACAAGGGCCAGTAGAGGGAATTTGGCCAGGACACCGGGATTACACCCCTACTCTTTACTAGTTACTTTGGATCATATATTGGATATATATAGTCTATTTTTATTTAGATATATAGATATTTAGATTATATATATATATATATATATATATATATATATATATATATATATTAGGGATGTGACGAGATCTCGCGAGATCAGATGTGTCTCGTGAGATCCGACTGGTCTCACGAGAACGTGACAATATCTTCGCAAAACATTTTACAGTGTTTACATTAGAGCTGCACTATTAATCTTTAAAAAATTGCAATCTTGATTCAAACAAACACGCAATCTTATTCCTGAATGACAACGATTCAGCTATGTCTATTACGACTGTTTAACATCGCGAGTGTCCGTGGATCGTGAGAAACACGTTTTGTTGCTGCCCATGTCTAATGAATCAGAGGGTCGGCCATCATCACGCTTCCGATGTGAACGCTGTCATTCACTGATATGGGTGGTGACAAAACACGCGCTGCTCACACTAACAACTCCACTAACACCTGTTTCACATCGTAAGCATTTTAAAGACAGTTAAATCTGCATTCATGCTGCTGCTGATTCAGAAAGAGCAACACAAACAGTCTTTTCAACCAAGCATCATTATTTCTGTGTTACAGACATTTAAATAACAGAAGTAGGCCTACTGGGATAAAAGTTTATAGTTTGGGTATAAACACTGTTTGTCTACAGTAGCGATCAAAACTAAAGTATCTTAACACTTGTATTGTAACACTTATCTTCCGCCAGGAGGTGGCGACAAGTCGTTTAAAACATGTATTTTACATTGAATCATTCATTCAGGAGATTCCAATAGAGAAACAAGTCTTTATGAACTGAGACACTGACTCCTTCATTGATTTTTTTTTTTTTCAGTTTGTCAGAACCATTAGTAAATTACGTGATTTTGTTTAGTTTTCTAATATATATATATTTTTTTCAGAATCGTGAGAGAATCGTGATTTGCAATTTATTTAAAAAAAAAAGTTGTGATTCTCAATTTATCCAGAATCATGCAGCTCTAATTTACGTTTATTACTGCATATAATTCATTAAAATAGAAGTTTAATTTCATAAAGTATAAGTTGATTTCAAAATGCACCTACATTTTTTGCATTTAGTTTTTTTTTTTCAGCTTAATAAAAGACTATTTTTCCCTATATATTTCATCACTGAGGATTTTTATTTATTTTTTTTTAAAAAGTCAAAAAATCTCGTCTCCTTCTCGTGAACCCAGTCTCGTGTCTCGCCTCGTGGGATAAGTGTATCGTCACACCCCAAATATATATATATATATATATATATATATACTGTATATACAGGTGCATCTCAATAAATTAGAATGTCGTGGAAAAGTTCATTTATTTCAGTAATTCAACTCTAATTGTGAAACTCGTGTATTAAATAAATTCAGTGCACACAGACTGAAGTAGTTTAAGTCTCTGGTTCTTTTAATTGTGATGATTTTACCTCACATTTAACAAAAAAAAAAAACACACCAATTCACGATCTCAACAAATTAGAATATGGTGACATGCCAATCAGCTAATCAACTCAAACCACCTGAAAAGGCTTCCTGAGCCTTCAAAATGGTCTCTTAGTTTGGTTCACTAGGCTACACAATCATGGGGAAGACTGCTGATCTGACAGTTGTCCAGAAGACAATCATTGACACCCTTCACACGGAGGGTAAGCCACAAACATACATTGCCAAAGAAGCTGGCTGTTCACAGAGTGCTGTATCCAAGCATGTTAACAGAAAGTTGAGTGGAAGGAAAAAGTGTGGAAGAAAAAGATGCACAACCAACCGAGAGAACTACAGCCTTATGAGGATTGTCAAGCAAAATCGATTCAAGAATTTGGGTGAACTTCACAAGGAATGGACTGAGGCTGGGGTCAAGGCATCAAGAGCCACCACACACAGACGTATCAAGGAATTTGGCTACAGTTGTCGTATTCCTCTTGTTAAGCCACTCCTGAACCACAGACAACGTCAGAGGCGTCTTACCTGGGCTAAGGAGAAGAAGAACTGGACTGTTGCCCAGTGGTCCAAAGTCCTCTTTTCAGATGAGAGCAAGTTTTATATTTCATTTGGAAACCAAGGTCCTAGAGTCTGGAGGAAGGGTGGAGAAGCTCAAAGCCCAAGTTGCTTGAAGTCCAGTGTTAAGTTTCCACAGTCTGTGATGATTTGGGGTGCAATGTCATCTGCTGGTGTTGGTCCATTGTGTTTTTTGAAAACCAAAGTCACTGCACCCGTTTACCAAGAAATTTTGGAGCACTTCATGCTTCCTTCTGCTGACCAGCTTTTAAAGATGCTGATTTCATTTTCCAGCAGGATTTGGCACCTGCCCACACTGCCAAAAGCACCAAAAGTTGGTTAAATGACCATGGTGTTGGTGTGCTTGACTGGCCAGCAAACTCACCAGACCTGAACCCCATAGAGAATCTATGGGGTATTGTAAAGAGGAAAATGAGAAGGAAGAGACCAAAAATGCAGATGAGCTAAAGGCCACTGTCAAAGAAACCTGGGCTTCCATACCACCTCAGCAGTGCCACAAACTGATCGCCTCCATGCCACGCCGAATTGAGGCAGTAATTAAAGCAAAATGAGCCCCTACCAAATATTGAGTACATATACAGTAAATGAACATACTTTCCAGAAGGCCAACAATTCACTAAAAATGTTTTTTTTTTGTTTTGTTTTTTATTGGTCTTATGAAGTATTCTAATGTGTTGAGATAGTGAATTGGTGGGTTTTTGTTAAATGTGAGCCAAAATCATCACAATTAAAAGAACCAAAGACTTAAACTACTTCAGTCGGTGTGCACTGAATTTATTTAATACACGAGTTTCACAATTTGAGTTGAATTACTGAAATAAATGAACTTTTCCACAACATTCTAATTTATTGAGATGCACCTGTATATATATATATATATATATATATATATATATATATATATTATATATATATATATATACATACAATGGTGTGAAAATTCTTGGCCCCTTTCCATATTTTTTTATTTTTTTACGTTTGTCACGCTTCAATATTTCAAATCATCAAACAAATTTAAATATTAATCAAAGATAACACAAGTAAACACAACATGCAGTTTTTAAATGAAGTTTTTTATTATGAAGGGAAAACAAAATCCAAACCCACATGGCCCTGTGTGAAAAAGTGCTTGCCCCCTAAACCTGATAACTGGTTGGGCCACCCTTAGCAGCAACAACTGCAATCAAGCCTTTGCGATAACTTGCAATGAGTCTGTTACAGCGCTGTGGAGGAATTTTGGTCCACTCATCTTTGCAGAATTGTTGTAATTCAGCCACATTGGAGGGTTTTCGAGCATGAACCACCTTTTTAAGGTCATGCCACAGCATCTCAATAGGATTCAGGTCAGGACTTTGACTAGGCCACTCCAAAGTCTTCATTTTGTTTTTCTTCAGCCATTCAGAGGTGGACTTGCTGGTGTGTTTTGGATCATTGTCCTGCTGCAGAACCCAAGTTCGCTTCAGCTTGATTTCACGAACAGATGGCCGGACATTGTCCTTCAGGATTTTTTGGTAGACAGCAGAATTCATGGTTCCATTTATCACAGCAAGTCTTCCAGGTCCTGAAGCAGCAAAACAGCCCCAGGCCATCACACTACCACCACTATATTTTACTGTTGGTATGATGTTCTTTTTCTGAAATGCTGTGTTGTGTTACTATTACGCCAGATGTAATGGCACACACACCTTCCAAAATGTTAAACTTTTGTCTCGTCAGTCCACAGAATATTTTCCCAAAAGTCTTGGGGATCATCAAGATGTTTTCTGGCAAAACTGAGACGAGCCTTTATATTCTTTTTGCTCAGCAGTGGTTTTCGTCTTGGAACTCTGCCATGCAGGCCATTTTTGCCCAGTCTCTTTCTTATGGTGGAGTCATGAACACTGACCTTAACTGAGGTAAGTGAGGCCTGCAGTTCTTTGGATGTTGTTCTGGGGTCTTTTGTGACCTCTTGGATGAGTCGTTGCTGCGCTCTTGGAGTAATTTTGGTCTGCCGGCCACTCCTGGGCAGGTTCACCACTGTTCCATGTTTTCGCCATTTGTGGATAATGGCTCTCACTGTGGTTCCCTGGAGTCCCAAAGCTTTAGAAATGGCTTCATAACCTTTTCCAGAGTGATAGATCTCAATTACTTTCTTTTTCATTTGTTCCTGAATTTCTTTGGATCTCAACATGATGTGTAGCTTTTAAGGATCTTTTGGTCTACTTCACTTTGTCAGGCAGGTCCTATTTAAGTGATTTCTTGATTGCGAACAGGTGTGGCAGTAAAAAAAAAAAAAACCTTAATTTAAAAACTGCATGTTGTGTTTACTTGTGTTATATTTGATTGATATTTAAATTTGTCTGATGATCTGAAACATTAAAGTGTGACAAACATGCAAAAAAATAAAAAATCAGGAAGGGTGGCACAATTTTTCACACCACTCTATATATATACACACACACACACACACTGCCGTTCAAAAGGTTTTTTATGTTTTTTTAAAGTAATTTATTTCAGTGATGCAAATCAGAATTTTTATCAGCCTTTACGCCAGCCTTCAGTGTCACATAATCCTTCAGAAATCATTCCAATTTGTTGATTTATTATCAATGCTGTTCTTTTTAGCTTTCTATTCATAAAAGAATCCTGAACAAAATGTCACAGATTCCAAAAAAATATTAAGCAGCAAAACTGTTCCCTGTTGAAAAAACCAGCATATGCTGGTTAGGTATGTTTTAAAGCATGGGAAGCTGGTTTATGCTGGTCCTTTGCTGGTTTATGCTGGTTTAAGCTGGTCATGAGCTGGTTTATGCTGGTTTAAGCTGGTCATGTGCTGGTCCGACCATTTTAAGAGCAGCACATGACCAGCTAAGGACCAGCTTAAACCAGCTAAGGACCAGCATAAACCAGCAAAGGACCAGCATAAACCAACATTCAAAACATAACCAGCATATGCTGATTTTTTCAACAACACTGGTAATAAATCAATATATTAGAATGATTTCTGAAGGATCATATGACTCCAAAAACTGGAATAACAGCTGATAAAAATTCAGATTTGCATCAGTGAATTAAATTATATTTTAAAGTATATTAATTATGTATTATATATGTATATAACCTCTGACATGGAGAAGAGTGAAAACTCCTCACATGACCGCTACTGAACATAACGAAACAAATGCACATTGACGAATCTGTAATCTAAGATGGCACTGCAGATGGCAGCTACTGTGCTTTGCTCTTCAGTTTTTGTACTGTTTTTGTTTGTTCTTCCTGTTTTTTTGTTTCTTAAACACCATCAGTTTTACCAAGGATGACCTGCTGAACATTTGGCAGAACACACCACAAAATCTTTTACCGGTTTTTGATTATTCTGACATTTTGCTGGACATTGTTGTTGGCGGAGCCGTAGCTCTGGTCAAACGCTTCATGACACGCAGACGGGGGAAGCGAGCTGGCGCGCTCGTGAAGCTCAGACAGCGCGGATTTAGAACGGCGTTGCCTAGCATTCATCTGGCGAATCTCCGCTCTCTACCCAACAAAACGGACGAACTCCTTCTGCTCTCCCGGACAAACAGGGACTTTTCAAACTCTGCTGCTCTGTGTTTCACGGAAACCTGGCTGAATGACACCATACAGGACAGCGTGCTACATCTGCCTAACTTCCAGCTGATCAGAGCAGATCGCGACGCAGAATCAATGGGGAAATCGCGCGGCGACGGGACGTGCTTTTACATCAATGAGAGGTGGTGTACAGATGTAACTGTGTTAAAGAAGATGTGCTGTTCTGATCTAGAATCTCTCATCATTAACTGCAAGCCTTTCTACTCGCCGCGGGAGTTTTGCTTGTTCATTCTCGTGAGTGTTTACATTCTTCCGCATGCGCACGTCAGCTCAGCTTTACAGAAACTCGCTGATCAAATCACAGAGACTGAGCAACAACACCCGGATTCTGTTTTAATCATTCTCGGGGACTTTAATAAAGCAAATCTCTCTCGCGAACTGCCAAAATACAGGCAGCATATCACATGTCCCACCAGAGACTTTAATATATTGGATCACTGTTGCACAGCGATAAAGGACGCATATCACTTTGTCCCACGAGCAGCTTTAGGACTCTCTGATCACTGTTTGGTTCATTTTATATCGACCTACAGGCAAAAACTCAAATCTGGAAAACCTGTATTAAGAACTGTTAAAAGATGGACTAATGAAACAGAGCGGGTTTTACAACCCTGTTTCTCTCTCACTGATTGGACTGTTTTTGAATCTGCTGCAAATGATCTGGATGAGCTCACAGAGACTGTAACATCATATATCAGTTTCTGTGAGGATATGTGCATTCCTACCAAGACTCATCTAACTTACAACAAGAGAAAAGCAGACGGAGCGTTTGGAATAAATTGAAGCATTTTTAACTCTTTCCCCGCCAGTGTTTTTTAAAAAGTTGCCAGCCACCGCCAGCATTTTTGATGATTTTCACCTAAATTTGACGGCCCTCAGAATATTTTTTGCTATGAATATAAGAACATATTACATATCAAAATAAAGAACCAGCCTCTGCTTTTAAACAAAAAAAAAACTGTTTTATTCTATCTTCATGTGTTCATGTTTTATCACCATTTGAATGCAGATAGGTTTCATCAGAAATACATTTTGGACAAAAAATTGAGAAAAATGCATTTTTATCAAAGTAGTGCATTTTCAAGCAAAATACATTCAGATGTCATATTCTTTCACCTGTAAATAATTATATGAATAATTGAAATTGCATTCAATAAACAGAACAAACAGACACACACACACACACATATACATACATATTATTATACACACACACACACATAGGCTACATACATACATATGCATACATATACTGTACACACATGCACACACACACACATAGAGAGAGAGATAAATAGATAGATAGATAGATATAGATCTATATATAGATCGCGCGCGCACACACACCTATTCAGATCGACGGGTTATCGGTTACAACTAGAGATGTTTCTGTGTCTGTAAAGTCATCTCTCTCACTGACTACTTCATCCCAATCAGATTTAAAATGGTCAAAACATGATCTACATAAATGATCTACATTATCTATGATCCTTCCGTTTATGCCAATCGTCTTCTATTCGCACCCTAAAGGCCCAGAAGTCCCGTAACTCATTCAGGATATGCGCTAGGGCTTTCCTTACTGTAACACACCTAAAACACGGATTGCCGTAAAAACTCGTCAATGGCGGGGAAGCGTTGGCTCTTAATTGACAAGATATCTCGTCAATGGCGGGGAAAGAGTTAACTTGTATTACATTAAGATAAAGTAACGAGAGGAGCGTCGCCCACAGTAACAAAGTAAAAGTACAGTTTTTTCACAAAAAATGTACTTGAGTAAAAGTACCCATTTTTAAATATATTCGAAAAGTATTAGTTACCCAAAAAATTTACTCAAGTAAATGTAACGAAGTAAATGTAACTTGTTACTACCCACCTCTGCTTTCTGATGCCATAGTCAAAGTTGGCTTGCGGGGTGTGAGTCGTCCAGATGTTGCTGTCTGCCCCGGTGTTGAGGCAGATGATGATGCAACAATTAATGCAGATGAGGGATCTGGTGAGGTGGCAAAATGCAGACTGATGTCCCCGTTGCCCGACGGCAAAAGGCTGCTGTGAACCGGATTCGAACCAGGGTTTCTGTGACCACAATACAGAGTACTAACCACTATACGATCACGGCACACCACTAGACCACAGCTGCAAATAGGGCAAGCAGACATGCTTGTCCGATGCAGAGAGGGAGTGGAAAAGCGTGCTAGGGATGAAAAAAAAAGTCAAGGCCTCTTCTACTCGACATGCAGGATAACAGCATGGTCGGCAGGACTCAAACATGCACAAGGACACCCCAGTGGATTTTTAGTCCATTGCCTTAACCACTCGGCCACGACATGAAAGCCGTTCACCCAAACAGGGACTCGAAACCTGGACCCTCAGATTAAAAGTCTAATTCTCTACCGACAGAGCTACCAGGGTTCTTCCGCAACACCTGTCTGTTAAGTTTTATATAACAGCAGATTCCCCACAAACTGCCGAGCAGAAGCTCATAAAAAATTACGGTAGATAGAGCAAAGGTCTTGGAAGGCACAATTATCGGCACAGAAAACTAAAGTGAAAGAGCAAACTCAACCCGTAGTCGGCAGGGTTCGAACCTGCGCGGGGAAACCCCAATGGATTTCGAGTCCATCGCCTTAACCTCTCAGCCACGACTACGTCTGGTTGCAGTTCTCCAGCTCTCTTGGCTGCAGGCGGGCAAGACAGGACACCACCAATATTCAGAAACAAAATCCATCTGAAGGATGACGTGGCTAAAAGGAGCCCGGCGTCCCGTTGCTCGATGCAAAAGGCTACCATGACCCGGATTCAAACCGGGGTTGCTGTGGCCACAACGCAGATTATTAACCACTATACGATCACGGCGTCACTGGCCCATGGCTGCAAAAAGGTCCAGCGGCGTGTTTGTCCGTTGCAGAGGGGGAGAGCAAAAGGATGCGAGGGATGTGCAAGAAAAAGGCATGGCCTCTCCTCCTCATCATGCAGGGTGCAACAACAACGTAGTCAGCAGGATTCTAACCTGTGCAGGGAGACCCCAATGGACGCACTTGCACCCTAGCCAGGTCAGTCACCCAGCCGAGACTGCAAGCTAGCCCTGCAGCAGACAAAACAGTGGTCCCAACTAGGAGAAAGCAGGCAGCCACGTCTCATCCTGTGGACCGGGGTTTTTCAGTACTAACCCTTTGGACCCACAGCACTGCAAGTTTCCTAGATCTCTCTTATCTGACTTCATGAGCGCTCTTTCCTAACGAGCTGACCATCAGACTCAGGTGTACCAAGCAAGGGAGATGCACAAAAATGCAACACAATGTGAGTCCCCCGAGGAGGAACAAACACCACTCTAGTAGTAAGTCTGCAGTAGAGCTAGACCAGCATGACAGCAAGCTGAGGCCACCAACAGCATGACAGTCTTCCACCCAAACAGGGACTTGAACCCTGGACCCTCAGGTTAAAAGTCTGATACTCTACTGACTGAGCTATCTGGGCTCTCGTACAACACTGCCCGGTTACATTTTATGTAACAGCAATTCTTCGGAACATGGAGATGAACAATGGCCACTTGAATAACCACCCGAGGCGATGGATCAAGAAACGCTGCAGGAAACGCGCTGGGATTCGCATCAGACTGAGGAAAAGAGCTCACAGTCCTCCTCTACTGAGCATTCTGCTCGCCAGTGTTCAATCTCTGGAGAATAAGATGGACGATCTTAGAGCCAGGATAAGTTTCCAACGGGACATATGGGACTGTAACATCCGTTGTTTGTCTGAAACATGGCTCACGACCTCGGTCCCGGATACTGCTGTAATGTCGTCTGATAACTTCTCTGTTTGTCCGTTGCAGAGGGGGAACACAAACGCGTGCGAGGAACAGGCACGGCCGCTCCTCCTCAGCGTGCAGGGGGGCAGGAGAACAACGCAGTCAGGAGGATTCATACCTGCACAAGGGAGACCCCAAAGGATTTCTAGTCCATCGCCTTAACCACTCGGCCAAAAACAGGGCAGGGGGGAAAGGGGGGAAAGAAATAAAAGGAAAGAAAAAAAATATATCCATCACACTTCATGAACCCTCACAAAGGATTTAAGCAAAGGGTTTGTTTGTTTTTTGACTTTAAAATTCATAATAAAAACTAAAAAAAAAAAAAAAAAAAAAAACATACTGATCTGACAAACACACCACACACTCTTGCCAGGACTTGTTTTTCAGGTCTTTCTTTTTTACAAACACTGCATATTAAGCACTGCAAACAGCAATTAAAAACAAAATGTTCACAGCACAACACACACAGCACAGCAAACACACTTAAAAACTGAAAACTAAAAAACAAACAAACAACTATATAAAAACCTAACTATCATAACTACTATATACTCTAATTAAAAAAAAAAAAAATCAAAGACCTTCCTGTACATTCTCCCTCCACTGTGCAACAGAGAGGCCTGAGGCTGGACAATAGCACCGGCCCTTCAGTTGAGTGTGGCCAGTTGTCTTATTTTTTTCCAGCCCACAATGCTTACAGATATAGTGATATATATCCTATGCTAGTCGTTTCTGTGGTGGTTCACCCCTAGCCACTCGCTCTTCATCCTCTTGGGCAGCTTTCTGCCTTCTCCATGTGCACTGCCTGGGCTGAGTATAGGGACAAGTTTGTGGTGGCAGGTTATCAGGTGGCTGGAACTGGGGAGGCGGCTGGAATTGGGGAGGAGGCTGGAACTGGGGAGGGGGCATAAACTGGGTAGACTGAGGCACTGGTAGACCTGGTGGGTAGCTGGGAAAGGGTGGGTAGGACCCTGGGGGGAATGCAAAGTGTGGTGCTGGTGAGTATATGAGAAATGCAGAGTAAGATCCAGGAGGAGGGGTGGGAAATGGGCACCTATTGGAGATACGCTAATGAATGAAGGCCTCTCCCTCCTGATTTGCTGGCTCCTCAAATACCGTGGCCTCATGCCCATGCTGTGGAGGAGCAGCTGGAAGTGTGCACACTTCAGGAAGTGACTCCTTGGCCAAATATAATTGTTTGGGCTGTGCAGTACCCTGCAGCAGCATGTCTCTGTCCACACATGTCTGTCTTCTTAGTAGCCTGAAAGAGAAACATTCTTCATCTTAAATTAGCAGTTTTAATGGATTAAATCCCATTGTCTTTACTTAGTATAATTTTTAAAAGAAGCATGTACAGGAAGGTTTTATAAGTACAATACTGGTATACTACTGTGATTGTATAAAAGTATTGCATAAAAGAAGACTCACCATGAGGAGACAGTAGTGGTGTTTATCGGGACCAGAACCAGGTTAGTCTGTCCTAAAACCACTCTGCTGTCCTCCAGCAGCTGTTTTAAGTGGCTGCATACCACCACAATAGATTGTGGAATTGGCAGAGATTTTCCTTGTGTGTCCTTGGGCCTGTTCCTTGCTTGCTGAAACTCTTTCAAAAGCCGTAGGCAAACACATTCACAGACCCTGTGGACTTCAGGGTCCTGAGCCGCCTGCCCATGAGTCATGAACAGTCTATGGAAAAGAAGGATGATATAATCTGGACTGTATACTAGGTTAAAAACTAGTGAAGCTCCAAATAGTCAAATTACCTCTCTGCTGCCTGCTGTCCTGAAGCAGAGCCACTCTGCTTCCTGGATGCTCTCCAAGGTCCTAGCAAAGTGCTCTTCTTAACTCTCTGGCTATATTTTGATGGCACCTTGTCCATGGCATGCAGAGCCATGTACAGTTGGACTATGTAAGCCTTCTCTTGTGATGACAAGGCAGTGATCGTTCTGTTTAGGCCAACCAGGTAGGCTGCCAGGGCATCAACTGCCTCCCAGCCCAAGACACCTTTGGAATCACACTGTGCACTCTGAAAACTGAGAAAAAAAAGACAACCACAGTCCAATAAATATATACGGTGTTGTAGTAATTATTTTACATTGTACACGCATATATTTTAACTTTACAAATGGTTAACAGTAAGTTCTTTGCACTGCACAAGATATATTTATTTAAAAAGTAAAAGATGGTACAGGATAGCAACATGACCTGGCCTGATGTGCCAGGACTTGCAGTGTCATCCTCCTCTTCCTCAGTGACCTCCTCATCAGGGGATTTGGGTCCAGTGTCACCTACCTGACCGGTCACCTGGGCCTCTGCGACAGCTACTGGAGGGTCAGAGTCATCAGCCCTAAGGTCAGCTGCATGGCACACAGTCGTGGCAATTTCACTATCATCTTCGGGCTCCTCTGAGGGGACTTCAGGCATGACATTGTGGTGTGCAATCAACTGGTCGTCTCTATTGGACTGGGCCAATAAGTACTCCACTGCAATGCGCTCCCCTGCAATAATTTTTAACATATTGTTAATGGGGAGAGGACACACACACACACACAAACACAGGAGAGAGAGGAATACTCCAATGCTCAGCATTGCCCTGAGAGATATCTTACCAGTGGGTTTTCCTGGAGGGGTGAATTCTGGCATGAAAGCCCAACCAAGGACCCGTTGGCTCATGTTGTTTAAATGACACATTAAGCAGACATCAAATGTCCTGAGGGTTGAGGCCCCCACCACAGATACAGCTTCTTTTGCCCGGCTCATGTTCCACCTCGAGGCCTCGAGGCCTCCTTGCAATCTTTTCAGCTTAAAAATCTTCAGAACATACTGCAATTTAAAATTCAGAATTTACCAGGAATGAAGGCACACTGGTGACGGTGAAAACTCTCCAGCGAGGATGACCCCCTGCCACACCTAAGCACGTTTAGGACTTTGCCACTCTTCTGGAGTGTCCCCGTCTTTGTGTACAACTCTACATGTGGAGGTTCCTGGATGCACTCCAGGTGTTTATGTTGCATCTCCCAGACATGGTGCATGCTGTCAGGGTTAACCAGACGAAACCCTGTAGTGTCAGTTAACTCCCACACTGATTCCAGCAGCCCTGAAATCATGGCCCGGATCTCCTCAGCCCTTCGCGTCCGCCGCCTACAATGCTTCGCCAGTTCACCTGGGCTGATGCTGGCAATGAGCTGTGCCTCAGTAGGAGCCTGTCCATCATGGCTGCTCTTCCACTCCCCTCTCTTGGACGCTTTAAGTTCTTTCACATCCTCCTAATCCCACTCAAAGATACAGGAGAAAAGTTTTGAACAAAAGGTACCGTAGAGAGGGTGGTGCTCTGTAGTAAGCCCAAAGTTGAATCTTCTCATAAAATGGAAGATATCTAGCCTTACAATAAACTTCCATGGCCGAAAAAGATTTAGTACTGCAGGTGCACCTGTGAAGGGGGAAAAAATAAAAAAGCATGCATTTGATTTCATTTCAACATACTTTTCAGAAATTATAATTTATTGCAACTACATGACATTACTGGTAATAATAATACCAATTACCATCGCCAATACGGAAAGGGGAACTTTATACTACACCACTATTAACTTAGCGTCTGATGACCCCCTGGCACAGCTCCTCCAGTCCTGCACCTTCAGTTGTTGTCAGAATGCTATTTAGAACCTGGCCAAGCTCATTGCCAATGTTGGTCATCCATGCAGCCGTGTCTCCAATGCCACCAGCCAGCTTTTTGGTGATCTGAAAAACAAACATAAGGAAACATAAAAACATTCTGACAGGCTTAATGATATATTTTCTTATTTTTGTTATGGTGCATTAAAATATTTATAACACAAATGCACACTTTTTTGTCATAATGATGAAATTATATCTATTCAAATTACTTAACATGGCTGAAAATAAACCTCATGCTCAAACCTTCATGTACTGTACCTTCTTAGTAGAATCCATCTTCAGGATTCGGCCATAGGTGGAGGTAACCACCCCCTTCATCTCGTCCAGATGGCTGAGGATGTCGTTGGAGTGGACAGTCTCAAACCACTGGGCGAGTGGAAGTGGCCTGAAGGGTGCAGGTGCAGAAAAGGCAGGTGCCGTTGCAGATTGGACCAGGGCAACCTTTCTTAAATGAAACTCACAGTCAGAGAGGTACTGGATGGTCCGTTGTGCCCACTCCTCACTGTGGACTTCTTCTACTGCTGACTGGAGGTAGGCGGAACTGTTGCCGCTGGTCCTTGGCCTGAGGAAGGTCACACATTTCCTGTCCAAGGCTAGCTGAGTGGTCAGCACCGCTGGAAACAGGGTCCTGTGTGCCACATCCAGTTGTGAAAGGATGTCCTGGCTACATGGGCATACTGGCAACTTGCATGCACTGCAGCGTGGATAGTCCCCACCCACCAGATAGTAGCGGCAATCCATGTCGATCACCTCCCTGACCTTCGGGTAGATCCCTGAATGATGCATCTTCCTGCCACACTGTGGGCATTTAAGAGGAATGCCCCACATTCTCATTGGTGCCCACAAGAACATCCTCTGTCAGAAGTACCACCCTGGCTCAGGAGGAGACGGCTTGGGCTGCATCAGTGGATAAAACCATTTCACCTGGATCTTCTGCCTCAGCTGCCCTGTGGGCTCATAAAGGCACTTGGCAATCCACACCCAATCTGCTGGCTGGAGGAATCTCTTGAACTGAGTGGGAAGAAAGCTCTCCCAATCAGTATCAGCCTGAGGCAGAGATGGTGTGGGCTGCAGTGAGGGAGCTGGACATGAGGATGGAGTGGGCTGTGGAGATGTAGAGCACCGTGGAGGTGGTGGTGAGGGATGTGGAGCTGGAGAGTAGTGTGGAGATGGAGTGGGCTGCGGACATGGAGTGGGCCGTGGAGATGGAGTGGTCCGCGGAGATGGAGACACTGGTGCTGACAGTGGAGACGGCAAGTGCTGTGGAGGTGGTGCCAGCCGTGGAGATGGTGAGGGGCATGGAGATGGTGTGAGATCCTTTGAAGGGCTAACGCGTGGAGCCAATAGGGCCCCATAATGGCTGGACTCTATGTGTTGGAGGAGTCCAACAGCACCCTGGACCCTGGCCCCACAGCTGTCACACCTCTCTTCAGCGTGGTAGTCAGACAGGTGCTCTGAGAACTTCTCTGCGTCAACAACCACACTACACAGAGAACACTTCCCCCCCTGTTCTCCCTGTAATGTCCCTGCCTCCTCTGAACTGCCGCCTGCCTCTACCTCAGGCCCTGCCTCATTCAAGGCCTTATCTATTGACTGGGAGAAAATGAAGATTAGCAACAAAAGAAGGTCTTACTATTCATGTTAAATAATTTCACCAATTATTCTGCAGAACTGTGCACTCTAAAAATAGATTGGGGGGGATGGTCCATAAAACAGTCTATTACATGATACAGGGGCTTATCATGCTTTTGATATATTATATCATATACCTACCTTATGGAACCCACAAGTGCACATTATTTGCCTGCCAAACAGGTCCACCTTATTCCCCTTTTGCAGGGGACAGGCATCAATCCGCTCCAGGGCCTCCTTCCATTTTCTGCTTCCAGGCCTTTTGCCTGTACTGAACTGGAAGGTGCCCTGAGCATACCTATGGCAGATATCATTCCAATAGGCAGAGGATTTGCCTGTTTTGGTCATATCTGAACAACATTGTGGAACAAATCAATGTAGTTGTGCATTTCTTGGGAGTTGCAATCGGCTGTATTAATATAGCAGTGGTAGAATGGTGTTTTGTGGGATTGAACATCGGTTTTGATAACATACAGTTTAAATATACTTGTATATTTGTATTTAATAGCGTTCTATTTCAACTTTTATATTGTTTGAACAAGCTAATATTATTTAGCTATAATAGAATATGAATAGAATAGAATAATAGAATAGAATAGAAAATACTTTATGTATAAATGTACAATATACATAAAATAATATATATATGAAAAATTTGCATCAAATATGCATCAAATACACAAATATACATGCATCAAATAAACAAAAGCAGACATGTTGAGTGGTGAAATATTTGGAAGGTTAATAGTTTTCTGCAGTAAATATATTCCTACTTTGCAAATAGCTTATGATGAAAAAGTACAAAAACTGTGTTTGTATATAAAGTAAGAAGAGAAAAAATGAACATAATGGTTTGTGGAAATCAAAAACTAGATATTTAATGAATACCTGGAATAATACATGATTAAAATACATTCAGCAAAGAATCACTCATAACTCAGTTATGTCATGACTGAAATAACATAATGAAAGAATACTTGGAATACTGAATGATTAAATTAAATTCTTGCAAAGATATAGAAAATAAAAACTCAATCAGGTAACTTTAGACCCATGTTATGCATCAAAGGGTTAACGTTAACTAGCGTTAGTGATAACTGATACACGTCAATGTTGTTAGCTTGCTTTGCTAAGTGTACCGAATAATCTTTGTTCCAAATCCTGAATTAATGTTTGAACAAATAAATTAACACTAGTGTCACGGATCTGTAATTTGTAATTTGATAACACTTACCTTGAATCTCCGTATAGCAGATGTCCAGTCAGTTGCAAACAGCTGGAATGACATGAAACTCATTCAGCCAATCAGCGACGAGATTGGCATGTCAACTCGATTGCTGATTGGCTCTTTCCTCTTGATAGGAATTGATTGGCTCCTTTGCCCCATCTGTTCGAAGGTTTCGGATTTGCGTTAGGACCTGTTTGGATTTAGTTAGGAGGTATTCGCACCTCGTTCGGACTTTCGTTAGGACTTTGTCGGTGTTAGGAAGTGTTCAGCCGGCCGGTCACTGGAAGCTACGGCCACGTCTATGGGGACATGCATGTCCTCTGCCCTGTTCTCATGCAACACTAGCGCCTGACGCACGTGCACCCTAGCCAGCTCAGTCACCCAGCCGAGACTGCAAGCTAGCCCTGCAGCAGACAAAACAGTGGTCCCAAGTAGGAGAAAGCAGGCGGCCACGTCTCATCCTGTGGAACGGGGTTTCTCAGAGCTGACCCTTTGGACCCACAGCACTGCAAGTTTCCTAGGTCTCTCTTATCTGACATACCCTGCGTTCCATTCGGAAAGGGCTCATCCCTATGTCCTAATCCCTTCAAAGCGTTTACCCTCCCGAGTGAGAGCTTCGAAGGGTTGAAGGGTGTAGGGGACCAAACAACTGTTTCTTGAAGTGCCCTTCTGCGTCTTTATGTCGTGCCCACACGGAGGCGCCGTCACCATGGAAAGAATCAGCGCAAAAGATCATGGGAGCCCGAAGTGTCCATCAGTTGTACCCTCGAAATCCTTCATTCCGAAGGGCCCTTTGAAGTGGCCAGTTTTGAGCACTTTGGTTTGGAACGACCCTTCAATATGGCGGCCATGATTATTTTCACTCCAAAGTGCCCTTCGGAGGGCGATATATCCCGTTTGGTACGCACCGTCACTCAGTTCAGTTCATGGGCGCTCTTTCCTAATGAGCTGACCATCAGACTCAGGTGTGCCAAGCAAGGGAGATGCACAAAAACATGAGGCACTGTGGCTCCCCAGAGAAGGAACAAACAACACTCTAGTAGTGAGTCAACAGCAGAGCTGCACCTGCGTGACAGCAAGCTGAGGCCACCAACAGCACAACAGCCTTTTGCCCAAACAGGGACTTGAACCCTGGACCCTCAGATTAAAAGTCTGACGCTCTACCGACTGAGCTATCCGGGCTTTTGTGCTACACGGCCCGGTTACGTTTTATATAACAGCAATATCCCCACAAACCGCTGAGCAGAAACCTACAAGAAATTACAGCGGAGAGAGCAAAGGCCTTGGAAGGCACAATTATCGCCACAGAAAACTACGGTACACCTGGCTGCAGCCTGCCACCTCTCTTGGCTGCAGGAGGGCAGCACAGGATGGCAACGAGCTTCAGACACAAAATCCAGCTGAAGGATGAGGTGGCAAAAAGCAGACTGATGTCCCCATTGCAGTACGGCAAAAGGCTGCCGTGACCCGGATTGCTGCGGCCACAACAAATAGAGTACTAACCACTATACGATCACGGTGCACCACTGGCCCGCAGCTGCAAAAGGGACCAGCGGCATGCTTGTCCGATGCAGAGAGGGAGCGGAAAATCGTGCCAGGGATGAGAAAAAAAAGTCAAGGCCGCTTCTCCTCGGCATGCAGGCAAACAGCGTAGTCGGCAGGATTCTGCGCGGGGAGGCCCCAATGGATTTCTAGTCCATCGCCTTAATCACTCGGCCACAACTACGGGAACTCGGGCTTCCCGACGAGGACAAAGCAGGCTGCCACATCTTATCCTGTAGAGGAGGGTTTTTTAGTGCTGACCCTGGGCTTCCACAGCACTGCAAATTTCCTAGGTCTCTCTTATCTGTCTCACTCAGTTCACTTCATGAGCGCTTTTTCCTAGCGAGCTGACCATCAGGCTCATGTGTGCCAAACAATGGAGATGCACAAAAATGTGGGGCGCTGTGTGTCTCCCAGAGCAGGACGAAACACTGCTCTAGTTGTGAGTCAACAACAGAGCTGGACCGGCGTGACAGTAAGCTGAGGCCGTAAAACAGGACGAAAGGGACTGCTATGGGTGGGGGGAAAAGAAAAAAATAGAAAAAAAGAAGGGGTAAAAGGAAAAATGAGGAAAAAATTAAGAAACGGAAAATTAGTTGGAAAAATTAAATTGAATGGTTTTTTTTTTTTTTTTTTTTTTTTTTTCCTTTTTACCAGTTTTTCACCTTTTCACTTATTTGAACTTAGGAAATGACAGAAAAGTTAACATTTCTACCTATTTTACCATATCACAAAAGAACTTATATTCATTTTTGTAAAATTGAAAAAAATAAAACACACAAAACTTCCACAAATACGGTTTATTCCAAAAGCTCAAATATGAGATATATACGCAATATTAATAATAATAAAACAAGGAAATATATAAACAAACATAAAAATAACTAAAATTACACATATTATATGCTTGCAGCCAAATAGGTTTAATTAAGAAAAGCTTAAATCCAGAATTTATATAATAAAAAGGAATATATAAACAAATTGAAATAATTACATGTAGTGGACAGCACATTCCAGGGCCCAGTTTATGGCAGGGCCCCTCTTTGACCACTATAGTGGACAAAGGTTTGCTACATTTTGATTGGATCTTGGTGGACTAACATAAACAAACTGTCCAACGGCATCAGATAAAGATGCCAGGACAATGGCAAGACACCTCTGAGAGGGCAAGAAAAAGACCTTTGGAACAAAGCCCGGGAAGGACAGGACTTCTCATTGGTCAAAATTCAATTTCTGCCCTTCACCCACCAACAGACTGATTCCTAAGGTTTTGGCCTGTGACCGCCATAAAAATTCCTTAGGACCTCTGGATGCAGCAGCAGTGTGTAAAACAAAGGGAGACCACAGAGATCCATCCAAATCCATTCATAACTATGTTTTCAAACCTTAAAACTGATGCACACTACAACACACACATCTCATACTTATTCAGAGAAATAAATATTCTCAGTGACAGCGATGTGTAGTGCAACATCTTTCACAAACTCAGCTGTTAATGGACAAATGAATGCATGCATGACAGTTCAATCTTCTTCCATCACGTTTGGACTTAATGTGTTCGTAACATTGCCAAAGGTATTCTGGTTGTGGTTTGGTAAGTGAATGATGCATTGGTAAAACTTTAGTCACTTTTCTAAATGTGTGTTTGGACTATGTAATTAAGTTCCACAGAAGGAAAGAAGGATGGGCCACAGCGTGTCCCCCTTCTCTGATGAAAATAGCCAATCACAGCCTGGAAATGGAGAAGCACCAGATTGCAATCTCCCCCTCATCAGAAAGAGATAAAGGTACCTTCCCAAAAGACACTCCTTGTTCTGAGTCTCCGGCCCTTAAGGAAAAGGACAGTAACAGAGTATCCGATACCCCCGTTCTGAGTTTGAGTCCCAAAAGGGAGAGACGCTAACAGATACCTCCGTTTTGAGTCTCCGGCCTGTTACAGGGAAGGTAGCAACAGAAACAACCAGTTCTAAGTCAGAGCCCTGCAAGGGTGAGACAATAGCAGATCAACCTCCTTTCTGAGTCTGAGTCCCAAAAGGAATAGACACTAACAGAAACACCGAAGTTCTGAATCTTCGGCCTGCAAGGGTGAGACATTAACAGATACACAGTTCCTGAGTCTCCAGCTTTAAGGCAGCAACAGATACGACCACGTCCTGAGCCTCCAGCCTGCAAGGAAAGAGATAATCCACTACATTCAGACTTCATTCAGAGTCTTCATCCAGCGAGACAAAGACAGATGCAGCACATCCTGAGTCTCCATTCTAGAGAGACAAAGCAGATCGACCAAATTCTGAGTCTCTAGCCCAGAGAGGCAGAAGACACACAGACATTTGCAACAAGGTTAAGCTCCGGCGAGCAAACCTTCACTCCAAGGTACCTTCGCTTGCGTGTCCCTTCTTCACCTACTTCAGGGTCACATCTGCGTGTTCCAGATTTTAGGACCCTTTGGTGCTCCAGGAGATCAGCATCCTCCAGCGCTTCGTGTTCAAGGCTGTCAAAACGGATTCCTGCTCCTTTCCCCACTGCATTGTTACCAGCACAACCAGTGGATGAAGTGACCGCCACCGGACTGCTCACTCAACCACAGAGAACGTAACTATCACCTATCCAAACCTCTTCCAGAGACCTTGGCATTGTTGTGTATTGTCAGTATATGATTTTTCTAATTGACATTAGATGTTATATAGCTGATTGCAGTTGATAACAAATAATCTCTCAGGTATTTGTTTGATGCATAATAAGGTTCTTCACCTTACTTGTTTCAGAGTAGTGACAGTTTATCTTTCCAGATAATGTAGCTCTGGCATAGCAACATCCAACATAATCACTTGCATTTTATGCATATTATGCACTTTATTCCTTTTTCATTTACGGTATTCATTTAGTAGTTGTTGATTACTCTTGTCTATCTTTTGTTAATAAAATTTATTTTATTACACTTGTGTCTTCCTTGTGTTGATAATGCAGTAAGGTTCTACAAGTTAGGTATCCGCCCAATCTTTCTTATGTGATGTACTCCTAACCACACCTTAAGTGACACGTGATCCAAAAATCATAACATCACCTGTGATGTGAGTACCCATCACTACACTATTTCACCCCCTTAGGTTGGCGAAAGCAAAATTCACTACATACATGTATAATAATCTTACTACCACAAATGGTTTAATATTAAAAACAGAAATATATACATGAAAATCACACACACACACACACACACATTGTCATGAATCTGGTCCATGGACCTCCATTTGTTCACCACCAGAGGTTACCCTGCCATCACATTGACTCTCACACCACACACTACCCCGGACTTCATTTCCCAGCAGCCATTTCCCTAATCACATGCTCACACCTGATACCCATCTCGCAATCACACACGCTACATAAGCCTTGGACTTCCTCTCTGTCTTGGCCGAGTATTGTACGCAAATATCCTAGTGATAGCTACCCTACGAAGCCCTCTGAGTTATCTTAGTCTTGCCTTGCCTTGCCTGTTTTCCCGTGTTTTGACTCTAGCCCGTGTTTCCTGGATTAACCCTTGCCTTGCCGTTCGGACTCTGTTTGCCCTCGTTTGGATTATTGCTGTTTACCTGGATTTACTCTCTCTGCCTTGCCCTTTGGATATTGTTCGCCGATCGTCGACCCACGCTTGCCCTAGGACTACTCTTTGTTTTGCCTGTGTTATACCTGTTTGCCATCGTCTGACCCTGCCTGTGTTTTGACCATGTTTTACAATAAAGCCTTGCATACGGATCCGCACGTCTCTCGTCTCGTCAGCCCCGTAACACACACACACACACACACACACACACACACACACACACATATATATATATATATATATATATATAAACTTACTTCCAAATATTTTATTCCAAAAGTTCTAATCTGATATCGATAATTTTTAGACCAATACAAATTTAAATAACTATAATAACAATACTACTAATAATACTTACATAATAATAATAATAATAATAATAATAATAATGATAATAATAATAAACTTTCAAATCTGACCTTTATATAATAATGATGTAAATATAAATTTAAATATCTAATAATGCTAATAATAATATAAACTTACTTCCACAAATATTTTATTCCAAAAGCTCAAATCTGACATTTTATCATTTTTATAAGACATAAATACAAATTTAAAGAACTATAATAATAATACTATTAATAATAATAATACTTACATCATAATAATCTACTTTCAAATGTAAACTTTATATAATAAAAATATAGATATAGATATAATAAAAATTTAAACTACGTAGTAATAATAATAATAATATCAACAACTACCACAAATACAGCTTAATTGTATATAATTTCTGTTGTTTATATAAACAACTTTAAGAGCTTTCCTTTAAATTCAAATTTACTTGGTTTATTTAATGCACTAGTTAAAATGCACTAACTTAAAAGTTAAGCTGACTGTGTATGAAATTAGAGACAAAATAAAACCTAAAGAGAGTCTTTCCACTCTGTAATGGTCTGGCCAGATGCTGGACTGTACCATTTTCTTTTAAGCTGGGAATGGCCAGTAAGTTTGCTTTTTGAGTGGCCACATGTTTTACACTGGAAATGGTAATGTTTTTTTGTGTGACGCTTCTTTTGTTGCCCCCCACTTGCCACATGCTCTTGATCCTCAAGAGGTGCCTTGTGCAGTCTCCAAGCACGTTGTCGGTTCTGAGGAGGTGGTGGAGCTGATTGCTGTTGGCCTGGCGGAAGGGAAGACCATCCCTGAGAGTGCGTTGGTGGAGCTGATGGCTGGTGGTCCAGTGGAATGGAAGACTATCCCTGAGTCGGTGGTGGCAGTGGTGGAGCTGATGGTGGATACGGCGGAAAAGACCAATCAGAATACCCAGGCCAGGCATGCCAACCAGGAAAGTGCTGAGCCCCAGGCCAGAAAAAAAAATTTTTGTGTGCTGCAGGAGTGTCTGATGGAGATCCGTACAATTTGCGTACTGTGTGTACAACTGAAGATGCTGCAGTTCCAATTCGCGCATATTTTCGTTGCCGAATAACTGCCTCGCCCTCCTGATTTTCAGGCTCCTGGAACTCAATGGGAACATGCCAATGTTCAACGGGTGCAGATGGGAGCACTTTAGGCTTCGGCAGTGGCACATTCGCCAAACCAACCTGCTGGGGAAGCTCCACTCCTTGCAACAAGGTGTCCCGGTCAGTTATTTTCTGTCGGTCTAAAAGCCTGGGAAAGAAAATAAAACATTTTCAGCTTAAAGAGAGCACAACTGCTTTTAAAATTACAACTTTACCCTACAGTACACTCACATGAAGCATTATTTGATACACAGCAAATTTTAACTCATTGATTGTTTAAATAAACACTGTGAATTAAACCATTCTAAACAAATGTAAACTACATCACAAAGGGGACACTTTACATTTAACAATATTATTGATCGGACTGCACTAACATTATTGGATGAGAACTGAACTAATCTGGGCGAGCTGCTTCATAGTCAATTTTAACTAATTTTATAATTGATCATCTTTGCACAGTTATTGCATGGATTTAAATAGACACTGAACTGTTTATTTTATAAAGTGCTATTATAATAAAAAAGATGACTTGACCAAGGTCTAAACTGATAAATGATGACTATGTAACAGCAAGGTGACACTGATTCAATGTTGAAATTCCATCAGAATCATCATTTTGGTTGAGGTTGAAAATTCAGTGCTAAATAATATTGGATCAATGTTAATAATTCAATGCTTTTCAGTGTTGAAAAGACAAATATTGAATCAATGTTGATTTTTGATCAGCATTTCACTGGTGGAACTTAGACTGTCAATCCCTCATTCAACCCTTAAATATGGTACATTTTCCTGAAATGTAGCGAGCACATGCTCATCAAACAATAAATTATATTAATTTTGTGAACTCGTCACCACTAGCAGCACCAATAAATAAATAAATAAAATAGTCTGCTGATCGTGTGGATTAACAAAGAACTGTGACCATTAGATAGAACTCAGATAAACCAGATGGATATTATTATTAGCAGCAGCAGTAGTAATGTTTTTAGTAATTAATGTGTTCGATTACCTGTTTTCAGCTAGCTAGAGAAGCACATTCAGCCAGAGACTGATAATGACTAAATGAATGTCACAAAGTCCTTATAAATCTTGTGGTCATCCAGTTATACCATTAATTTAAATTAAAAAAATATATATTTTTAAATCAAAATACTTTTAAATTATAATTATCATTTATATTATTTATGATTTATATATTCAATATAATTATTAGATTTAAACCACTGTGGAATTTACATACATTTAATGAATTACCTAAGAAAAAAGGTTAATAAATAGAATTCAGAGGGTTTTTTCATGCGCCACAGTCCAGTCCATTAGGTGGCAGTAATTCAGCTAAAGCTGGCTGCTGACTGCCAATCAAATCAAAGCGCGGCAGAACAGATTTCAAATGCGAAACGGACGGAGACGAGGCTAAAAGGCAAGGACAAAGTGTTTTTTAGAGGTAAGTAATAAAAGATTACAAAAAAAAAAAAAAAAAAAAAAAAAAAAAAAAAAATACTTGACATAAAATATAACGCCTAGTATAAAAATCCGTATAACTTAACTTACTTTCTTTACAGAGATTTCCCTTTATTTGACGACAGTTGACATGTTGATTCTTTACTTGGCTATACGAACACAACGAATTCACCTCAGAGAAAAGAAGACATGGACTGAATTTATTCATCTTCCTTACAACTTATGTGTTTCCCTGGACAAGTCCGAGTGAACTGCGAGTCACATGAACGCGCGCAGTCCAGACCAACGAGCGGCCAAGGTAAGAATTCATTAAATATATTAAATTTTTCTTTGTTTTTCCACCAAACCCTACCAGATACAATAGTGAAAGTGTAATGTTTGTGTTTGAACAATGTGTGTGACAGCACACGCAGGCTGTCCAATTTTGATTTTCCTTCCTGAAAAAAATAATAAAATAATAATAATAATAATAATAATAATAATAATAATAATAAATATGTAGCCTAATAAATATTTCTACAAACTTCTTGTTCGTGCCATCGACCTATTTTGAATTTCACTTCACTCCTACTTTGACTTTAATAAGTAGGGAAAACCTTGCAGTTTGTTTTTATGTCATTTTTGTGTTTTGTGCTGGCAATTTTCCCTTTTTGTAGGCCTATCAGAGGGACATTTCCCAGATTTGCTCACATCAGGTAAGAATGAATTTCTGTTAATTGTTACCTGTGACAGGTGTTGCATACTCTTAATATTTACTTTGCTTTTTAAATCTAGGTCAGAGGATGGAATCTCCTGGATCATCCAGTTTGCAGATGCAGTTTGCATTTGTTTTATGTTGTAAGTTTTACAGGCTCTTCTCCTGGCATTTGCTTTATAAATTCAGAATTAACTGTTCCATGTATTTGTTTAAGTCACTTTGTTATTCATTTTATCATATTCTGTACGTAAATTGTATTTTAAGCTCTGTCCCCCAGTTAGGCTAGTCCCAGACTATAATGCATGTTTGAGCTGTCTTAATTGAAAATAACTTGCTCCGACAGATCTTAAAATCTCATTGCCATTGCACTGACTCAAGATTCACACCAGTTATGTGTTTTTTTTTTTTTTTTTTTTTGTCATTTTTATAAAAGCTGTTTAAATATCCTAATTTAACTAAGGCCTAGTCCTGGCTTTAGCTAAGCCAAGTCTGTGAATCCAAGCATGTGTTTTGAAGTCACCACAAAGTTTTTTTTTTATTTACTTTTTTCAAAGAATCACTTGTTTTTACCTGAATGTAATGTTATTTTCCTGTTCAAATAGTTTGGGGAAAAAATAAATATATTTGCATGTAAACTGAAGGATGTTGTTGACTTTTAAAGGAGTAAAAAGCAGGATTGATTTGATAATGTTTCTATGTTGATTCAATGTTAAATATGTGATTTAATTTAAGTGGAAGAAATGTTGATTTTATGACCATCTTGATCTATTTTTCATCTTTGAAATAACATTATTTCAGGGTGGGAACCTGACGAAAAATCAATGTTAATTTTCAACATTGATTCAATGATAATTTGGTTGATGCATTAACATTGATTCAATGTTGATTCAGTGTTGTTCTGCTATCTGGCCAGTTATCATAAAATAAATATTTCTGAATGGGACAGTGTTTAACACCCTTCAGTGATGACCAGCTAGATGTTTATTATTTGAAATGCTTGATTGTGATTGCTCAGTTGCAACATTCCATGGTCTGTCTTTCCCCAATATTGACTGTAGATTATAGCAACAATGAATAGCAGACGCTCATCTGGGTATTACAGGGTTTGAATGAAAAGAGAGAATTCATGGTGTGATTCAAGAGACATGAAACAGTGCTGGCTTCAGATAACCAGATGAGTAGCCTGTTACACAGCACTACTACTGATGACGGTCATTATTGAGGGACTTAGAAAATGTCGCAACTGACCAATCAGAATCAAGAACTGAGAGCTGTGTAATATTACATTTACTTTTATATTTAGTCATTTAGCAGACGCTTTTATCCAAAGTGACTTACAAATGAGGACAATAGAAGCAATCAAAACCAACAAAAGAGCAACAACATGCAAGCGATGTGACAAGTCTCGGTTAGCCTAACGCAGTACACGTAGCAAGATGCTTTAAATGCTGAGGGAATTGAAGTGGGGATTGTCACCATTGTTGAGATTCATATGCTGGTTCTTGATGTCTGTGTGTGTCGAAATAATACTGGAGTTCAGATTTTTATATTTATTACATAGATTTAAAATTCATTCACTATAACTATTAGAGCAACACTTTGTTTGCATGCTGTAGTGTCACAGGGTTGATTATGCCAAACCTAAACATATTTACAAAAAAAAAAATAATAATAATAAAAAAAAAAGATTTTTTGATTGTAATCAAGCCACCTCATGGTGACTACCTCATCACATAAAAACAGCTAATATCTCCGCTCTGCTTTACAACACCACATGCATTTCTGCAGAGACAGATCTAACACAAGAGTCAAGGGTCAAGAGCCCAACTAAAGGAAACACTGATCTCCATGATGGTGGCATCATTTTAACCAATAAAACATCAACATCTGATCCTCTGTAATTCTCAATAACAGCAGGTGATCATCACTAATGCACAATCATCATTTAATTAGTCACTTAATTATTTCATCAACTTTAACTCTTTGAGAACTTGGGATTTGACTCGAGACTTGACTTGGTCCCACCTCTGCCCAATCCTTTAAACTCCACATCATCTCAGGAAATGTTCTGGGAACGTCAATGACACCGGTGGGACCTTCTGAGAACACTCTGGGGAACTTTACTTTTCTAGTGAGGAAATCCATATACCGGACCATATACCTGAGTGCATCCATGTCATCCACCAATGAAAAAAGAGGTGCGAATTTGGTTAACAGCTTGTGGAGTGATGCAGGCAGCAATGTGATTAGATAATAGTTAACACATATTGTGTTGGACACATTGTGTTGTTTCTCTCTCTCTCTCTTTCTTTTTACACATGATCAACTTAAAATTACACATAATGTGTTAAAATGGCCATAACACAAAAAATGTGTTATTAATTAACACATCCTTTTTGAGAGTGAACTGATGTCCGCTGCATCACATATCGTGACATCCAGACACTCATCCTCCTGAACTTCAACCTGTGTGTCTGGTGGAGTGATTTCACCGTGTTCCAGTGGAGAAAGCAGGTCTCCTCTGTCAGACTGTGCCAGCAAGTACAATACAGCTATGAGTTCATCTGCCATAAAGAGTCATTAAACATTTTGTCAATAAAGCCCTCCTTACACCAACCCTAACCTTACCAGATACTTTATTTTCAAATTTTTGATTATTTCCTTAATTTTTATAAAAAAAATAAATGACTTTCTGATGTGATATGAGATTTGAAAAGGGAGTAAAAAAAGTTTGGCAAAAGGGTTGATCGTGTTAAAAAGCACGCGCCTTACCATTTATGCCACTGGAATTGATGTTTGATGACCGTCTTTTGTAGTGTTGACTGCCCCAATCACACATTGGTGGGCGGAGTTAGTGTAAATAGCCTCTGCTAACAAGGCGTGCTATTTGCACTTAGTGTAAATAGACACTCCGTAATTATTTTCTATTGTAATTCTGATTTGACCACTTAAAGTAACTGCTTAATAATTTGACAATGATATTTGTTTTACTGTTTCCATGTTTAATTGCTAGTTCACATGTAAACTGTGGTCAGAGATGTTTATAATGGTTTGCTTTTCATTCGTTTTAGAAAAAGCTAAGAAAGGAAGGAAGAGGAAAGCGGTGCGTGTCTTCTTCCGGAGAAGCAGCTCTTCCCTTGCTGCGACCTGGACAGAGTCCAGCCTCCTAAAGCAGAGCCGGATCCGGACCGATCCCAGCTCGTTCCTGAGCTGCTGTTTCTGCCGGAGCAGGACCAGGTCTCTGCAGATCTCCAGACGTCTCCTGAGGAAGAATTTCCCTCTGAGATCCAGCAAGAGGCCCACGATGCAGTTCTGCCCGCTTCAGTTCCCGGTTCAGTGTCTGGTTCAGTTCCCGGTTCAGTGTCTGGTTCAGTTCCCAGTTCAGTGCCTGGTTCAGTGCCATCAATCGTATCAGAAATTGCACCGGACACAGTGTCGCCTGATCCAGAAATCGAACGGCCACAAGGTCAGTCATTACTGTTTTGAATCATGTTATTTCTGCTTTGTGTTATTTCCTCTTTATTGATACTGTAGGCCTGGGCTTGACATTAACTTTTCTGTTCACCAGCCACTGTGGCTAGTGGTTTTCCAAATTTACTAGCCACTCCGCATTTTCGCTGGCCACAATTTTGTTGTTGGGAAATTACATCTCATATGACTGAAGTTACTGCATATTAAAATTTATTTAAATTGATTTCCAGATCATTTTTGGCCTATTTAAAGGGCATTTTCCCTAACCGTGTTAAATGCATGCGTCATCTTTCATATCAAATTCTTACATATTATTAATAATTTCACTTAATATAATAAGACACTATAGGGCTGTTACCAATGAAATGAAATCAGTATTAACAAAACTGATTTTTCCACTGCAGAAGTAACAGAAGCAGCCGTAGTGGCCTTTATGCATTTACACAGACAATTTAATGTAGCTGAAATGTAGCATGAATGCATTTACACTGCAAAATTCTAATATAACATAAATAATGTTATGAGCTTGGTGTTTTAAATCAATTTTTTCTTTAAATATACAAATATGAAATGCTGGAAAAAATACAAAGATAAGCTACTTTTAAATATGAAAGTAAACCGCCAGTAGGTGGCAGTGAGTGACTGTCTTAATGAGTGAGTCATTGAGGCATTCATTCAAACGATTCATTCAGAAGGCTGATTCATTCAAGATTGAAGCAAGTGCCTGTCTTTATGAGTGGACCACTGAATGATTGACTCAAATGATTAATTCAAAAATGCCAGATCATTCAGAAACAAAACACTCAGAGATGCTCTGTTCTGCTGTGATCTTTGTTTGCAACAATTTTCGTTAACCAAATAGAGCAAAAACAGTCAAAGTTGACAAGATTGTACTAAAATGTATATTAACTACTCGTTTGAACTCTTGTATAAAATCAATGTCAAATTTGTAATCGTGGTTTTCAGGGAGAACTTCACTCTCTTGGTCGTGTCATGTTGCTTAACTATGCTATATGTTATAAATATATTCTCTCACATACAGACAGGCTGTGCGAGTCTCAACTGCTGCTACCTTGTTACTGTTGATTATCCATTATCAATTGCCGTTTACACAGAATGTAATAAAATCAGAAGCATTTTAGTGCTTCCCTAGATGTTTTAATCAGATTAGTTGTCCGGTCAGGAAAGTAAAATTCTCTTTCACTTGCCCCTTCAAAAAATCCACTTGTCCCACACAAGCATTAATGTCGAGCTCTGTTTCTGTATATAAATCTCAGCCCGCCAAAGGGGCGAGTGACTGTGTTACCTGCCACTGCTGGAATCCACCCGCATTTGGCAGGTTGGCTGCTGTTAATGTCAAGCCCTGCTGTAGACTGAGATACTCTGCCATCAATTGTAGCTGATCTGCAGTGCATCTGAAACTAAAGAAAGTCTTCAAGACTCTTGATTTTATGGTCCTTCAGCACTGCTGTTGACAATCAAAGGAAGTCTCATACGTGTCCATCTTCTGTTTCTGTGTGTTTTTCAGGATCCGTCGTGTCTTTGTTTGAAGTGGGACATTTGATCGCATCAGGAAACTTCAGCAAGGTCTATGAGGGAACACACTTATTCAGCGACAAAGTGAAAGTTGCTCTGAAGTGTATCCCCAAGCGCAGAGCGAACCGCTATCTTGACATTGTAAGTTGGCAAAACCTGAAGAATATTTTGTATTTTATAACCTGTAGCTGACATACAGCTGGAACAGAAGACAGCAAACTAACGGTTGTTGTGTTTGTCTCTTCTCAGCCTGGTCACTCCAAACCTGTGCTTGCTGAAGTGGCTCTGATGCTCCGGCTGGGAGAAGCTCCCTCGTGCCCCAACATCATGGAGCTACACCAGTGGCTGGAGGATGAGAGCAGCTTCACTCTCATTATGGAGTACCCTGAACCCTGCAGGACCTTGGAGGATTACATCTTGTTCTCCGGCCCCGTCAGTGAAGCACAAGCATGCTTGTTCATGCTTCAGGTGCTTCAGGCGGTCAAACACTGCCATGAGCGTGGAGTTTATCATGGTGATATCCGCTCGAGGAACATCCTGGTGACTCTCCACAGTCTGGAGCTCAAGCTCATCGACTTCCGCTGTGTTCGTCTGATCAGCAGCGAGGGCTTTAACAGCAGCCAATACCAAGGTGAGTCTGGCTGATGATCATGTGATGTTGTGTTGTTGATGGTGAAGTGTACAGAAGCACTGAAGCTGTGTGTCTCTCACAGGATCAGACGCATACACCCCGCCTGAGGTCCTCGGCCAGTCCATATTCCACGCCGCAGCAGCAGACATCTGGGCGCTGGCAGTTCTGCTCTTTGAGATCATTCACAGATATCTGCCCTTCGAAAGCTTTGATGCCATTCGGCACGGCTACCTCAGGATGGATCCCACCTTATCCACAGGTGAACACACAAACAGCTCCACATTATGATGTTTACTGTTCATGTTTGATGTGTGGAGACTAACCGCTCTCTCTGAACTCTTCCCAGCGTGCCACGACCTGATTTTCCACTGCTTGAGCCGTAATTCAGCTCACCGGCTGACGCTCCAGCAGCTGGAAGAGCACCGCTGGATGAAAGCCTAGACTGGAAGAAGGCAGGGATCCCAATGTGCATCAGATAGAGCAGAGCTGAGGAGTTTAATGAGTGACCAGCGGCGTCTCAAGGAGTCTCAGGAGATGCAGCGAGACTCTGGAGCTGCAGGTAAAATGAAGACTGTGTTCACATGCACATCAGAGCATTAGCAGACAGCAAAGCAGCGTTTGTTCCCATGCTCATATTCTTAACCCGCGAACACCTGCAGCTCCGTTACTAAACGCTCTCAAAAACAGAAGAAAGCCACTCAACACAAAGAACGACAAGAATATAATAGTTCAGAACGCTGCTGTCTGTAGAAATGAGATATCATAAGAAATTCTAAAATTAGAAAAACATAGTCACTTAATTAGTGCTTCACAAAATATTAACGTAAGAATGTAAAAAAAAAAAAACTAATAATATTTCAGAAAGTAAAAGTAGTCACTAAATGATGCTGTATTAGTAACATTAATGTAAAAAATGTGAAACAGTATTCTATTTTTTTATAATATTTCAGAAAGTAAGTGCTATTTTTGTATACTATTTCAGAACGTAAATGTAGTCACTAATTGGTGGCTTATTGGCATTAACATAAGAAATGTAAAAAAAAAAAAAAAAAACCTGTTTTTTTATATTTCAGGAAGTAAATACTATTTTTGTATACTTCTGAAAAGAAAGTAAATGTAGTCACTAATTGGTGCTTTATTAGTGACATTAATGTAAGAAATGTAAAAACAAAAATGCTATTTTTGTATATTTCAGAAAGTAAATGTAGTCACTAACTGGTTTATTAGTGACATTCATATACAGTATGAAATGTTTTTTAATAAGATTTCTGAAAGTTAATATAGTTACTGATTGGTGGCTTTTTAGTGATATTAATGTTAGAAATGTAAAACAAAAAAAGAAGAAAAAACAAAGCTGTTTTTAAATATTTCAGAAAGTAAATGCTATTTTTGTATATTTCAGAAAGTAAATGTAGTCACTAATTGGTGGCTTATAGTGGCATTAACATAAGAAATGTAAAAAAAAAGCTATTTTTAAGTAATGTTTCAGAAAGTAAATGCTATTTTTGTATAATTTTTCAGTCACTAATTGGTGGCTTACATTGACTAACATAAGAAATGTAAAAAAAAAAAAAAGCTATTTTTTAATAAGATTTCAAAAAGTTAATATAGTCACTGATTGGTGGCTCATTAGTGACATTAACATTAGAAATGGGAAAAAAAGAAGCTATTTTTAATATTTCAGAAAGTAAATGCTATTTTTGTCTAATTTCAGAAAGTAAATAATCACTAATTGGTGCTTTATTATAGGGCTGGGCGGTATATCGAGTTTGTACGATATATCGATATATTTTTTATAAGCGATACGGTATGAAGCAATAACGTTTATATTGATTTACAGTAGTTTGATACGAGCGCATCTGAAAAAATATCTAGGGAGGACACAGACTGAACTGCTGCGGAGAAAGTGCATACAATTTTTTCTTGAAGGGCTTTAAAAAACTTGTAAGATATAGAAGCCTGTAGATTATAGTTTCAGTTTAAAGCGGCTCTGACAGAAAGGCTGCGTGTGCCGCTGACAGAGACGTGCTGTTTAATGTGTTTGAGATGTGCTGTTTTCCTTAATGCATAACTTACATTTCACACGTATATTCTCCCTCTGTAAGTGTTAGAAAGCCATGGAAATATTTCTATTTTGCTGTCACAAGTGCATGAGCTTTTGCTTTGCGATTCTCCGATAAACTTCACAGACTTCCATTCAGAACGAGCGCCGCCGCACGCACGCGCGCCAAATAGACAAGTGCAATGAAATAGGAGCACAATAACTCTGACTAAAATATAGATTTTGCTGAAATATTTGTAGTTGAACAGTAAATGTGATATATGTAGAATTTTAAATCTACAAGGAGGCTAAGTGTATTTGTATGATAGCACTAACTGTAAAGTGACTGTAATGGGGTAGCCTAATCAAAATAGCCTTTTTATTTAATTAGTCTGTGCTTTTTTTATTATTTTAATTTTTAGTTTAGTAAATTTAACTTCTGCTTTAAAAGCATTGTTTTTGTTTTTAGATTGCAATGTTACAGTGTTAGAATGTAATGTGATTTTAACCTTTTTTTTGCACATAATATATGCCTACATGGTTACATTCTCTTTATTTGTTTAATCTAAACACAAAATACCGAGATATATACCGTATACCGCAAATCAGCCAAAAAATACAGAGATATGAATTTGCTCATATCGCCCAGCCCTACTTTATTAGTGACATTAATGTAAGAAATGTAAAAACAAGAATGCTATTTTTGTATAATATTTCAGAAAGTAAATGTAGTCACTAACTGGTTTATTAGTGACATTCATATATGAAATGTAAAAAAAAAAAAATAAAAATAAAAAAACTTTTTTAATAAGATTTCTGAAAGTTAATATAGTCACTGATTGGTGGCTTATTAGTGACATTAACATAAGAAATGTAAAAAAGCTGTTTTTAAATATTTCAGAAAGTAAATGCTATTTTTTTATATAATATTTCAGAAAGTAAATTATATTTTTGTGTAATATTTCAAAAAGTAAATGTTGTCATTAATTGGTGGCTTATTAGTGACATTAACATAAGAAATGTAAAAAAAAGCTGTTTTTAAATATTTCAGAAAGTAAATGCTATTTTTTAAAATAATATTTCAGAAAGTAAATGTTATTTTTTATAATATTTCAGAAAGTAAATGAGATAAATAATATATATATATATATATGTATATATATATATATATATATATATATATATTCTTTTTTTATATATATAGATAGATAGATAGATAGATTTATTTTATAAAACTTCTGAAAGAAAATGCTATTTTTGTATAATTTTTCAGTCACTAATTGGTGGCTTATAGTGGCATTAACATAAGAAATGTAAAAAAAAAAGCTATTTTTAAGAAATGTTTCAGAAAGTAAATGCTATTTTTGTATAATATTTCAGAAAATAAATGTAGTCACTAACTGGTTTGTTAGTGACATTCACATAAGAAATGTAAAAAAAAAAATCTATATCTTATCTATTTTTTAATAAGATTTTAAAAAGTTAATATAGTCACTGATTGGTGGCTTATAATGACATTAACATAAGAAATGTAAAAAAGCTGTTTTTAAATATTTCAGAAAGTAAATGCTATATTTTTAAATAATATTTCAGAAAGTAAATGCTATTTTTTTATAATATTTCAGAAAGTAAATTATATTTTTGTGTAATATTTCAAAAAGTAAATGTAGTCACTAATTGGTGGCTTATAGTGACATTAACATAAGAAATGTAAAAAAAAAAGCTATTTTTAAATAATATTTCAGAAAGTAAATGCTTTTTTGTATAATATTTCTGAAAGTAAATGCTATTTTTATAATATTTCAGAAAGTAAATGTACTCACTAATTGGTGCTTTATTAGTGACATTAATGTAAGAAATGAAAAAACTATGCTGTTTTAAGTAATTAAAAAATAATATTTCTGAACGTTGCTAATAACTAATAATTTATTAATTTATTAATGTAGTAACTAATAATTTATGTAGTAATCTATAAATGTATTTAAAAAAAAGAAATATATATATATATATATATATATATATATATATATATATATATGTATGTATGTATATATATATATATATATATATATATATATATATATATATATATACATATTTTTTTTTTTTTTTTTTTTTTTTTAATCAAACTTTATTGATGCAGGCAATCTTTCTCATTGCTTTACACTCACATTCTCTCTTTACTGTGTGATTAGAAGACCTGGAAGAAGCAAGACAATATTTCATAAAACACAGTTTGTATGAATCACACAATGAAGTGCATCCATCTGAACGGACACAAGGTTTGTGGGTGTAGGAAGTGGTAACGGGGCTTAATTGTAAAATGAGTTAATGCTACTCAGAGTTTCTCATAGGCTGAGAATTTACTTGTGGTGGTGGGCAGGGCAGAGTGGGGTTGTGTGACTCAGCGCAGTGCTTGAGTGGGTTCAGAATAAACTATTCAAACCAAGTTTTATGAACTCTGTTTATTACAGAAAATACTCAATATCATTAACAAATAATTTAGAAATATTAAACAAATTATTCTATAAGCATAAACAGATATTTTCAAATGATCTTCAGATTTCCAAAACTATTTACAAAGTTGACAGTTTTTGTCCACGCAGTGGATTTTTCTCGGCTTTGAAAAAAAAAAAATAATAAATAAATAAAACATAATCTAAAATAGAAACAAACTTGCATAACCATTTTGGTAGATAGCACAAGAGAAAGTTAACTGACAATTCTCACATTGTGTTCACTTACCCTGTTTATTACTGAGAAGTCTCGCTCGCAATTTACACTTGAGACAGGGATGACTAGGGCAACTGCAGCCAGTTGACTAAGGCAAGGGTAGATATCTGCCCACTCATCAAATTCACTGGCCAGCTGCTCCATAATTGCTCCTTGACTTTTGTCCTACCAGGATAGAAAAGAGTTGACACCAGGGACGCACTGTAACCGATTTTTGTAATTTGAACAGTATTTTACTGTAATATGTACAGTAAGATACTGTAAAATGTATATACAGTATTTTACTGTAAACTGCAAAGGATTATGGGAAAATATATGGTCACTACAGTAAACTGCTGTAAATTTACAGTAGTGAACTTGCCCGCGAAAAACTGACCAATGGCAAGGGAGATTTATTTTGTTTGCTGTTTGGTGGAAGCAGCGGTAAAAAGACAAAAGAGACACGTTGCACTGTTAACTGGACAAAAAGGTTAGCATATTATTTCTGTTTCTGTTTTATGCAAAACTGAGATATTTTAAGATGTTTTAACTTGTTAACAGCAAACTAACATTATTCATCGTGTCGTTTTTCATGTCGGGAGTTGGGGCCTTTTTTTCTGACTGACGGCCGGATTAACGCCACCATAACGGTGATACATTTAAAAAAATGATACATCATAAAAAAATGATAAAAAAAAAAAAAAATTTCGATCACGATGGCGCCGCAGATGGCAGCTACTGTGCTTAGCTCTCCAGTTGTTTTAGTGTTTTTGTTAGTTTTTCCTGTTTTTTGTTTTGCAAACACGATCAGTTTTACCAGGGAAGAACTGCTGAACATTCAGCAGAACACACCACAAAATCTTCTACCGGTTTTCGAGTATTCGGACGTTTTGCTGAACGTTATAGTTGGCGGAGCGGCGGCGCTGATTATACGCTTCAGGACGCGCAGACAGGGGAAGCGAGCCGGCGCGCTCGTGAAGCTCAGACGGCGCGGATTTAGAACGGCGTTGCCTAGCATCCATCTGGCGAATCTCCGCTCTCTACCCAACAAAACGGACGAACTCCTTCTGCTCTCCCGGACAAACAGGGACTTTTCAAACTCTGCTGCTCTGTGTTTCACGGAAACCTGGCTGAACGACGACATTCCGGACAGCGTGCTACATCTTCCGAGCTTTCAGCTGTTTAGAGCGGATCGCGAGGCAGAATCAACGGGGAAATCGCGCGGCGGCGGGACATGCTTTTACATCAATGAGAGGTGGTGTACAGATGTAACTGTGTTAAAGAAGATGTGCTGTTCTGATCTAGAAACGCTCTTCATTAACTGCAAGCCTTTCTACTCGCCGCGGGAGATTCACTCGTTCATTCTCGTGAGTGTTTACATTCCACCGCAAGCGCACGTGAGCTCAGCTTTACAGAAACTCGCTGATCTGATCACAGAGACAGAACAACAACACCCGGACTCTGTTTTAATCATTCTTGGGGACTTTAATAAAGCCAATCTCTCCCGTGAACTGCCAAAATACAGACAGCACATCACATGTCCACATCACACATCCCTTCTATATGACGGCCATGATTATTTTCACTCCGAAGTACCCTTCGGAGGGCGATATATCCCGTTTGGAACGCACCGTCACTCAGTTCACTTCATGGGCGCTCTTTCCTAACGAGCTGACCATCAGACTCAGGTGTGCCAAGCAAGGGAGATGCACAAAAACGTGAGGCACTGTGGCTCCCCCGAGGAGGAACAAACAACGCTCTAGTAGTGAGTCAGCAGCAGAGCTGGACCTGCGTGAGAAAACAACGGTACACCTGGCTGCAGCCTGCCAGCTCTCTTGGCTGCAGGAGGGCAGCACAGGATGCCAGTGAGCTTCAGACGCAAAATCCAGCTGAAGGATGAGGTGGCAAAAAGCAGACTGATGTCCCCATTGCCCTACGGCAAAAGGCTGCCTTGACCCGGATTGCTGCGGCCACAACGCATAGAGTACTAACCACTATACGATCACGGGGCACCACTGGCCCACAGCTGCAAAAGGGACCAGCGGCGTGCTTGTCCAATGCAGAGAAGGAGCGGAAAATCGTGCTAGGGATGAGAAAAAAAAAAGTCAAGGCCGCTTCTCCTCGGCATGCAGGCAAACAGCGTAGTCGGCAGGATTCTGCGCGGGGAGGCCCCAATGGATTTCTAGTCCATCGCCTTAATCACTCGGCCACGACTACGGGAACTCGGGCTTCCCGACGAGGACAAAGCAGGCTGCCACATCTCATCCTGAAGAGGAGGGTTTTTCAGTGCTGACCCTGGGCTCCCACAGAACTGCAAATTTCCTAGGTCTCTCTTATCTGTCTCACTCAGTTCACTTCATGAGCGCTTTTTCCTAGCGAGCTGACCATCAGGCTCATGTGTGCCAAACAAGGGAGATGCACAAAAACGTGGGGCGCTGTGGGTCTCCCGGAGCAGGACCAAACACCGCTCTAGTTGTGAGTCAATGACAGAGCTGGACCGGCGTGACAGTAAGCTTAGGCCGCCAACAATATCAAAGCTTTTCGCCCAAACAGGGACTTGAACCCTGGACCCTCAGATTAAAAGTCTGATGCTCTACTGACTGAGCTATCCGGGCTCTTGAGCAAAGCCCTCTCTGTTACGTATTATATAACAGCAGATACCCCACAAACTGCCGAGAAGACGCTCACAAAAATTACGGTAGATAGAGCAAAGGCCTTGGAAGGTACAATTATCGGCAGAGAAAACTAAAGTAAAGGGGCGAACGCCACCCGTAGTAGGCAGGGTTCGAATCTGCGTGGGGAGACCCCAATGGATTTCAAGTCCATCGCCTTAACCTCTCGGCCACGACTACGCCTGGTGGTGGCACTCCAGCTCCCTTGGCTGCAGGAGGGCAGCACAGGACGCCACAGAGATTCAGACAAAAAATCCAGCTGAAGGATGAGGTGGCAAAAAGGAGCCCGACTGCCGTGACCCGGATTCGAACCGGGGTTGCTGCGGCCACAACGCAGAGTACTAACCACTATACGATCACGGCACGCCACTGTCCCTTGGCTGCAAAAAGGGCCAGCAGCGTGTTTGCCCGATGCAAAACGGGAGCGGAAAAGCGTGCTAGGGATGTGAAAAAAGGTACAAACACTTCTCCTCGGCATGCAGCGTAGTCGGCAAGATTCAAACCTGCGCGGGGAGACCCCAATGGATTTCTAGTCCATTGCCTTAACCACTCGGCCACGACTACGGTAACCTGGGTGTCCCAACGAAGAAAAAGCAGGCTGCTACGTCTAATCCTGTGGAGCGAGGTTTTTCAGTGCTGACGCTGGGGTCCCACAGCACTGCACGTTTCCTAAGACTCTCTTATCCGACTCACTCGGTTCAGTTCATGAGCGCTCTTTCCTAGCGAGCTGACCATCAGACTCAGGGGCCGGACTCGCGAAAATCTTCTTCAGAAATAAGTTATTTCTTAAAATAAATTCCATAAAGTTCGTAAGAATGTTCTTAAGTGCAGCTCTTGAAAAATTCTTACTAAGTTCTCAAATATGTTCTTAAGAGCATTTTAATTTTTTTCTTGAGAAAAAAAAAAAAATGACAGTCTTTATCTGACTCAATACATGACTGAAGACACACTGATAAACTCACACTTAAAGGATTGTCTGTTTGCACTTCCTGCAGATTACCCTAATAATTATAATTAGGCGCGCACACTATTTTCGCCACTACCAGCTTGACTGGCGCTCGGCTTCGCGTTTTTAATGTGCTGTGTTTTTGAAAAGTTACTTTTAAAAAGCCTGTCTCAATTTGCAGCCATCTCTTTCGTTCATTTTTGTGTTGTGTTTTTGCGCTCTCTTCCGAGTGAACGCTTCCGGTATGTGTGTCCACGCTGCTACAGTAATACTATGTATTATATGCTGCCCAGCAGAAGCTCATTTGCCACACGCGCTACGGGATAAAGGCCACAAGGCATTACGGCATAGAGAGCAAAAGCAAAAGTTCTTGGAAGACACAATTATCGGCACAGGAAGCTGAAGCAAAAGGTCAAACAGGGTTCGGACCTGCGCAGAGAGAACCCAAAGAATTTCCAGTTCATCGCCTTAACCACTTGGCCACGACTACGCCTGGCTGCAGCCCTCCAGCTCTCTTGGCCGCAGGCGGGTAAGACAGGAAACAACCAAGCTTCAGAAACAAAATCCATCTGAAAGATGAGGTGGTTAAAAGGAGCCCGGCATCCCCGTCCCCGTTGCTTGACGCAAAAGGCTACCGTGACACGGATTCAATCCGGGGCTGCTGCTGCCACAATGCAGAGTACTAACCACTATACAATCACTGCGTGCCACTGGCCCACGGCTGCAGAAAGGTCCAGCCCCGTGTGATTCGGATCTGCGCAGGGAGACCCCAATGGATTTCCAGTCCATCGCCTTAACCACTCGGCCACGACTATGGGGACATGCATGTCCTCTGCCCTGTTCTCGCGCAACACTGGCGCCTGACGCACGTGCACCCTAGCCAGCTCAGTCACCCAGCCGAGACTGCAAGCTAGCCCTGCAGCAGACAAAACAGCGGTTCCAAGTAGGAGAAAGCAGGCGGCCATGTCTCATCCTGTGGAACGGGGTTTCTCAGAACTGACCCTTTGGACCCACAGCACTGCAAGTTTCCTAGGTCTCTCTTATCTGACATACCCTGCGCTCCATTCGGAAGGGCTCATCCCTATGCCCTAATCCCTTCAAAGTGTTTACCCTCCCGAGTGAGAGCTTCGAAGGGTTGAAGGGTGTAGGGGACCAAACAACTGTTTATTGAAGTGCCCTTCTCCGTCATTATTTCGTGCCCACACGGTGGCGCCGTCATCATGGAAAGAATCAGCGCAAAGGATCATGGGAGCCCGAAGTGTCCATCAGTTGTACCCTTCGAAATCCTTCATTCCGAAGGGCCCTTTGAAGTGGCCAGTTTTGAGCACTTTGGTTTGGAAAGACCCTTCAATATGGCAGCCATGATTATTTTCACTCCGAAGTGCCCTTCGGAGGGCGATATATCCCGTTTGGAACGCACCGTCACTCAGTTCACTTCATGGGCGTTCTTTCCTAACGAGCTGACCATCAGACTCAGGTGTGCCAAGCAAGGGAGATGCACAAAAACGTGAGGCACTCTGGCTCCCCCGAGGAGGAACAAACAACGCTCTAGTAGTGAGTCAGTAGCAGGCTGTTACGTCTAATCCTGTGGCGCGGGGTTTTTCAGTGCTGACCCTGGGGTCCCACAGCACTGCACATTTCCTAAGACTCTCTTATCTGACTCACTCAGTTCAGGTCATGAGCGCTCTTTCCTAGCGAGCTGACCATCAGACTCAGGGGCCGGATTCGCGAAGATCTTCTTCAGAAATAAGTTAAGTTATTTATTAAAAAAATTCCACAAAATTCGTAAGAATGTTCTTAAGTGCAGCTCTTGAAAAATAAGTTCTCAAACATGTTCTTAAGAGCATTTTAATTTTTTTCTTGAGAAAAAAAAAATGACAGTCTTTATCTGACTCAATACATGATTGAAGACAAACTGATAAACTCACACTTAAAGGATTGTCTATTTGCATTTCCTATTATAATAACAATTAATTATGCATAATTACATGCAAGTAACCCTTAGCCATATCATATAGTATGTACATGTAGTTAATTAATATTACTCAGTACTTGAATCATGTCTATCATGTACTAGTCTATCGTGTGCAGTGGCACATGATAGACTACATCATTGTGCGCCAGAGAGACATCCGAGACATCCTTGTCACCAGGGCCATGAGGGGAGCAGAATGCTGGACAGACCACAGGCTAGTCAGAGCGACACTCCAGCTGCACATCGTCTCTCACCACCCAAGGTGTGATAAGGTCATACGCTCAGCATTCAACATCGTCAGACTCCAAGATCCTTCCTACCTTCACAAGTTTCAGTCCACGCTGGATGAGAAGCTGTCTGCCAATGGACCACTAACTGGAAACCCAATTGAGAAATGGAACCAGTTCAGGGATGTAGTGACGGAGACAGCCAAGGAGGCGCTAGGCCCCAAGGAATGCGCTCATCAGGACTGGCTCGATGAGAATGAAAGTGCCATTGGAGACCTGCTGGGCACGAAGAACAAAGCATTCCTGGAGTGGCAGAAAGATCCAGGGTCCGCTTCCAAAAAGGAGAGGTTCAAGTCCCTCCAATCCCAGGCAGAGCGAGAAATCAGGAAGATGATAGATCAGTGGTGGGAGAAGTAGGCGGAAGAAATACAACATTACACCGACATAAACAACGCCAGGCAGTTCTTTGGCTCTCTCAAGGCAGTTTATGGTCCCTCAAAATCTGGTTTTGCCCTCTTATTTTCTGCAGACAGCGCCACGCTCATCAAAGACAAACAGGGCTTCAACAACAGATGGAGAGAACACTTCAGCCAACTGCTCAATTCCCATCTACAGTCAACCAGTCAGCCCTCGACCAGATCCCTCAAAATCCCACTCTCGAACAGCTGAACGACCCCCCATCCCTAGCTGAGGTTCAGAGGGCCATCAAGCAAATGAGCTCTGGCAAGGCAACCCGGCAAGGTTGGCATCTCTTCAGAGTTGTACAAGGCACTTGGTGAGGAGGTGTTCCAGGCATTCCATGCAGTTCTGACCAGCATCTGGGAAGAGGAAGATATGCCCTTGCAGCTCCGTGATGGCACAATACACCTTCTACCCTGTACAAGAACAAAGGCACACAAGCAGATTGCGCCAACTACATAGCTATCTCTTTGCTCTCCATCGCAGGCAAGATCCTCGCCCGCATTATGCTCAATAGACTACTGACATCAGTCTATGAACAGAACCTGCCTGAGTCACAGTGTGGCTTCCGCCCAGATCGCAGCACCATCGACATAATCTTCACTGTGAGACAGGTGCAGGAGAAGTGCCTAGAACAGAACATGAACCTCTACATAGTCTTCATCGATCTGACCAAAGCATTTGACACAGTCAACAGAGATGCCCTGTGGGTCATACTCAGAAAACTCGGCTGCCCAGCAAAGTTCACCAAACTGATCCAGCTGTTTCACATCGACATGACAGGAGAAGTCTTTTCAAGTGGAGAGCCATCCAATCAATTCAGCATCTCCAATGGCGTGAAGCAAGGCTGTGTCCTTGCTCCGGTGCTCTTCAACTTGATCTTCACCCAAGTGCTGCTACATGCTGTGAGAGACCTGAACCTGGGCGTGTACATCAGTTACCGTCTCGACGCCTCACTGTTCGACCTCCGCCGCCTGGCCACCAAAACAAAGACACTGTAGAGGCTCTTCACAGAAGCTCTCTTTGCAGACGACTGTGCTTTCATGGCGCATCAAGAGAAACATCTACAGACAATCGTAGACAGATTCTCCATAGCAACAAAGCTGTTTGGCTTAACCATCAGCCTCAGCAAGACAGAAGTTCTATACCAGCCTGCACCAGGGAGAGCAGCAGACCAGCAGTGCATCACCATCAATGGCACCCAGCTCTCAAATGTTACCACCTTCAAGTACCTGGCCAGCACAATCTCCAGCGACGAATTCCTGGACTAGGAGGCCAGTCAAGCTCTTGGGAAACTGCGGTCCAAAGTTCTACAATAGCAGACTGTCGTCACTCAATGGCTGGATGTCTAAGTGGTGCCCGCAGAATAACATAGGTTTTATAGACAACTGGAGTTTTTGGGGCAGACCTGACCTGTTGAAAAGAGATGGTCTTCATCCCTCCTGGGGTGGTGCCACTCTTCTCTCTAGAAATATGGCACATATTCTTAGAGTTCGTACTTGACTAACTGGGGCCCAGGTCAGGAAGCACACAGACTGGCTAAACCGACCATCTGCTAGCCACCTCACGTCACAGAAGTCAGTTAATTCTCAGCACATAGAGACTCTTTCACCTAGATATCACACTATAGAGACTGTTTCTGTTCCCCGAACTAGAAAAAACAAAAAACGTCCAAACCAATTTAAGAGTAACAATTTAATTGATGTTCAACAAAATAAAAATAAATAAATAAATAAATAAAAAAAAAATATATATATATATATATAATACAGAGAAACAAATTATAAAGCTTGGCTTACTGAATATCAGGTCCCTTTCTACGAAAGTGCTTTTTGTAAATGATATGATCACTGATCATAACCTAGATGTGCTCTGTTTGACAAAAACCTGGCTAAAAGCAGATGAATACATTATTTTAAACGAGTCTACCCCCAAGATTACTGTTATAAAAATGAGCCGCGTCCAAAAGGGGGAGGTGTTGCTAAAATTTATAGCAATATTCTCAGTATTTCTCAGAGAGCAGGCTTTAAGTATAACTCCTTTGAAGTAATGGTGCTTCATATAACATTATCTACAGAAACAAGTGTTAATGATAAATCCCCTGTGATGTTTGTACTGGCTACTGTATACAGGCCACCAGGGCACCATACAGACTTTATTAAAGAATTTGCTGATTTTCTATCAGAGTTAGTGCTGGCTGCAGATAAAGTCTTAATTGTTGTTGATTTTAATATCCACATTGATCATGAAAAAGATACATTAGGATCAGCATTCATAGACATTCTGAACTCTATTGGGGTTAGACAACATGTGTCAGAACCTACTCATTGTTGAAATCATACTCTAGATTTAATACTGTCGCGTGGAATTGATGTTAATGGTGTTGAAATTCTGCAGCAAAGTGATGATATCTCAGATCATTATCTAGTCTTGTGTAAACTCCATATAGCTAAAACTGTAAATTCTACTCCTTGTTACAAGTATGGTAGAACCATCACTTCTACCACAAAAGACTGTTTTGTAAGTAATCTTCCTGATTTATCTCAATTCATCAGCATATCCAACAGCGCAGAAAAACCTGATGATGTAACAGAAACTATGGACTCTCTCTTTTCTAGCACTTTAGATACGGTTGCTCCTTTACGCTTAAGGACGATTAAGGAAAAGAGTCTAACGAGAGTATAATGAGCACACTTGCACCCTAAAGAGAGCAGCCTGGAAAATGGAGTGCAACTAGAGGAAAACAAAACTAGAGGTATTTTGTATTGCTTGGCGGGAAAGCATTAAAACTGCTAGATCTGATTACTTTTCGTCTCTTTTAGAAGAAAACAAACATAACCCCAGGTATTTATTCAATACAGTGGCTAAATTAACAAAAAATAAAGCATCAGCAGGTGTTAACATTTCCCAACAGCACAGCAGTAACGACTTTATGAACTATTTTACTTCCAAGATCGATACTATTAAGAGATAAAATTGTAACTGTTGAAGAAAAATTCATTTTACATGATTGTATATGCTCATGAAACATTGTGTACTGCATGCTTAACTTAGAACTGCTGTGCAAGTCACAGTGAATTAAACTGAGATTTAGGGGCCTAAACGGAGATGAGGGGGTCAACTGGGAGCCCAAAGGGTGCCTGTCCATGACCTAGAGGGTCATCTAGGCCCTAAATATAAGGGACAGAGCTTTAGAAGTATGATATAGTGGAGTGTTTCTTTTTATGCGTGGAAAAGTACAGCTGTTAGGAGTTTGCAACCTTGAAGGCCGAGGGAGATATAAGGTGCGGGGAACCCTCCTTTCTTGGTCACACTCTGCAGTGACTTGTGTTTCTGTATGACTGTCTGACCTTCTTTGCAAAGAATAAAACTTTTGAAAGACAACTGAGTGAGTTTGTCTCTTACATGGTGAGAGTGATTTTAATTTGCCACGACAGTAACCATGCAGCCGTCAGCTACAGTATCGCATCAGATAGTGCACTATAGATCCCCTGAGGAACAATTCCACTCATTTTCTACTATAGGAGAGGAAGAATTGTATAAACTTGTTAAATCATCTAAACCAACAACATGTATGTTAGACCCTATTCCATCTAAACTACTAAAAGAGGTGCTTCCAGAAGTCATAGATCCTCTTTTGGCTATTATTAATTCGTTATTGTCATTAGGATATGTCCCCAAAATCTTCAAATTAGCTGTTATTAAGCCTCTCATAAAAAAAAAACAAAAAAAAAACAACTTGACCCAAAATATCTAGTTAATTACAGACCGATGTCAAAACTCCCTTTTCTGTCAAAGATACTAGAAAAGGTAGTATCCTCACAATTATATTCCTTCTTAGAGAAAAATGGTATCTGTGAGGAATTTCAGTCAGGATTTATACCGTATCATAGTACTGAGACTGCTCTCATTAGAGTTACAAATGACCTGCTTCTATCATCTGATCGTGGTTGTATCTCTCTATTAGTGCTACTGGATCTTAGTGCTGCGTTCGACACTATCGACCACAACATTCTTTTGAATAGACTAGAAAATTTTGTTGGCATTAGTGGAAGTGCAATAGCATGGTTCAAATCGTACTTATCTGACCACCATCAATTTGTAGCAGTGAATGAAGAGGTCCATACTGCACTTCGATCACAAGTGCAGTATGGAGTACCATAGGGCCATTATTTTTCATGCTTACATGTTACGCTCGGGAAATATCATCAGGAAACACGGTGTTAGCTTTCACTGTTATGCTGATGATACTCAGCTCTATATTTCTTCGCGGCCCGGTGAAACACACCAAATTGAGAAGCTAACGGAATGCATAGTCAATATAAAAAACTGGATGACGAGTAATTTCTTACTGCTAAATTCTGAAAAAACAGAGGTGTTAATTATCGGACCTAAAACCCCCACATGTAATAACTTAGAACAATGTCTAACACTTGATGGCTTCTCTGTAAATTCTTCGTCATCAGTTAGGAACCTAGGTGTGCTATTTGATAGCAATCTTTCCTTTGACAGCCACATTTCTAGCATTTGTAAAACTGCATTTTTTAAATCTTAAAAATATATCTAAATTGAGACCTATGCTCTCAAAGTCAAATGCAGAAATGTTAATTCATGCATTTATGACCTCAAGGTTAGATTATTGTAATGCTTTATTGGGTGGTTGTTCTGCACGCTTAATAAACAAACTCCAGATGGTCCAAAATGCAGCAGCTAGAGTCCTTACTAGAACCAGGAAGTATGATCACATTAGCCCGGTTCTGTCAACACTGCACTGGCTCCCTATTAAACATCGTATAGTTTTAAAAATCTTGTTAATTACTTATAAAGCCCTGAATGGTTTAGCTCCTCAGTACTTGAGTGAGCTCTTATCGCATTATAGTCCTCCACGTCCACTGTGTTCTCAAAACTCTAGCCATTTGATAATACCTAGAATCAACTGCATTAATTAAGTCAACCAGAACCGGGAACACTTCCCATAACACCGTTACATCGTAAGAAGAATGGCATCTACGCTAATATTAGTCTGTTTCTTTCTTATTCCGAGATCACCGTACCCACCCGATCTAGTCCGTGTCCAGATCAGATGGTCACTGCAGTCACCCGGATCCAGTCCGTATCCAGATCAGATGGTGGATCAGCACCTAGAGATGACCTCTACAGCCCTGAACGTCAGCGGAGATCAGGACAACTAGATGAGCCTCAGAGGCAGATCCCCAGTGAAGACCTCGTCACCTAGACGGCCATCGGGACAAGACCTCAGGAGCCAGATGAATCCTTTCCAATCTGACTTTGCTTCCGTTGGAATTGAACTGTTGGTTTCGTCTGGCAAGAGGAGAACTGGCCCCCCGACTGAGCCTGGTTTCTCCCAAGGTTTTTTTCTCCATTCTGTCACCGATGGAGTTTTGGTTCCTTGCCGCTGTCGCCTCTGGCTTGCTTAGTTGGGGACACTTAATTTCCAGCGATATCGTCAACTTGCACAGATACTATTTAAACTGAACTGAGTTGGACGATGACATCACTGAATTCAATAATGAAATGCCTTTAACTGAAAACTGAGTGTTTAATCTTGTCAGTTTACATTATTGACACACTATTTTCCTATTTTGATATTCGAAAGTTGCTTTGACACAATCTGTATTGTTAAAAGCGCTATATAAATAAAGGTCACTTGACTTGAAAGTGGCATTCGCCTCTCCACCAAGCTCAAAGTATACAGAGCAGTGGTCCTCACTTCACTTCTGTACGGCTGCGAAAACATGGACTCTCTACCGGAGACACATCAAACAGCTGGAGCTGTTCCACCATCACTCCCTCCTGGTCAATCATGAAGATCCGCTGGCAGGACAAAGTCACCACAACAGAGCTGGCTCAACAAGCATTGAATCCATTGCTGCGTCCCAATTCGCATTCTATCCGTCCTAAATAGTATTCGAAAATAGAATTAGTATGTCCCAAATCATAGTATGTTTAAAAAAGTATGCCAAAGATTCCCGGATGGTCTACTACTTCCGGTTAGAAATCGAAGTGCAGATCGATGCACACTCTAACAGCTAATATTGCCCACAACACATTGCGCGGTGGACGAGGATTCGATTAGAACTACAAACACGCATAAAAAGTGTTAAAAACTACAAACATGGTGGATATGCGCGACCAACAGACAGGTAGAGAAAGGGATTTGAGTGATAAATAATCAATGTCTAACCTGATGAAAAAATATCAATTTAATGTTATCCACGTTATACTTCATCTGCAGCAACACTGTGAACTTTTATAATGATACGTTTGGTCATTAACTTTGAAATGCATCATTATGCAAATACATGAGCAGAGTTCTCGGCATGAAAGAGCCGCGATGTGCTTCTTACTGTAGGAAATCAAATTAAACGAAATGTGGATTATGTTAACTGTGACAAGATGATTGACATGGCAGTTTAAACAGTTACAGGATGCAAGTAACTAAGCAACAGAGCGCCCGTTAAAGAAGCAGCTATGACGAAGTAGTATGTCCCAAAGCTTGCCTACTATTCTGCTACATACTCAAAAGTATGTACTTTTTCTTCATAAAAAGAGTACATACTTTTAGGGCATAGTATAAGTAGGCGAATTGGGACGCAGCACATGATTCTTAAAAATGCAGCTCCGATGATCTGGCCACGTCATCTGCATGGACCCGCAGAAGATGCCAAAGCAATTGTTCTTTGGAGAGCTGGCCGCAGGGTCCAGACACCAAGGGCGCCCCAAGAAAAGATTCAAAGATAACCTCAAGTCACATTTAAAATGGGCTGACCTGAACCCAAAGCAGTTGGAGCTTGCCGCCTCTGACAGAGCCAGTTGGCACGCCCGAAATAATAAAGCAGCCACCGAATTTGAAAAGGACCATCACCATCATCTTGCAGCCGCAAGAGAACGCAGACACAGAGCCGGTGCTGCCCCTGCCACAACTACTGGCAAACCTTGTCCCCTTTGCAACTGCCTCTGTGCTAGTGCTGTGACGGTCGCCGTGACACCGGCGGTAGTGCACGTGACGTCACACACTATATAACAAGCATAATACAAAGTTTTGTATACAAATGTAATAATATAACAGTTGCCAATTGTTTTAGACTATAAGTCTATGCTAATTCACAAATTACCTCAAACGCCATACACGGCGTTTCCTTTAGATTGGCAGGTTTGAGCGCAAGAAAATACAGTTTATTCTGCATTCAGCAAATTTATTTTGTGTTGAGCGATGGACCTTGTTGGGAAACCAAATACTACATCGCCGATCCGGAATCATTTCCATTCATGTCACCCGTCCACGTTTGTACAAGTGTCTTCAAGTTCCCGTGATCGCAAACGCTCGGCTGGTCCGGTTTGTATTGGTGAGGCTTTCTCCAAACTAGCCAAATACAACCGAGACAGCGATAAATGTAAGATGCTACCAAGAAATGTGGCAGCATACGCCGCGATTCCTAATCCACACAGAGAGCATGCAGACGAGGAGTTAACGCGCCCGCTTGATTGGTGGCGGAACAGAACCGTGTCTAAACTATCTACACAGGTGTCTACACAGGACATTTGAACTTTGTGTCAGTGCGTCATAAACAGGACGAAGCAGTTTACTGTGGGGATTTGTCGTGTCATGTCGCGCAGCATCCAATGTACACAGCATCACTGATTATAATGGGTATTTTGTCGTGTCTTGCCGTGTCGCTCGCGTCCGGCTGACAGGGTGTATTTAACTTTTGTTTTTTTTTGTTTTTTTCATTTAAGGCTACTTTACTATTTGACTATTATTTGTTTGATATTTATTTTAGTGTTTTGCAGGCTGCGAGTTCACTGACGGAAAAAAAACACGCACGTTTGTTAATAGATGATCACGCCTCATTTATTTGTTGCGTTTAAAAAAAAAAAAAAAAAAAAAAAAAATATATATATATATATATATATATATACACACACACACACACACACACACACACATATATATATATTTATATATATGTGTGTGTGTGTGTGTGTATATACAGTGGGTACGGAAAGTATTCAGACCCCCTTCACTTTTTTCAATTTTGTCATGTTGCAACCTGATTCTACAATTGTTTAAATTCATTTTTTTTTCTCATTAATCTACACTCTGTACCTCATAATGATGAAGTGAAAACAGAATTTTAGAAATGTCTGTAAATTTATTAAAAAGAAAAAACTGAGATATCACATTTACTTAAGTATTCAGACCCTTTGCAACAACACTTGAAATTTCGCTCAGGTGCCTCCCATGTCTCTTGATCATTGCAGAGATGTTTCTACACCTTGATTGGAGTCCGCCTGTGGTAAATTAAATTGATTGGACATGATTTGGAAAGGCATACACCTCTCTGTAAAAGGCCTCACAGCTGATAATGCATATCAGAGCGAAAACCAAGCCACGAGGTCAAAGGAACTGCCTGCAGAGCTCAGACACAGGATTGTATTGAGGCACAGATCTGAGGAAGGCTACAAAAAAAATTCTGTTGCACTGAAGGTTCCCAAGAGCACAGTGGCTTCCATAATTCTCAAATGGAAGAAGTTTGGCACAACCAGGACTCTTCCAAGAGCTGGTCCCCAGCCAAACTGAGCAATTGATGGAGAAGGGGCTTGTCTAGACTGGTGTCCAAGAACCTGGTGGTCACTCTAGTTGAGCTCCATGATCATATATGCAGATGGGAGAAACCTACAGAAGGACAAACATCACTGCAACACTCCACCGATCTGGGCTTTATGGCAGTGTGGCCAAACTCAATCCTCTCCTCAGTGAAGACACATGAAAACACACTTGGAATTTGCAATAAAGCACCTAAAGGACCCTCAGACTGTGAGAAACAAGATTACCTGGTCTGATGAACCTCAATTCTAAGCATCATGTTTGAAGGAAACCGGCTCTTCTCATCACCTGCAGAGTACCATCCCAAAAGTAAAGTGTGGTGGTAGCAGCCTCATGCTGTTGGGCTGTTTTTCAGCGGCAGGGACTGAGGAACTCATCAGAGTAGAAGAAAAGCTCAATGCACCAAAATATTGAGATAGCCTTAATGAAAACCCAGTCCAGGGCATTCAAAACCTCAGACTGGGCCGAAGGTTCACCTTCCAACATGACAACGACCCTAAGCACACAGCCAAGGCAACACAGGAGTGGCTTAGGGACAACTCTGTGAATGTCCTAGAGTGACCCAGCCAGAGCCCTGACTTGAACCCTATCGAACATCTCTGGAGAGACCTGAAAAAGGCTGTCAACAGACGGTTCCCATCCAACCTGACCGAGCTTGAGAGGATTTGCAAAGAAGAATGGCAGAAATTCCCCCAATCCAGTTGTGCAAAGCTTGTTGCGTCATACCCAAAAAGACTCGAGGCTGTAATTGCTGCCAAAGGTGCTTCAACTAAGTACTGAGTAAAGGGTCTGAATACTTATGTAAATGTGATATTTCAGTTTTTTCTTTTTAATAAATTTACAAACATTTCTAAAATTCTGTTTTCACTTTGTCATTATAAAGGACAGAGTGTAGAGTAATGAGAAAAAAAAAAAGAATTTAAACAATTGTATCAGACTGCAACATAACAAAATTGAAAAAAGTGAAGGGGGTCTGAATACTTTCCGTACCCACTGTATATATATATATATATATATATATATATATATATATATATATATATATATATATATATATATATAGATAGATAGATAGATAGATAGATTTATTTTATAAAACTTCAGAAAGAAAATGCTATTTTTGTATAATTTTTCAGTCACTAATTGGTGGCTTATAGTGGCATTAACATAAGAAATGGAAAAAAAAAGCTATTTTTAAGAAATGTTTCAGAAAGTAAATGCTATTTTTGTATAATATTTCAGAAAATAAATGTAGTCACTACCTGGTTTGTTAGTGACATTCACATAAGAAGTGTAAAAAAAAAAAAAATCTATATCTTATCTATTTTTTAATAAGATTTTAAAAAGTTAATATAGTCACTGATTGGTGGCTTATAATGACATTAACATAAATGTAAAAAAGCTGTTTTTAAATATTTCAGAAAGTAAATGCTATATTTTTAAATAATATTTCAGAAAGTAAATGCTATTTTTTTTATAATATTTCAGAAAGTAAATTATATTTTTGTGTAATATTTCAAAAAGTAAATGTAGTCACTAATTGGTGGCTTATAGTGACATTAACATAAGAAATGTAAAAAAAAAAGCTATTTTTAAATAATATTTCAGAAAGTAAATGCTTTTTTGTATAATATTTCTGAAAGTAAATGCTATTTTTATAATATTTCAGAAAGTAAATGTACTCACTAATTGGTGCTTTTTTAGTGACATTAATGTAAGAAATGAAAAAACTATGCTGTTTTAAGTAATTAAAAAATAATATTTCTGAACGTTGCTAATAACTAATAATTTATTAATTTATTAATGTAGTAACTAATAATTTATGTAGTAATCTATAAATGTATTTAAAAAAAAAAATATATATATATATATATATATATATATATATATATATATATATATATATTTTTTTTTTTTTTTTTTTTTTTTTTTTTTTAATCAAACTTTATTGATGCAGGCAATCTTTCTCATTGCTTTACACTCACATTCTCTCTTTACTGTGTGATTAGAAGACCTGGAAGAAGCAAGACAATATTTCATAAAACACAGTTTGTATGAATCACACAATGAAGTGCATCCATCTGAACGGACACAAGGTTTGTGGGTGTAGGAAGTGGTAACGGGGCTTAATTGTAAAATGAGTTAATGCTACTCAGAGTTTCTCATAGGCTGAGAATTTACTTGTGGTGGTGGGCAGGGCAGAGTGGGGTTGTGTGACTCAGCGCAGTGCTTGAGTGGGTTCAGAATAAACTATTCAAACCAAGTTTTATGAACTCTGTTTATTACAGAAAATACTCAATATCATTAACAAATAATTTAGAAATATTAAACAAATTATTCTATAAGCATAAACAGATATTTTCAAATGATCTTCAGATTTCCAAAACTATTTACAAAGTTGACAGTTTTTGTCCGCGCAGTGGATTTTTCTCGGCTTTGAAAAAAATAAATAAATAAATAAAAAATAATCTAAAATAGAAACAAACTTGCATAACCATTTTGGAAGATAGCACAAGAGAAAGTTAACTGACAATTCTCACATTGTGTTCTCTTGCATTATGGTTTAAAATCACTTACCCTGTTTATTACTGAGAAGTCTCGCTCGCAATTTACACTTGAGACAGGGATGACCAGGGCAACTGCAGCCAGTTGACTAAGGCAAGGGTAGATATCTGCCCACTCATCAAATTCACTGGCCAGCTGCTCCATAACTGCTCCTTGACTTTTGTCCTACCAGGATAGAAAAGAGTTGACACCAGGGACGCACTGTAACCGATTTTTGTAATTTGAACAGTATTTTACTGTAATATGTACAGTAAGATACTGTAAAATGTATATACAGTATTTTACTGTAAACTGCAAAGGATTATGGGAAAATATATGGTCACTACAGTAAACTGCTGTAAATTTACAGTAGTGAACTTGCCTGCGAAAAACTGACCAATGGCAAGGGAGATTTATTTTGTTTGCTGTTTGGTGGAAGCAGCGGTAAAAGGACAAAAGAGACACGTTGCACTGTTAACTGGACAAAAAGGTTAGCATATTATTTCTGTTTCTGTTTTATGCAAAACTGAGATATTTTAAGATGTTTTAACTTGTTAACAGCAAACTAACATTATTCATCGTGTCGTTTTTCATGTCGGGAGTTGGGGCCTTTTTTTCTGACTGACGGCCGAATTAACGCCACCATAACGGTGATAAAACATCAACTGGTGAGTAAATTAAGGTCATCTATATTAGTCGAAATAAACCTTAGTTAAACCGAGAAACACGTTTGTAGGTTCTGCTGCCATTTAATGCAAGTTAGTTAATCTGGCGAGTTATTACTTAACCTTAACAACGAACTAACGTGAAATAACGTTACTGAGGTAAAGTGCGTAGGCGACACCACTGTTTCAGTGGAGATTTTAAACCGTTTTTCAAGTACTTTTTTCTTTGTTCTTTTCAAGTTTCTAGTCTAGATGTCGTCTGTAACGTCGGAGGTGTATTTTAAAGCCTCTTCTTATGAATGCCATCGATGATAACATCAACTGGTAAGTTAATAATGTCAGTTAGCCGACGTTAACGAACACAGAGAAGCATAATATCTTTTGTACACTCCCTCTTTATCGCAAGTGTGATTCTCTTCAAATGCTATTTAAGTTAGAAACGTGTGTTTCAATGTTGTAACTTTAGAGACGGTCCCTATTCAGAGAGACGAAAACCGCGAGCTAACATGAAATACTGAGGAAAACTGAGTTAAGAAATACCACTGTAAAGTACATCTTTTGTATTTTATTTTCAAGTTTGTGGTCTTGTGGTCATGTCTGCATCGGAGGAGTACTGGAGTCTTTTCCTGTGATTATAACAACAGGTGAGCTTTCATCAACTTAACTAATGTTACTAAAGTAGACAAATTAGCCACGGGCTGCTGTTCTCCACTAACTCACAGAACCAGTTTACTTTTGAAAGAGAGGAACGGGCTAGCGATATATTAATATAGTACGTTTTGCTAATAAATATTAAAAATGTGGAAACACTTTACAATAAGGTTCATTAGTTAACATTAACGTTAGTTAAAACATTAGTAAACATGAACTAAGAATGAACAATACTTCTACAGCATTTATTAATCTTAGTTAATGTTGATTTCAACATTTACTAATGCATTATTAAAATCACAAGTTGTGTTTGTTAACATTAGTTGATGCACTGTGAACTAACATGAATAAACAACAATGTATTTTCATTAACATTAACAAAGATTAATACATGTTGTAATAAATGCATTGTTCATTGTTTGTTTATATTAGTTAATACATTAACTAATGTTAACAAATGACACGTTATTGTAAAGTGTTACCAAAAAATGTTTATTTTATTAAAAATGTTTGTATTACTGAACGGTAGTTTTTTTTTTTTTCTGATCATAAACTATAGTAACACTAAAAGGGTGTTGTGACTCTGTCTGTTACAGGAGATTTCTCCAAGCAAAAACAGGATCCTGACTATGAGGGCCGAATCATACAGCCAGCTGTCCATTTTACAGAAATGCAGAATTAGGTAACCCAAAATACATTTTGTTTTACATTGCATTTACATTTATGCATTTGCCAGATACTTTTATCCTAAGCAAGTTATATTGATTAAAGGCACCCACCCCAACGTGTTAACTATATCATGAGATGTCTCGATTCTCGGATATAAGTAAATAGATTTTGGAACTTTATATCTCACAGACACACACACAGTACAGACACGCACGCGCGCACACACGGAGACGCGGAAAGAAACTTGTTGTCAGTGATGCGGCTGCCCCACGAATTTATCAATAAAGTAGTTGCGCAGCTAAAAAGCTACATGACATTTCTCAGTAGCGAGGTTCTTGAAGCAGTTCAACTTAATTAATCTTTAAAGATTCGTTATTAGTAGACACTGCTGCTGAACACTGTTGAGAGACGCACAGACGCTGGTATTCACACGCTCTCTCTCTCTCTCTCTCTCTCTCTCTCTCACTCTCACTCTCTAATAAGTGCGTTAGCCTGCATATCAATGGCTCAAGCCCCTGTTATTAGCTCTAAAATGACGTTTTGGAAATTGCAATGGAAAGTTTATGAGATGCACAAGAAATTAATTAAACACACATGAGATTTTAGGATGGAAACAAATGTCTTGAAATAAATCAACTTCACAAACAGCATCACCAGCTTCACTTATTAATTACCTGACTGACTTTCTGTCAGACGTCTACAGAAGATCTTATTGAGAATTAACAGGGGTGTAGATGTTGATATTTATGTTTCATTTGAAGTCACCATTGTGGTGGACAGTGTTTGCTTTAGTTGGGATCTTGGTCCTTATGCTTCTTTTGTTAGTTTTTCTTTGGTTGCTATAACTGTGTGTTTATATAATAATATCCAGCCATAACAAGAATAAAAGTGCATAATATACGATTGTATTATACGACTGATTATACGATTGTAAAATTAAATTTGAATTGTCGTTCTTTCTCTTTAAATTACTTTGATTGCAGGCTTCCTGCCCAAATTTAAGTTTGGCTTTAAAGCGGAACCCTAAGACCCGCCGAACCGAGGCTTTATAAACTGAAAAAAAGAGCCTTGTAAGTTAAAATGCATGTATTTGAATATGCTAAAAATTTAAATATCAGTATCTGTAAATCCTCATTACTTACTGATGCCAAAGTCAAAGTTGGTTTGCGGGGTGTGAGTCATCCAGATGTTGCTGTCTACCCCGGTGTTGAGGCAGATGATGATGCAACAATTAATGCAGATGAGGGACCTGGGGCCTCATTTATAACTGTTGCGTACGCACAAAACCTGCCCTGAAAGAGGCATGCGCCACTTCCTACGCAAAAGGTGGGATTTATAAAAACAAACTTGACGGGAAAATTTGCGCACCTGCACACAAACTCTGACCCACGCGTACAAACTCTTTTTCCAGGAGTGAGAGAAGTAAGAAGTAAACAACGATTTTAAACTCTGTTTTCATGTCGATATACACATTTACATTAAATATTTCACTCTCATAATGTCAATAAGCACTGAAATTGCATAAAGTCATTATGCAGAAGTTAAACAAAAATTTGGCTATATGAATTTAGACATATTTGTAGTGGATGCGCTTGATCACTTTTTCTGTGGCATGCTATGTTTTAATGACAGCGAGGAGTGCCATAGGTGCACAATAATCCATCTTTAAACTGCAGATCTCATGTTATGAGAAAATATTTTTAGCGAGAACAATGATCAATGATGCGCACTTACTTCGATAGTATTGCGGACACTGCTGGATACTCAGTGGTCGAATGGTCCATTGTCCGGTTTGAATAGGTTCAATGATAATAACTTACTGTACATCCGCAGCTGCACAGAGATGTTAATATCGTGTGAAGACATTTCCACAACATTATGAAAAATACCACTGTATTTGAAGGTTACAACTGGAAGTAAACGGTAAGATTTGCACGTTTCATTTTTAAAATACGTGTGACGCACAGAGTCAGACAATTGTATTTACACTGCAATAAATATAGGCCTATCTGTTTCCACTAAAAATAGCCAGCGTAAAAGCCAGTGTAAAAGAATGAGATCAACTTTATTCTTTATAACTTTAAATTTTTATACTAAAATATTTATTTGATAACTATTTTAAACAGTTTTTGTATGAATATTTTGATATATTTATTCTAAAACAGAACAAGCATATTGGATGACTTTTAGCAACAACAAAAAAAAAATTTAAAGTTTGGCACAAATGGCATTTATAGTGCGTATCATAGTTCCTTAATGTCTTGTACCTTTGACGGTGTTAAACATGGTGTCACGTGGATGGGAATATGCATGGAAATGATATGCAGATGAGGTTATGCATAGTAAAACTAGGCGTTGTAAGCTCCATATATGGTGATTTTGGGGAGGAGTCGGGGTGGAGATGCACGTAGGCACACTTTTCCCTTAACTGGGATTTATAAAGGGATTTTTGCGCAGGTTCCGTCGTACGCATGGTTTTATAAATCTGAAAACTTTTGTGCGTACGCAAAATCAAGCTTTTGTGCCTACGTACACTTTTAGGATGAAATCCACGGAGAGTTTTATAAATGAGGCCCCTGGTGAGGTGGCAAAAAGCAGACTGATGTCCCCGTTGCCCGACGGCAAAAGGCTGCCATGAACTGGATTCGAACCAGGGTTTCTGTGGCCACAAACAGAGTACTACCCACTATATGATCACAGCACACCACTGGCCCACAGCTGCAACCAGGGCAAGCAGGCGTGCTTGTCCGATGCAGAGAGGGAGTGGAAAAGCGTGTTAGGGACGAAAAAAAAAAGTCAAGGGCCTCTTCTCCTCGCCATGCAGCATAGTCGGCAAGATTCGAACATGCGCGAGGACACGCCAGTGGATTTCTAGTCCATTGCCTTAACCACTCGGCCACAACATGAAAGCATTTTGCCCAAACAGGGACTTGAACCCTGGACCCTCAGATTAAAAGTCTAATTCTCTACCGACAGAGCTACAAGAGCTCTTCCGCAACACGTCTGTTATGTTTTATATAACAGCAGATTCCCCACAAACCACCGAGCAGAAGCTCATAAAAAATTACGGTAGATAGAGCAAAGGTCTTGGAAGGCACAATTATCGGCACAGAAAACTAAAGTGAAAGGGCAAACGCTACCCGTAGTCGGCAGGGTTTGAACCTGCGCGGGGAAACCCCAATGGACTTCCATCGCCTTAACCTCTCGGCCACGACTACGTCAGGCTGCAGCTCTCCAGCTCTCTTGGCTGCAGGTGGGCAAGACAGGACACCACCAAGCTTCAGAAACAAAATCCATCTGAAGGAAGACGTGAGTAAAAGGAGCCCGGCGTCCCGTTGACCATGACCCAGATTCAAACCGGGGTTGCTGTGGCCATAACGCAGAGTATTAACCAGTATACGATCACGGCGTGTCACTGGCCCATGGCTGCAAAAAGGTCCAGTGGCGTGTTTGTCCATTGCAGAGGGGGAGAGCAAAAGCGTGCAAGGGATGTGCAAGAAAAAGGCACGGCCGCTCCTCCTCATCATGCAGGAGGGTAACAACAACATAGTCAGCAGGATTCTAACCTGTGCAGGGAGACCCCAATGGACTTCTAGTCCAGCGCCTTAACCACTCGGCCACAATTACGTGGACTTGTACGTCCTCTGCCCTGTTCTCGTGCAACACTGGCACCTGACGCCCTTGCACCCTAGCCAGCTCAGTCACCCAGCCGAGACTGCAAGCTAGCCCTGCAGCAGACAAAACAGTGGTCCCAACTAGGAGAAAGCAGGCAGCCACGTCTCATCCTGTGGACCGGGGTTCTTCAGTACTGACTCTTTGGACCCACAGCACTGCAAGTTTCCTAGATCTCTCTTATCTGACATATCCTGCATTCCATTCAGAAGGGCTCATCCATATGACCTAATCCCTTTAAAGCGTTTACCCTCCCAAGTGAGAGCTTCGAAGGCTTGAAGGGTGTAGGGGACCAAACAACTGTTTCTTGAAGTGCCCTTCTGAGTCATTATGTCGTGCCCACATGGAGGCGCCGTCATCATGGAAAGAATCAGCGCAAAGGTTATGGGAGGCTGAAGTGTCCATCAGTTGTACCCTTCGAAATCCTTCATTCCGAAGGGCCCTTTGAAGTGTCCAGTTTTGAGCACTTCGTTTGGATGACCCTTCAATATGGCGGCCATGATTGTTTTCACTCCGAAGTGCCCTTCGGAGGGCGATATATCCCGTTTGGAATGCACCGTCACTCAGTTCACTTCAGGAGTGCTTTTTCCTAACGAGCTGACCATCAGACTCAGGTGTGCCAAGCAAGGGAGATGCACAAAAATGTGAGGCACTGTGGCTTCACTGAGGAGCAACAAGCAACGCTGATATTCAGTCAGCGCCAGAGCTGGACTGGCATGATAGCAAGCTTAGGCCAACAACAGCATGACAGCCTTTTGCCCAAACAGGGACTTGAACCCTGTAACCTCAGATTAAAAGTCTGACACTCTACCGACTGAGCTATCCAGGATTTTGTGTTATGTATCCCCACAAACCACAATATCCCCACAAACCACTGAGCAGAAGCCTACAAGAAATTACAGCAGAGAGAGCAAAGGCCTTGGAAGGCACAGTTATCGCCACAGAAAACTACGGTACACCTGGCTGCAGCCTGCCAGCTCTCTTGGCTGCAGGAGGGCAGCACAGGATGCCAGTGAGCTTCAGACACTAAATCCAGCTGAAGGATGAGGTGGCGAAAAGCAGACTGATGTACCCATTGCCCTACGGCAAAAGGCTGCCTTGACCCGGATTCAAACCGGAGTTGCTGCAGCCACAATGCAGAGTACAAACAACTATACTATCATGGCGTACGACTGGCCCACAGCGGCAAAAGAGACCAGCGGCGTACTTGTCCGATACAGAGAGGGAGCGGAAAAGCGTGCTAGGGACGAGAAAAAAAAAAAGTCAAGGCCGCTTCTCCTCGGCATGCAGGCGAACAGCGTAGTCAGCAGGATTCTGCGCGGGGAGGCCCCAATGGATTCCTAGTCCATCGCCTTAATCACTCGGCCACGACTACGGGAACTCGGGCTTCCCGACGAGGACAAAGCAGGCTGCCACATCTCATCCTGTAGAGGAGGGTTTTTCAGTGCTGACCCTGGGCTCCCACAGCACTGCAAATTTCCTAGTTCTCTCTCATCTGTCTCACTCAGTTCACTTCATGAGTGCTTTTGCCTAGCGAGGTGACCATCAGGCTCATGTGTGCCAAACAAGGGAGATGCACAAAAATGTAGGGTGCTGTGGGTCTCCCAGAGCAGGACCAAACACCGCTCTAGTTGAAAGTCAACGACAGAGCTGGACCGGTGTGACAGTAAGCTGAGGCCGCTAACAATATTAAAGCCTTTTGCCCAAACAGGGACTTGAACCCCTGGACCCTCAGATTAAAAGTCTGATGCTTTACCGACTGAGCTATCCAGGCTCTTGTGCAAAATCCTCTTGTTATGTTTAACAGTAGATTCCCCACAAACTGCCGAGCAGAAGCTCATAAAAAATTACGGTAGATAGAGCAAAGGCCTTGGAAGGCACAATTATCGGCAGAGAAAACTAAAGTGAAGGGGCGGGGAGACCTCAGTGGATTTCAAGTCCATCGCCTTAACCTCTCGGTCAAAAACAGGGAAAAAGGGACTGCTACAAGGGGGAAAGAAACAACACACACAGCACAGCAAACACACTTAAAAACTGAAAACTAAAAAAACAAACAAATAACTATATAAAACCCTAACTATCATAACTACTATATACTCTAATTAAAAAAAAAAAAATCTAAGACCTCCCTGTACATTCTCCCTCCACTGTGCAACAGAGAGGCCTGAGGCTGGACAATACCACCGGCCCTTCAGCTGAGTGTGGCCAGTTGTCTTATTTTTTGCCAGCCCACACTGCTTGCAGATATAGTGATATATATCCTTTGCTAGTCGTATCCGTGGTGGTTCACCCCTAGCCACTCGCTCCTCATCCTCTTGAGCAGCTTTCTGCCTTCTCCATGTGCGCTGCCTGGGCTGAGTATAGGGACAAGTTTGTGGTGGCAGGTTATCAGGCGGCTGGAATTGGGGAGGAGGCTGGAACTGGGTAGACTGAGGCACTGGTAGACCTGGTGGGTAGCTGGGAAAGGGTGGGTAGGACCCTGGGGGGAATGCAAAGTGTGGTTCTGGTGGGTATATGGGAAATGCAGAGTAAGATCCAGGAGGAGGGGTGGGCAATGGGCACCTGTTGGAGATACGCTTACGAATGAAGGCCTCTCCCTCCTGATTTGCTGGCTCTTCAAATACCATGGCCTCATGCCCATGCTGTGCAGGAGCAGCTGGAAGTGTGCACACTTCAGGAAGTGACTCCTTGGCCAAATATAATTGTTTGGGCAGTGCAGTACCCTGCAGCAGCATGTCTCTGTCCACACGTTTCTGTCTTCTTAGTAGCCTGCAAGAGAAACATTCTTCATCTTAAATTAGCAATTTTAATGGATTAAAGCCCATTGTCTTTACTTAGTATAATTTTTAAAAGAAGCATGTACAGGAAGATTCACCACAAGAAGACAGTAGTGGTGTTTATCGGGACCAGAACCAGGTTAGTCTGTCCTAAAACCACTCTGCTGTCCTCCAGCAGCTGTTTTAAATGGCTGTATACCACCACAATAGATTGTGGAATTGGCAGAGTTTTTCCTTGTGTGTCCTTGGGCCTGTTCCTTGCTTGCTGAAACTCTTTCAAAAGCCGTAGGCAAACACATTCACAGACCCTGTGGACTTCAGGGTCCTGAACCGCCTGCCCATGAGTCATGAACAGTCTATGGAAAAGAAGGATGATATAATCTGGACTGTATATTGGGTTAAAAACTAGTGAAGCTCCAAATAGTCAAATTACCTCTCTGCTGCCTGCTGTCCTGGAGCAGAGCCACTCCACTTAAGTGTTCTTCTTAACTCTCTGGCTATATTTTGATGGCACCTTGTCCATGGCATGCAGAGCCATGTACAGCTGGACTATGTCAGCCTCCTCTTGTGATGACAAGGCAGTGATCGTTCTGTTTAGGCCAACCAGGTAGGCTGCCAGGGCATCAACTGCCTCCCAGCCCAAGACACCTCTGGAATCACACTGTGCACTCTGAAAATTGAGAAAAAAAGACAACCACAGTCCACTAAATATATACGGTGTTGTAGCAATTATTTTACATTGTACACGCATATATTTTAACTTTACAAATTGTTGACAATAAGTTCTTTGCACTGCACAAGATATATTTATTTAAAAAGTAAAAGATGGTACAGGATAGCAACATTACCTGGCCTGATGTGCCAGGACTTGCAGTGTCATCCTCTTCCTCAGTGACCTCCTCATCAGGGGATTTGGGTCCAGTGTCACCTACCTGACCGGTCACCTGGGCCTCTGCGACAGCTACTGGAGGGTCAGAGTCATCATCCCTAAGGTCAGCTGCATGGCACACAGTCGTGGCAATTTCACTATCATCTTCGGGCTCCTCTGGGGAGACTTCAGGCATGTCACTGTGGTGTGCAATCAACTGGTCGCCTCTATTGGACTGGGCCAATAAGTACTCCACTGCAATGTGCTCCCCTGCAATAATTTTTAACATATTGTTTATGGGGAGAGGACACACACACACACACACACAGGAGAGAGAGGAAAACTCCAATGCTCAGCATTGCCCTGAGAGATATCTTACCAGTGGGTTTTCCTGGAGGGGTGAATTCAGGCATCAAAGCCCAACCAAGGACCCGTTGGCTCATGTTATTTAAATGAAACATTAAGCAGACATCAAATGTCCTGAGGGTTGAGGCCCCCACCGCAGATACAGCTTCTTTTGCCCGGCTCATGTTCCACCTCGAGGCCTCCTCTAACATCTACATTTGTGTGTGCATGGCATTACATCTCCATCCTAAGAATGAAAATGCAGATTCAGTCAGCAATTCTTTTAAACTGAGGACATACAAATTTAATGACACAGTTATATAGAACAGTAATATAGAATAATGTGACAAGTAGCTGGTAGTAAATTGCATGAAAACAAGCCAAATCCAGGTAGTACCCAGGGTTCTACTTCTATTAAAAAAAAAAAAAAAAAAAAAAAAATTATATATATATATATATATATATATATATATTTATATTTATATTTATAATGTTGACACAATTGCAATTTTTTCAACTTAAAAACCTTCAGAACATACTGCAATTTATAATTCAGAATTTATCAGGAATGAAGGCACACTGGTGGCGGTGAAAACTCTCCAGCGAGGATGACCCCCTGCCACACCCAAGCACGTTTAGGACTTTGCCACCCTTCTGGAGTGTCCCCGTCTTTGTGTACAACTCTACATTTGGAGGGTCCTGGATGCACTCCAGGTGTTTATGTTGCATCTCCCAGACATGGTGCATGCTGTCAGGGCTAACCAGACGAAACCCTGTAGTGTCAGTTAACTCCCACACTGATTCCAGCAGCCCTGAAATCATGGCCCGGATCTCCTCAGCCCTTCGCGTCCGCCGCCTACAATGCTTCGCCAGTTCACCTGGGCTGATGCTGGCAATGAGCTGTGCCTCAGTAGGAGCCTGTCCACCACGGCTGCTCTTCCACTCCCCTCTCTTGGCCGCTTTAACTCTCTTTGGCTCGCCGGAAGAGGCCACTCCCGTACAGCTCTTACCTTGTCCTCGGCTGTGATAATCCCCTCACTGCCTATGCAATGTCCCAAGAAGTTCACCTACCTGCTCAAGAGTCGGCATTTATTGGGATGTAACTTCATGCCTGCGGATCTTATTCTCTCCAGTACTGCTGTCAAGACTGTGATAGTTGAATGGAACAAGCTGAAACAGAGAACTTTAAATTGCCACAGCCCTCTACCTGTGCAGAAAGCAGTCTTGGATCGAGCTTCTAACGTCAGTGGCACTTGCCAGTACCCACTCCTCAAATCCAATGATGAAAACCAGTGAGAGCCTGCCACAAGGTCCAAACATTCATCCACACGTGGGAGAGGGAATGAATCTTTCCGTGTTACTGCGTTGAGCCTCCTGTAATTTTCGGGACCATAACAACTGGGGATGCCCAGGGGCTCTCAGAAGATTCTATTATACTGGCACGCTGCATCTTTAACAATGTTAAGATAGCTTCCTGCCGTCCTACGGGCATGCGTCTCTGCCGCTGACATATGGGCGCTGCATGTCCAAGTCACTGGAGCTCCGATGCATTATCTCCCGCAGCTCCCTCATTATGTCCCCCGCACTTCCTGAAGTAGACCCAGGCCATGTGCGCATTAGCAGGGGCTCTTGCTGGGACGCACTGGGTGGCGCTGTGCAGCTTGAGTCATTCCCATCCTCTAAGTGACATTCCCAGGACCCAACTGCCAGTCCATTTGTATGATGAGCTCCTGGTGGCCTCATCTTCACCACCTGACCATTGCTGAAACTCAACGCGGCTTTGGACAGATCCAACTGACAGCCACAGTTCCTCAGAAAGTCTAAACCCAGGATACAGCTGTACCTGAACATTAGCTATCCACACTGGATGCTGCATGTTCATACCCGCCACAGTCAGAGTCAACAGCCCCTTCCCCTTCATTGGCGCCGGTCACTGTGTGGAGCTGAACTGATTTGTCCTCTAGCTGCGTTCCCTCTAGTACCACCTCTGGATGATCCACAGTCACTGTAGACCCTGTGTCTACTAGGGCAGTGCATTCAACTCCCTTGATGCAAATTGGAATATGGCAAAAATATGATATGGCTGTTCTTCCCACTACCACCACCCCATGTTCACCTGGTCTGCTGCTCATAGTGGGCCTGTCTGTTTGTTTTGGCGATGAGTGGGACATGGGCTCGGGGGTCTGCAGCATCCCACCTACTGTGCCCCATTCCTGTTATCCGAATTCTTAGCTAGTGTAGGGCATTCCTTAACCAGATGTCTCGGCTGACCACACCCCCAGCAAAGGCGGGCCTGTGTATGCTGTGTCAGCCGCTTGGGTGGGGGCAACGCCAGCCTCTGAATTATCTCTGTAATCCCCCCGCCCCCTATTTCCCTCTCCCCCATTTCCCTCTCTAGAGCCAACTCCAAAGCCTCAGCTAAATCACGTGGGCGTGTCAGCTGTGTATGTATGCGTAGCTCGGCAGGGGACAGGGCTCTGAGGAACTGATCACGAGCCAGTTCGCTTTGCACTGATGGGGGAATATGAGCATAAGCTCGCCTTGCTAGGGATTCAACATCATTGGCCAGAGCCTGCAGCGGCTCCCCTGGAATTCTCTGATGACTGTGTAGTTCAGACCGGAGAAGCTCAGATCGGAAACACTGTCCAAAGCGGCATCTTAATGCACCGACCAGTGCACCATAATCAGCCCTCTCACTAGTGTCAAGCAGCAATAAACATGAAAGTGCATCATCTGTCAGGCAAAGAGCAAGCTGAAGGGCTTTCTGTTCCTCTGACCAAGCATAATGTAACCCATGTTAATTCCAATTAAAAAACTGAAGTTATTATTAAAATACATCACAATTTAATTATGTATGTATATATATATATATATATATATATATATATGTATATATATATATATATATATAATTAGTATTAATAATAAAATTAATAATAAAATGTGACGTATTGAACGTATGCGTATGACGTAAGCAGATGACTCATGGAAATGCGAAAGATGAGATGAACACAAGAGCGAGGAAAAAGGATTAAAAAGGTTTATATGGTTTAAAATTTATTTAAATATGGTTAAACACAAGCTTGATGGTTGATGATGATTAATCATTTTAGAACGATGATTGCCGATTGAACGCTGATGTTACCTGACTGTGAAGCTCCCCTTAATCTGAAGTTTTAAAAACAGGATTTGGTGAGTTAACTGTATTTTGTTTTCTTTGAAAGATGTATTTTATGTTGCTATGCCTATCGTTGTGTACACTTCAAAGATCTATTGCATATTTTCTCAAAGTTAATATGAATTATCATGAAATGTTGAATGATGTAATTCTGTTTGTTATGAATATTAATTTGCACATCCTTAAGATTCTGTTAAGAAGACATTCGTTCCTAATGAAAGTTGAGATGGATGTTTAAACCATTTAAAGATCAAGAAAAGTTTAAAAGATATTGCATTGAATGTTAATGACACTGTTTTGGTAAAACAGGTCAGGTTTATTGCTTGAGTGAAAGCACCCCCTTGTGGATATGAGATGACGAGCCACCCAAACTTGAATTTTGATTCCTGAACCTGGAAGGATACAACTTTGCTGTGACATGTGGATGATTCATTGCATCAACTTTTCGTTACATCAACTTTTCTTCAGCTGGGAGGACATTTCTGTTTTGCAGGACACTTGTTTTGACTGGTAGGATTGGACATCTTAAAGGACATCTTAAAGGACATTTTCGACGATTTTCAAAGACAATTAAGAGAAAAAAAGAGGTTATAACGAGGACATTTTTGATTGTTTGTTATCGATTGTGACTCAGATGTAAATTTTGAGATTTCTTTTGAACATTTTAGTTGTGACAAGAGGTTCCAGTTTGCTTGAATTGTTACATTGAATTGTGGTTATATGCCATTGTGCATTGTTCATGGGATTTTCTTTGGTTGTTTTAAATGGTGTAAGAAATTGTGAATCTAAAAGCAAAATAGCATAATAACCTAAACTAAATCGAAAAGACAGTGAAGTTTAATAGCTGGTGAAACATATCAAAATCAAATCAAAGGCTTTCAAAATTACTATGATTTAAGGAAACAGAAATAAATTAGATTAAAGTTCTATTTAAGAGAAGAAAAAGAAATCAAATCTTATTACAATTTGTTACAAGAGGGAAAGAAAGGCAATACAGAGAATTCATCGGTTGTGCATCAATTTTATTATTTTTCTTTGGTTTCATTCTTGCTCATGTTTTTATGTGACTGTTAAATTACAATAAATATGTTTGGATTATCTTCTTTACGTGATTGTGTGATTTCATTTACTGCCATCATTAATTCTGTTCTCCACTTACCTAGAAACTGGTCCATTGCTCCAATTTACGTTGAGGGCACTTGTTACATAAATTCTTGGCGAGCCAATCAGGAGAACAGTGGTAGTAAATATCTTCTGGATGAGTTTCTGAAGTTCCTAAAAAGGGAATAAAACAAGAATATTGGCAAAATTTGGTAATTCTGTAGTTTGTCTGAGAGTTGGCATCCTCTGAGGGGTTGGCGTCATCTCTTCTCAGGTGTTTGGTCATCTCAGATCATTTAAGGGTTGGATCCAGACTGAAGCTTCTGTAATTCCTAGTTACCACGGGATGTTAATCCCGTTAATCCCGTGGCAGAAACAAAGAAACAAATAGAGACATAATTAGCATAGCTGCTGTTCCATCCAAGCAAAAATTATTTGTTAAACCCAAGCTAAAGAATAATAATGTGCGTTTGATCAGATATAACTGCAGTACAAGATTATAAAATGCATTATGTGAATGCTTGGCTAAAGAGATGTGTCTTTAATATAGATTTAAACAGAGAGTAATAATATTTTGTAGCTGATACAGAATTTAAAAGGTAGCCAGTGCAGAGACTGTAAAATTGGGGTAATATTACCATATTTCTAAGGACTCTAGCTGCTGCATTTTGGACTACCTGTAGCCTGTTTATTGAAGATGCAGGACAACCAGCTAGCAGTGCATTACAATAGACCAGTCTAGAGGTCATGAATGCACGAATTAGCTTTTCTGCATCGGAAACAGGTAACATGTTTCGTAGCTTGGCAATGTTTCTAAGATGGAAGAATGCTGTTTTTGTACCACTGGAAATATGATTTTCAAAAGACAAGTTGCTTTCTAATATAACACCCAGATTTTTGACTGTAGAGGAAGTAACAGTACATCCATCTAGTTGCAAATTGTAATCCAAGAGATTCAGTGTACTGTTTTTTGGTCCAATAAGTAATATCTCTGTCTTATCTGAATTTAATAGGAGAAAATTATTGGCCATCCAATCTTTTACATTTTTATCACACTCTGTTAGCTTAGATAATTTAGAAGTTTCATCTGGTCTTGTTGAGATATATAGTTGAGAATCATCTGCATAACAATGGAAACTAATCCCGTATTTTCTAATAATATTACCAAGGGGCAACATGTATATTGAAAATAGCAGAGGACCTAGGACAGATCCTTGTGGTACTCCATACTTTACTGGTGATAATTGAGATGACTCCCCGTTTAAATAAACAAAGTGGTAGCAATCTGACAGGTAGGATCTATACCATCTTAAAGCCTGCCCTTGAATACCGGTATAGTTTTGAAATCGATCTATGAGTATGTCATAATCTATAGTGTCGAACGCAACACTAAGATCAAGTAAAACTAGCAATGAGATGCAGCCTTGGTTTGACGCAAGAAGCAAGTCATTTGTAATTTTAACAATTGCAGTTTCTGTGCTGTGATGGGGCCTGAAACCTGACTGAAATTCTTCACAGAGATCTTTTTTTTTTGCAAGAAGATGCACAATTCAGCAGACACAACCTTTTCTAAAATTTTAGAAATAAACGTAAGATTTGAAATGGGTCTGTAATTTGCCAGTTCACTAGGATCTAGTTGTGGTTTCTTAATAAGAGGCTTAATAACCACCAGCTTGAATGGTTTTGGGACGTGATCTAAAGATAACGATGAGTTAATAATATTGAGAAGCGGTTCTTCTGCTACAGATAACAACTCTTTCAGTAATTTAGTGGGTACAGGATCTAATAGGCATGTTGTTGGTTTAGATGCAGTGATAAGTTTATTTAGCTCTTCCTGTCCTATAGTTGTAAAGCACTGCAGTTTTTCTTTGGGTGCGATGAATGAAGTTGAATTACTAGACGCTGTAGAATCTACATTTGTTACTGTATTTCTGATGTTATCTATTATATCAGTGAAGAAATTCTTAAAGTCATTACTATTAAACTGTGAGGGAATATTTAGATCGGGTGGCGTCTGGTTATTTGTTAATATAGCCACTGTGCTAAATAAAACCTTGGATTGTTTTGGTTATTTTCTATGAGTTTGCGGATATGCTCTGCACTGGCAGCTTTTAAAGCCTGTCTATAGCTGGACATACTGTTTTTCCACGCAATTCTAAAAACTTTCTTTTTTGAGAGAATGGGTATAACTGTTGTACCATGGCGCGGTACGTTTTTCTCTAACCTTTTTCAATTTGATGGGGCCAACAGCTTCTAATGTATTAGAGAAGATAGTGCCCATATTGCTAGTCAATTCATTTAGTTCAGGTGTATTTATGGGTACACAGAACAGTTGAGATAAATCAGGCAGCTTATTTGTGAATCTGTCTTTATTGGCTGGAACAATAGTTCTGCCTGGACGATAACGCGGAGCCATAGTTAATATCAGTAATACGCAGCATGCACGATACAAGGAAATGGTCAGTAACATGGTCACTTTGAGATACGATATCTATATCAGTAAGATCAATTCCATGTGATATAATTAAATCTAGTGTATGATTAAAATGATGAGTGGGCCCGGTGACATTTTGCTTGACTTCAAAAGAGTTTATTAGGTCAGTAAACGCAAGTCCTAACGCATCATTTGTATTATCAATGTGAATGTTAAAATCTCCGACAATTAGCGCTTTATCAACATTAACCAATAGGTTTGATTCTTAAATCTGCAAATTATTTTAGAAAATCTGTATATGGCCACCACGACCAATCTGACGGGGCTCATGCTTATAACAGTAGCTTGGTGGAGTAGTCTCATTTAGACCATTATAATCATTTGGTTTAAGCCAGGTTTCAGTCAAACAGAGTACATCAAAACTATTATCTGTGATCATTTCATTTACAATAACTGCTTTGGGTGTGAGTGACCTAATGTTTAGGAGCCCAAGCTTTAAAAATTGTTTTTGTTCATTTATTTTGCATTTTTCTGGTTTAATCACTATCAGATTTTTTCTAGATCCTGCATTAAATTTATATTTTGACCTCACTATTCGGGGAACAGAGACCGTCTTTATAGATTGGACAACGCGAGTACTTCTATCATTTAAGTGGGTAGAACAAAAGTCATCATAGCAGTTATTTGAGAATTGGCTTACTAGTCATTTGGAGCATAGCATCCTGGAAATGTTGTCCGACAAGTGTTCCGCTCTGATTCTGCTGGGGTGCAGGCCATCAGCACAGAAAAGCCTAGGACGCTCCCAGAAAAGATTCCAATTATTAACAAAGAGCAGTTTCTGTTCTTTACACCATGACAATAACCATTCGTTTAAAGCAAAAAGTCTACTGAACCTTTCCTGTCCTCGTCGATATGTGGGAAGCGGTCCTGACACGATGATCATCGTCGCGGGCGATGTGCTGCGTACCGTCTCGATCAGGCTCCTGGAGTCCCTCTTCAGTGTCTCTGTCTGCCGCAGCTTGGTGTCGTTAACCCCTGTGTGAACCACAACAGCTGCAATGCTCTCGTCACCCTTCAGGATCGTTGGTATCTACGCAGAAACATTAAGAACACGAACACCAGGGAAACAGTGAGTGTGCACTTTACCTTCAGCTAACGTAGCACGGATGTGCCGGACGATGGAGTCTCCGACGATCACAGCATCGCGATCCACCTCGCGGAGGGGAGCGAAGCAGTTCCGGGTGGAGATCTCGAAGGCCGGAGGGGGAGAGGTCGTCTCCCGGGGCCTGGCTCGCGTCTTCCACTGCTGGTGCACCCAGAGTCCGTCGTGTCCCGGCGCCGCAGTGAAGGACATCAGGGAAGATCTTGTCCTGGGTGCACGGGGCCTGTGCAGAGAAACACATGGAGTAGAGGTGGTGGGAGTGTTAGCAGCACGCTGTATACTTACCCCAGACATCAGCCCAGGATGTTTCCAGCACGGCTCTCCGCTCTCTCAGCAGGGCCTGCTTCTCCACCAGGTCACGGATCTGCTTCTCCACGGCCTCCAGCTCGAATGCGTCCTCACCTGCACTCAAAGGTAGACACAAATCCGCCATTAAAGCAAATAACAGTGAAACAATGGTAATGTGTGTGAATAGAGTATCAGCAATGTAAGCGAAATTAGCGGCCTACACAGATAACCCACAGCCACCTTTTCATAGAGATGTTATAGTAGAATATGAAAGCTGTTCTGCCCCGGAAACTCTCGAGCCTATGTTGCCATACACTTTCAGAAGCCCACATAACATCTCTTATATCATAACACTTTTGTCAAGTGCCTATGTACCAGCAGCAACCAAACAATCAACCGCCTGTTACTTTGCTGAACTGCAGAAATTAGCAGCGATTAGTAGAAAGACTTTTGAGGAACTTCTGAGAGAACAGTTATCTCAAGCCACTACATCCAGTGATGAAATCGCAACAGATGAGAATGAGCCAAAGCTTTCCTTAGAGACTGGTAGTCACATGCATGATCCTCTTACCTCATTCAAGGGAATGAAAAATGTAGAAGGGTGTCAAAGCCCAGAGACAGTACGTTCAGTGCTCTTTGAAAAGAGAACTTCAATTTTAGATATGGCTGATGTAAATCCACCTGAAATCCAGCGTGTGATATGACACCTAATTAAGAATGAAGGAGTCTCCTACATGCATGCACCTTTCAAACTTAAGAGTGTTCTCTGGGAAACTTTCACGTCCAAGCACTGAAGTTGATTATGATGCCTGGAGAGGGAGTGTTGAACTGATTCTTCAGGATCCTTCACTTTCTGATTTGCACCATTCCAGTAAAATATTCGACAGTTTGTTACCTCCAGCATCAGAAATTGTGAGACATTTGGGTGCAACAGCCTCGCCTAATGCAAACCTTGACATTCTGGATTCTGCCTTTGATGCAGTCGAGGATGGGGATGATCTTTTTGCTAGATTTTTAAACACTGCAAGATACAGGAGAAAAGCCCTCCATGTCTCTGCAGCGCTTGCAAGCAGCTCTCTTAAAAGCAATGAAAAGAGGTGCCATTTCCAGTGCTGAGGCTGATAAGCAACTCTTGAAACAGTTCTGCCGAGGCTGTTGGAATGATGCATTAATATCAACCCTCCAACTTGAGAGTAAACAAGAAAGTCCACCTTCATTTTCCAAACTGCTTTTTTAGTTGCGCAATGAAGAAAATCGACATTCTGCCAAAGAGAGCCGCATACGCCATGAATGTGCATCGTCATGAAGTCAACTCCAATGCTGTATCCACAAGCTCTTTCAATTTTGAGCAAGACGTGATATCGAAAGGGAGAGAGATTGCAGATCTAAGGAGGCAAGTCACAAAACTTCAAAGTCAACTCAGTAAACAGAAAACTAAACACACTCAGAAAACTCCGCTACTGTAGAGTGATGAGGTGCTCAATTTGAAGTTAGTACTCTGTGTTGTGGCCGCAGCAACCCTGGTTTGAATCCGGGTCACGACAGCCTTTTGCGTCAAGCAACGGGGACGCCGGGCTCCTTTTAGCCACCTCATTCTTCAGATAGATTTTGTTTCTGAAGCTTGGTGGTGTCCTGTCTTGCCTGCCTGCAGCCAAGAGAGCTGGAGGGCTGCAGCCAGCCGTAGTCGTGACCGAGAGGTTAAGACAATGTACTGGAAATCCATTGGGCTCTCTCTGAGCAGGTTTGAACACTGCTGATTACAGGCAGGGTTTGCCCTTTTGCTTCAGCTTCCTGTGCCGATAATTGTGTCTTCCAAGAACTTTTGCTTTTGCTCTCTCTGCCGTAATACCTTGTGGCCTTCATCCCGTAGCACATGTGGCAAATGAGCTTCTGCTGGGCGGCATATAATACAAAGTATTACTGTAGCAGCGCGGACACACATACCGGAAGCGTTCACTCGGAAGAGAGTGCAAAATCACAACACAAAAATGAACGAAAGATATTGCTGCAAATTGAGACAGGCTTTTTAAAAGTAACTTTTCAAAAACACGGCACATTAAAAACGCGAAGCCGAGTGCCAGTTAAGCTGGTAGCGGCGAAAATAGTGTTGGCGCCTAATTATAATTATTAGATATTGTTGGCAGCCTAAGCTTACTGTCACGCCAGTCCAGCTCTGTCGTTGACTCACAACTAGAGCGGTGTTTGGTCCTGCTCCGGGAGACCCACAGCGCCCCACGTTTTTGTGCATTTCCCTTGTTTGGCACACATGAGCCTGATGGTCAGCTCGCTAGGAAAAAGCGCTCATGAAGTGAACTGAGTGAGACAGATAAGAGAGACCTAGGAAATTTGCAGTGCTGTGGGAGCCCAGGGTCAGCACTGAAAAACCCTCCTCTTCAGGATGAGATGTGGCAGCCTGCTTTGTCCTCGTCGGGAAGCCCGAGTTCCCGTAGTCGTGGCCGAGTGATTAAGGCGATGGACTAGAAATCCATTGGGGCCTCCCCGCACAGAATCCTGCCGACTACGCTGTTTGCCTGCATGCCGAGGAGAAGCGGCCTTGACTTTTTTTTCTCATTCCTAGCACGATTTTCCGCTCCCTCTCTGCATCGGACAAGCACGCCGCTGGTCCCTTTTGCAGCTGTGGGCCAGTGGTGCCCCGTGATCGTATAGTGGTTAGTACTCTATGTGTTGTGGCCGCAGCAATCCGGGTCAAGGCAGCCTTTTGCCGTAGGGCAATGGGGACATCAGTCTGCTTTTTGCCACCTCATCCTTCAGCTGGATTTTGCGTCTGAAGCTCACTGGCATCCTGTGCTGCCCTCCTGCAGCCAAGAGAGCTGGCAGGCTGCAGCCAGGTGTACCGTTGTTTTCTCACGCAGGTCCAGCTCTGCTGCTGACTCACTACTAGAGCGTTGTTTGTTCCTCCTCGGGGGAGCCACAGTGCATCACGTTTTTGTGCATCTCCCTTGCTTGGCACACCTGAGTCTGATGGTCAGCTCGTTAGGAAAGAGCGCCCATGAAGTGAACTGAGTGACGGTGCGTTCCAAACGGGATATATCGCCCTCCGAAGGGTACTTCGGAGTGAAAATAATCATGGCCGCCATATTGAAGGGTCGTTCCAAAGCAAAGTGCTCAAAACTGGCCACTTCAAAGGGCCCTTCGGAATGAAGGATTTCGAAGGGTACAACTGATGGACACTTCGGGCTCCCATGATCCTTTGCGCTGATTCTTTCCATGATGACGGCGCCACCGTGTGGGCACGAAATGATGACGCAGAAGGGCACTTCAACAAACAGTTGTTTGGTCCCCTACACCCTTCAACCCTTCGAAGCTCTCACTCGGGAGGGTAAACACTTTGAAGGGATTAGGGCATAGGGATGAGCCCTTCCGAATGGAGCGCAGGGTATGTCAGATAAGAGAGACCTAGGAAACTTGCAGTGCTGTGGGTCCAAAGGGTCAGTTCTGAGAAACCCCGTTCCACAGGATGAGACGTGGCCGCCTGCTTTTTCCTACTTGGAACCGCTGTTTTGTCTGCTGCAGGGCTAGCTTGCAGTCTCGGCTGGGTGACTGAGCTGGCTAGGGTGCACGTGCGTCAGGCGCCAGTGTTGCGCGAGAACAGGGCAGAGGACATGCATGTCCCCATAGTCGTGGCCGAGTGGTTAAGGCGATGGACTGGAAATCCATTGGGGTCTCCCTGCGCAGATCCGAATCACACGGGGCTGGACCTTTCTGCAGCCGTGGGCCAGCGGCACGCAGTGATTGTATAGTGGTTAGTACTCTGCGTTGTGGCAGCAGCAGCCCCGGATTGAATCCGTGTCACGGTAGCCTTTTGCGTCGAGCAACAGGGACGGGGACGCCAGGCTCCTTTTAGCCACATCATCCTTCAGATGGATTTTGTTTCTGAAGCTTGGTTGTTTCCTGTCTTGCCCGCCTGCGGCCAAGAGAGCTGGAGGGCTGCAGCCAGGCGTAGTCGTGGCCGAGAGGTTAAGGCGATGGACTGGAAATTCTTTGGGTTCTCTCTGCGCAGGTTCGAACCCTGTTTGACCTTTTGCTTCAGCTTCCTGTGCCGATAATTTTGTCTTCCAAGAACTTTTGCTTTTCCTCTCTATGCCGTAATGCCTTGTGGCCTTTATCCCGTAGCGCGTGTGGCAAATGAGCTTCTGCTGGGCAGCATATAATACATAGTATTACTGTAGCAGCGTGGACACACATACCAGAAGCGTTCAATCGGAAGAGAGCGCAAAAACACAACACAAAAATGAACGAAAGAGATGGCTGCAAATTGAGACAGGCTTTTTAAAAGTAACTTTTCAAAAACACGGCACATTAAAAACGCGAAGCCGAGCGCCAGTCAAGCTGGTAGCGGCGAAAATAGTGTGCGCGCCTAATTATAATTATTAGGGTAATCTGCAGGAAGTGCAAACAGACAATCCTTTAAGTGTGAGTTTATCAGTGTGTCTTCAGTCATGTATTGAGTCTGATAAAGACTGTCATTTTTTTTCTCAAGAAAAAAATTAAAATGCTCTTAAGAACATATTTGAGAACTTAGTAAGAATTTTTCAAGAGCTGCACTTAAGAACATTCTTACGAACTTTATGGAATTTATTTTAAGAAATAACTTATTTCTGAAGTAAATTTTCGCGAGTCCGACCCCTGAGTCTGATGGTCAGCTCTCTAGGAAAGAGCGCTCATGAACTGAACTGAGTGAGTCGGATAAGAGAGTCTTAGGAAACGGGCAGTGCTGTGGGACCCCAGCGTCAGCACTGAAAAACCCCGCGCCACAGGATTAGACGTTGCAGCCTGCTTTTTCCTCGTTGGGACGCCCAAGTTACCGTAGTCGTGGCCGAGTGGTTAAGGCGATGGACTAGAAATCCATTGGGGTCTCCCCGCGCCGGTTTGAATCCTGCCGACTACGCTGCATGCCGAGGAGAAGCGTTTGTACCTTTTTTCACATCCCTAGCACGCTTTTCCGCTCCCGCTTTGCATCGGGCAAACACGCTGCTGGCCCTTTTTGCAGCCAAGGGACAGTGGCGTGCCGTGATCGTATAGTGGTTAGTACTCTGCGTTGTGGCTGCAGCAACCCCGGTTCGAATCCGGGTCACGGCAGTCGGGCTCCTTTTTGCCACCTCATCCTTCAGCTGGATTTTTTGTCTGAATCTCTGTGGCGTCCTGTGCTGCCCTCCTGCAGCCAAGGGAGCTGGAGGGCCACAACCAGGCGTAGTCGTGGCCGAGAGGTTAAAGGGATGGACTTGAAATCCATTGGGGTCTCCCCGCACAGGTTTGAACCCTGCTGACTACGGGTGGCGTTCGCCCCTTTACTTTAGTTTTCTCTGCCGATAATTGTGCCTTCCAAGGCCTTTGCTCTATCTACCGTAATTTTTATGAGCGTCTTCTCGGCAGTTTGTGGGGTATCTGCTGTTACATAATACGTAACAGAGAAGGGCTGTGCGCAAGAGCCCGGATAGCTCAGTCGGTAGAGCATCAGACTTTTAATCTGAGGGTCCAGGGTTCAAGTCCTTGTTTGGGCGAAAAGCTTTGATTGGTTGTTGGCGGCCTAAGCTTACTGTCACACCGGTCCAGCTCTGTCGTTGACTCACAACTAGAGCGGTGTTTGGTCCTGCTCCGGGAGACCCACAGCGCCCCACGTTTTTGTGCATCTCCCTTGTTTGGCACACATGAGCCTGATGGTCAGCTCGCTAGGAAAAAGCGCTCATGAAGTGAACTGAGTGAGACAGATAAGAGAGACCTAGGAAATTTGCAGTGCTGTGGGAGCCCAGGGTCAGCACTGAAAAACCCTCCTCTTCAGGATGAGATGTGGCAGCCTGCTTTGTCCTCGTCGGGAAGCCTGAGTTCCCGTAGTCGTGGCCGAGTGATTAAGGCGATGGACTAGAAATCCTCCCCGCGCAGAATCCTGCCGACTACGCTGTTTGCCTGCATGCCGAGGAGAAGCGGCCTTGACTTTTTTTTTTCTCATCCCTAGCACGATTTTCCGCTCCATCTCTGCATCGGACAAGCACGCCGCTGGTCCCTTTTGCAGCTGTGGGCCAGTGGTGCCCCGTGATCGTATAGTGGTTAGTACTCTATGCGTTGTGGCCGCAGCAATCCGGGTCAAGGCAGCCTTTTGCCGTAGGGCAATGGGGACATCAGTCTGCTTTTTGCCACCTCATCCTTCAGCTGGATTTTGCGTCTGAAGCTCACTGGCATCCTGTGCTGCCCTCCTGCAGCCAAGAGAGCTGGCAGGCTGCAGCCAGGTGTACCGTTGTTTTCTCACGCAGGTCGAGCTCTGCTGCTGACTCACTACTAGAGCGTTGTTTGTTCCTCCTCGGGGGAGCCACAGTGCCTCACGTTTTTGTGCATCTCCCTTGCTTGGCACACCTGAGTCTGATGGTCAGCTCGTTAGGAAAGAGCGCCCATGAAGTGAACTGAGTGACGGTGCGTTCCAAACGGGATATATCGCCCTCCGAAGGGTACTTCGGAGTGAAAATAATCATGGCCGCCATATTGAAGGGTCGTTCCAAAGCAAAGTGCTCAAAACTGGCCACTTCAAAGGGCCCTTCGGAATGAAGGATTTCGAAGGGTACAACTGATGGACACTTCGGGCTCCCATGATCCTTTGCGCTGATTCTTTCCATGATGACGGCGCCACCGTGTGGGCACGAAATGATGACGCAGAAGGGCACTTCAACAAACAGTTGTTTGGTCCCCTACACCCTTCAACCCTTCGAAGCTCTCACTCGGGAGGGTAAACACTTTGAAGGGATTAGGGCATAGGGATGAGCCCTTCCGAATGGAGCGCAGGGTATGTCAGATAAGAGAGACCTAGGAAACTTGCAGTGCTGTGGGTCCAAAGGGTCAGTTCTGAGAAACCCCGTTCCACAGGATGAGACGTGGCCGCCTGCTTTTTCCTACTTGGAACCGCTGTTTTGTCTGCTGCAGGGCTAGCTTGCAGTCTCGGCTGGGTGACTGAGCTGGCTAGGGTGCACGTGCGTCAGGCGCCAGTGTTGCGCGAGAACAGGACAGAGGACATGCATGTCCCCATAGTCGTGGCCGAGTGGTTAAGGCGATGGACTGGAAATCCATTGGGGTCTCCCTGCGCAGATCCGAATCACACGGGGCTGGACCTTTCTGCAGCCGTGGGCCAGCGGCACGCAGTGATTGTATAGTGGTTAGTACTCTGCGTTGTGGCAGCAGCAGCCCCGGATTGAATCCGTGTCACGGTAGCCTTTTGCGTCGAGCAACGGGGACGGGGACGCCGGGCTCCTTTTAGCCACCTCATCCTTCAGATGGATTTTGTTTCTGAAGCTTGGTTGTTTCCTGTCTTGCCCGCCTGCGGCCAAGAGAGCTGGAGGGCTGCAGCCAGGCGTAGTCGTGGCCGAGAGATTAAGGCGATGGACTGGAAATTCTTTGGGTTTTCTCTGCGCAGGTTCGAACCCTGTTTGACCTTTTGCTTCAGCTTCCTGTGCCGATAATTGTGTCTTCCAAGAACTTTTGCTTTTCCTCTCTATGCCGTAATGCCTTGTGGCCTTTATCCCGTAGCGCGTGTGGCAAATGAGCTTCTGCTGGGCAGCATATAATACATAGTATTACTGTAGCAGCGTGGACACACATACCGGAAGCGTTCACTCGGAAGAGAGCGCAAAAACACAACACAAAAATGAACGAAAGAGATGGCTGCAAATTGAGACAGGCTTTTTAAAAGTAACTTTTCAAAAACACGGCACATTAAAAACGCGAAGCCGAGCGCCAGTCAAGCTGGTAGCGGCGAAAATAGTGTGCGCACCTAATTATAATTATTAGGGTAATCTGCAGGAAGTGCAAACAGAAAATCCTTTAAGTGTGAGTTTATCAGTGTGTCTTCAGTCATGTATTGAGTCTGATAAAGACTGTCATTTTTTTTTTCTCAAGAAAAAAATTAAAATGCTCTTAAGAACATATTTGAGAACTTAGTAAGAATTTTTCAAGAGCTGCACTTAAGAACATTCTTACGAACTTTATGGAATTTATTTTAAGAAATAACTTATTTCTGAAGAAGATTTTCGCGAGTCCGGCCCCTGAGTCTGATGGTCAGCTCGCTAGGAAAGAGCGCTCATGAACTGAACTGAGTGAGTCGGATAAGAGAGTCTTAGGAAACGGGCAGTGCTGTGGGACCCCAGCATCAGCACTGAAAAACCCCGCGCCACAGGATTAGACGTTGCAGCCTGCTTTTTCCTCGTTGGGACACCCAGGTTACCGTAGTCGTGGCCGAGTGGTTAAGGCGATGGACTAGAAATCCATTGGGGTCTCCCCACGCAGGTTCGAATCCTGCCGACTACGCTGCATGCATTTGTACCTTTTTTCACATCCCTAGCACGCTTTTCCGCTCCCGCTTTGCATCGGGAAAACACGCTGCTGGCCCTTTTTGCAGCCAAGGGACAGTGGCGTGCCGTGATTGTATAGTGGTTAGTACTCTGCGTTGTGGCCGCAGCAACCCTGGTTTGAATCCAGGTCACGGCAGTCGGGCTCCTTTTTGCCACCTCATCCTTCAGCTGGATTTTTTGTCTGAATCTCTGTGGCGTCCTGTGCTGCCCTCCTGCAGCCAAGGGAGCTGGAGGGCCACAACCAGGCGTAGTCGTGGCCGAGAGGTTAAGGCGATGGACTTGAAATCAATTGGGGTCTCTCCGCGCAGGTTCGAACCCTGCCGACTACGGGTGGCGTTCGCCCCTTTACTTTAGTTTTCTCTGCCGATAATTGTGCCTTCCAAGCCCTTTGCTCTATCTACCGTAATTTTTATGAGCGTCTTCTTGGCAGTTTGTGGGGTATCTGCTGTTACATAATACGTAACAGAGAAGGGCTGTGCGCAAGAGCCTGGATGGCTCAGTCGGTAGAGCATCAGACTTTTAATCTGAGGGTCCAGGGTTCAAGTCCCTGTTCGGGCGAAAAGCTTTGATTGGTTGTTGGCGACCTAAGCTTACTGTCACACCGGTCCAGCTCTGTCGTTGACTCACAACTAGAGCGGTGTTTGGTCCTGCTCTGGGAGACCCACAGCGCCCCACATTTTTGTGCATTTCCCTTGTTTGGCACACATGAGCCTGATGGTCAGCTTGCTAGGAAAAAGCGCTCATGAAGTGAACTGAGTGAGACAGATAAGAGAGACCTAGGAAATTTGCAGTGCTGTGGGAGCCCAGGGTCAGCACTGAAAAACCCTCCTCTTCAGGATGAGATGTGGCAGCCTGCTTTGACTCACGCTGCAGGCCCGTTTTGCAGCCATGGGACAGTAGCATGCCATGATTGTATATTGGTTAGTACTCTGCGTTATGGCCGCAGCAACCCCGGCTCAAATCTGGGTTACGGCATCCGTTTGCAGTCGGGCTGCTTTTTGCCACCTCATCCTTCAGCTGGATTTTTTGTCTGAATCTCTGTGGTGTCTTGTGCTGCCTTCCTGCAGCCAAGGGAGTTGGAGGGACACAGCAAGCCGTAGTCCTAGCCGAGAGGTTAAGGCGATTGACTTGAAATCCATTGGGGTCTCCCCGTGCAGGTTCGAGCTGACTACAGGTGGCGTTTGCCCCTTCACTTTAATTTTCTCTGCCGATAATTGTGCCTTCCAAGGTCTTTGCTGTATCTACCTTAATTTTTATAAGCTTCTTCTCAGCAGTTTGTGGGGAGACAACAGCCAGGATAGCACAGTCGGTAGAGCATCAGACTTTTAATCTGAGGGTCCAGGGTTCAAGTCCCTGTTTCGGCGGATGGCTGTCATGCTGTTGGTGGCCTCAACTTGCTGTCCAGCTCTGCTGATGACTTACTACTAGAGTGGTGTTTGTTCCTCTTTGGGGGACCCACAGCGCATTGGTTTTTTGTGCAGCTCCCTTTCTTGGCACACCTGAGTCTGATGGTCAGCTTGTTAGGAAAGAGCATCAGGAAGTGAACTGAGTGAGTCAGATAAGAGAGACCTAGGAAACTTGCAGTGCTGTGGGTCCAAAGGGTCAGTAATGAAAAATCCCGGTCCACAGGATGAGACATGGCTGCCTGCTTTCTCCTAGGTGGGACCACTGTTTTGTCTGCTGCAGGGCTAGCTTGCAGTCTCGGCTGGGTGACTGAGCTGGCTAGGGTGCAAGTGTGTCAGGCGCCAGTGTTGCACGAGAACAGGGCAGAGGACATGCAGCTCCCCGTAGTCGTGGCCGAATGGTTAAGGCGATGGATTAGAAATCCATTGGGGTCTCCTTGTGCAGGTTCGAATTCTTAAGACTACGTTGCTCCCTTGCATGATGAGGAGGAGTGGTCGTTCCTATTCCCTGCGTGCTTTTGCGCTCCCCCTCTGCAACGGACAGACACACTGCTAGACCTTTTTTTGGCCATGGGCCAGTGGCATGCCGTGATCGTATAGTGGTTAGTACTCTGCATTGTGGCCGCAGCAAATCCGGGTCACGGTAGCTTTTTGCGTCGAGCAACGGGGACGCCAGTCTCCTTTTAGCCACGTCATCCTTCAGATGGATTTTGTTTCTGAAGCTTGGTGGTGTCCTGTCTTGTCCGCCTGCAGACAAGAAAGCTGGAGAGCTGCAACCAGGTGTAGTCATGGCGATGGACTCGAAATCCATTAGGGTCTCCCCACGTAGGTTCGAACCCTGTCGACTACGGGTGGTGTTTTCCTTTTCACTTTAGTTTTCTGTGCCGATAACTGTGCCTTCCAAGGCCTTTGCTCTATCTACTGTAATTTTTTATGAGCTTCTGCTCGGCGGTTTGTGGGGAATCTGCTGTTACATAAAACGTAACAGACAGGTGCTACGGAAGAGCCTGTGTAGCTCTGTCGGTAGAGAATCAGACTTTTAAGCTGAGGGTCTAGGTTTCAAGTCTCTGTTTGGCTGAAAGGCTTTCATGTTGTTGGCGGCCTCAGCTTAATGTCACGCCGGTCCAGGTCAGCTGTTGACTAGAGCGGTGTTTGGTCCTGCTCTGGGAGACCCACAGCACCCCACATTTTTGTGCATTTCCCTTGTTTGGCACACATGAGCCTGATGGTCAGCTCGCTAGGAAAAAGCGCTCATGAAGTGAACTGAGTGACACAGATAAGAGAGACCTAGGAAATTTGCAGTGCTGTGGGAGCCCATGGTCAGCACTGAAAAACCCTCCTCTACAGAATGAGATGTGGCACGCTTTTCCACTCCCTCTCTGCATCGGACAAGCATGGCTGCTGGCCCTGTTTGCAGCTGTGGGCCAGTGGTGTGCCGTGATAGTATAGTGGTTAGTACTCTGTATTTTGGACAAAGAAAGCCCGGTTTACAGCAACCTTTTGCCTTCGGGCAACTTGGACATCAGTCTACTTTTTGCCACCTCATCCTTCAGCTGTGTTTTGTGTCTGAAGCTCGCTGGCATCCTGTGCTGCCCTCCTGCAGCCAAGAGGGCAGTTTTCTGTGCCAATAATTGTGTACCGTAGTTTTCTGTGCCGATAATTGTGCCTTCCAAAGCCTTTCCTCTCTCTGCTGTAATTTCTTGTAGGCTTCTGCTCGGCGGTTTGTGGGGATATTGCTGTTATATAAAACGTAACCGGGCTGTGTAGCTCAAGAGCCCGGATAGCTCTGCCTGAGGACTGAGCGTCTGTCTAATATCAACAAATCACGTCTCTGCATTTCTATCTTATGAGAGCCCATCAGATTTCACCATTTCCATTTTCTGCATTTTATGACAGCCAATCACCGTGGCCCTTTTCTATCTTGAAGCTGGGATGCAGGAGCATGCACATTAATTCCGCCTCCCATCGCTCACAGCGAGTTATTTTATTAGATTTTTGTGTGTTATTTTGGGAAAAAAGCCGCCGTTAAGTCCGTCTTTGAACTTAGCAACTTGGGAATTTAATACACCCAGGTAAGATTCCTCAATTAGATTAACTAGCTAACTAAAAATAAGAAAAACCCTATAGCAGTTAACATTTAATAGTTTTTTTAAATAAACTTTTACATTGTTTTAGGTAAGGTGCTGTGTTATTTAGTTCGCAAGCTAGCAATGAATGAATGAATGAATGAATGAATGGAGCTAGCTGAAATGTATTTTCGACAGAGAAACAAACGATTTACATTGTTATAATTAGTAGGCTATTACATTGGTATACCATTGGAGCAATACCTGATATTGTGTTCAATTTTAACACCCAATATGAATGAGTTTTGTGTTGTATTCAGGTGTTTGTTCCCTTTTAACACCCAAAATGAATGAGTTTTGTGTTGTATTCAGGTGTTGCACCTGTTAGAACAGGAGACTTTGTGTTTACTAACTGATACTAAACTTAATATGATTGTACTAAATTACTTATAAATGTGCCAATACTATGTATTAATATATTATACACTGAGGTGAAGTGTGCTAGAATTAGCTGATTTACAAATGCTATCTATATACAGGATTTTTACAGTAGTGAGTTAAAACTATCCACGCTGATATGGTTATACAATGTACTGAATAGTTACAAATTTAAATTTAATAGTTACAATTTTATTTACTCTAGTAATGGAAAATGGCTTCCAAACACAAAAAGCACAGGGCTATGGGCGACAAGGAGTGGATGTCGCGCCTGCGAAAGTTTTCTGCTGTAGGGGTCTGACCTTCTGAGGCACGAAACAGGCCGGCACCCCGCCAGAGAAAGTGGAATAACATGTAACTGAAGGTAAATTTAGATAAAGTGATATGTGTACAATCATACAACATAAAGCTTTGTCATATTGAAAGTGGTCACATTCTTATGATTCACTGTCAAACAATATTACAGATTGTAAAATGTCCAGTACAGTTGAGGGGACAAATGTCTTTGTTTGGAGGGCCACAGACATGTAGTTGTAGATTCCATACAACACAGGTATCAAAAATCTTTTCCTAAAATTATGAACTATTGGTGTTGTAGTCTCTATTATTGAATTTCATTTTCTTTTCTCTTAACCTCTAGCCTTCCAGCTCAGTGTCCGCTTCATTGACACCAGGTCCCTCATCTGCATCAATTGTTGCATCATCATCTGCCTCAACACCGGGGCAGACAGCAACACCGGGGCAGACAGCAACACCTGGCCAGACAGCAACACCTGGGCAGACAGCAACACCGGGGCAGACAGCAACACCTGGCCAGACAGAAACACGTGGGCAGACAGCAACACCGGGGCAGACAGCAACACCTGGGCAGACAGCAATACCTGGGCAGACAGCAACACCTGGGCAGACAGCAACATCTGGACGACTCACACCCCGCAAGCCAACTTTGACTATGGCATCAGTAAGTAATGAGGATTTACTGATACTGATATTTAAATTTTTAGCGTATTCAAATATATGCATTTTAACTTACAAGGCTCCTTTTTTCAGTTTATAAAGCCACGGTTCAGTGGGTCTCAGGGTTCCGCTTTAAAGCCAAACTTAAATTTGGGCAGGAAGCCTACAACCAAGGTAATTTAAATAGAAAGAATGACAGTTCAAATTTGATTTTACAATCATATAATCAGTCATATAATACAATCGTATATTATGCACTCTTATTCTTGTTATGCCTGGATATTCTTGTTAGGCTACTGTTATTTTCATTCCATAAAGATATGTTGAAATTATGTTGTCATTACTGCAATTCCTAATAAGGACAGATTATTATTATATATAATGTTGTAAACTGTGGTCATATTCTCTCAGCCCATCAGCTGCACTTCTGATTCTTCTGCCATGTCCAGCACTATCACAAGTGCCATGACAAGGAGGACACCATCGCCTGCTCACAGTCCCAGGATGTACATTCAGACTGTCTCAACTCTGTCTCTTCCTCCCTCTCCTGTGTCCATAGCCAGCTCCTCGATACCATCGGTACCTGCTAGAGCAGTGAGAAACTCTTAAATTAATTGGTTTTCTTCACAATGATACTTAACTTCAAATAAGCATCCTTCATGAGTGAGTTTCAATCATGTATATATATTTGCCTTTTTTAATTTATAAAGGAAGTGTCAGCTGCTGCCTCCTCCTCTGGTACCTCCTCTGCTCCTCTTGCCCCTGTGACCTGTGCATCTGCCACTGTCACCTCTTTTTTTGTTGCCTCTGCTGCACCATCTCTGGTTGGTCGCTCAGCTCACCCTACTGCTGACATGGAGACAGCTCGTGGTTCAGAGCCTGGCTGGCTGCCTGCGAAGCTGATGGGGACCATACCACCTCAGGATCAGAAGTGGATTTCATCTGCTCTGTGGAAGAACAAGCCGCTGCGCACTGACCTGAAGCTGTGGTATGATCCACCGGAGCCAGCGCTCATTTGTCATCAGGCCCCCACTCCAGAGCGTTTTTTTTTCACACACTGGCTTCCCTTGTGGATGCCATACCACCTTTGGAGGGTCAGGCTGTCCTGTCCTGTCCTGTGTGGAAAACAGCACACAGGTTATGGAGCCCACAAGAGAGCCCGGCAGGTTTTGGATGTGGATAGGTACTACCTGATGATCACGGAGACTCTCTGGTGCAGTTCAGGTGGTTGTAAAATGAGTTACATTTCCACCAGCAAGACCATCTTGGATCAGCTGGATTTGGCACACAGAATGGAGTTCCGACTGATCCTGACACAAAGGTGAGTATTCTGAAATTATTTAGCCTGTGTCACAAATGTTTGTCATTCAAACACACTATAAATTAGCTTGTTTTAATGTTTGCCATTTTTTGTTCTCTTTTTCACTTTGTTTCTTAATACAGATATGCCTGTGATATGCGGGTGATCCATTTTCTGAGGGAGAGGACCTTGGGTAATAGCCCCAGCCGATTGGTCAGGCATCTGAGGGAAAATCACAGCGAGGAGTGGCTTAAGCGTGTTTGTCGCAACCTTGACACATGCTCAGACATTGTTGTCCAGCCAAGCCTGCATCCTGTTAAGTTCCACGAACCTCCTAAGCCAGTGGCTGTTCCTTCCCACCGGTGGATGCTGGCTGTTTATGGCCGAGACATCTTAAGCAGGATGGATCATATAAAAGCCAGCATAACATCCACCTTTGGCAATATATTAAAAATGGATTCCACAAAAAAGGTAAATATTTTTAACTCTTACCACTGTAAAATCCTACTTCACAAACAAAAGTCTAAAATACAACATTAGCAGTAAAGACATGAAAAATGAAATGAATGCTTTGTATATTAAAAAACAATATTATTTCAGTATTTTACATATAAAAGAAAAGTTTATTTGGGCTTTAGGCATTCACTGTCTTTTCTGTGTGATCACAGATCACCAAGAAGCTATCAAGCCTTGCCAAGGAGACCGCCTTGTGGCTTACATCTGTGAGCAATGAGGTGGGCCAAATCCTCATCAGTGTCCTGACTGCTCAGGAGGGTGGCCAGACCTGGTTGTAAAGCTTGACATATACCACTTCATGCGGCGACTGGCATCTGGGTGTACAAAGGATGCACATCCTCTTCACCCCATCTTTATGTCCAGACTGTCAAGCAGCATTTTTAAGTGGAACAGTGGAGATGTTGCCTTGCTGCGTCAAGCTAAGAGGGAACAGTTGAAATGAGAAGGTGTTCCTGGGATCACTGAAAAACTAGTGGACCAGCAGATAACCAAGTAGGAACTGGCCTTGCATTGCAGGAGGCGGACAAGAGGGGAGCGTCAGACGATCATAATGATTGAACGGCTTCTTAATGAGCTCATGGGGGTAAAGGGCAGAGACTATCTTGGTTTCCCTCTCTTGGACCACAAGAGAATGCAGCACATATGGCAAACCCAGAAGACGCATGTGAAGTGCATTCAGGATGAACCAGGTGTCCTGTACACTGTAACTGGCATCACTACCAAGGAGGGCATTGTCTTGCCAAATTACAGATGTGCAAGAGGGTCCACATCACTTGAATCATTCCACTTGCATCTTAACAGGTTCATTCCAGGTCAGTATGAATCACTTTTTATTTATCAGCAAAATTACTTATTTGCAGTTAAACATTTTATTATTAGTAGTAGTAGAAGTAGTAGTAGTAGTGGTAGTGGTAGTAGTAGTATTTTTATAGTTATAATTATTATTATTATTTTTATTATTATTATTATCCTGGAAACGCTGACACAGTCTGTCAAAGAACCAAACACAACAAGTTAACCTAACAATATAAAAATAATTGTACTATCTTAAGGAACCAGTGCCAACAGCCTGAATTTCCAGCTGTACCTCCTGGAGGGCCTTTACAGATGGAACCAGAACTGTGAAGCTGCATCTCTGGCAGACAGGCCTACATCGCTGCTCAGCTACTCAGGTGACCTTGTTCACTGTGTCAGCAAATACAGTGTCAAGGGGCTTGGAAGGAAGCTTGTCCCCTCTTTCCAGCCACCTGCTGTTTACACTGGTTAGTTTAAGCTTTCCATCAGGAGGCTATTTTCTATATCCATAAAACAGAATGATCTTTTTATGAATTTTCTGAAAAGTAAATTTTCTTCTATTCTATTTTCTTGTCTGTCTCAGGGGAGCTAATAGGTATAGATTACCTATACCTCCAGACAGGGAGGGCCTTGCAGGATGTCCAGCCTGACTCACAGGAGACTGAGCAGATCCTGGAAGATGTAGGCACAGTGGAAGAATTGGAAGATGAGGGCTGGTTTGGACCCAACTGTTGGGCTACTGGACCCATCCCCTGGTCCATCACCTGCCACCACCAGCTCAGCCATCATTCCAACTCCCACCTCTCTCCAGATCACTGCATGACCTTCAGGGCCTGCATCTGATATCACTACAGCTGCACTTGAGCAACAACTGGTAATTATGCCTGTCACTTTTTTTTTTTTTTTTTTTTTAATCATACTGTATCAGTAGACTTCTCAGTTGCTCTGGATAATTTAGACTTTTATTGTACTATAATAATTATTATTATTGTGTAATAATAATTGCAACGAGGAGTCAGTGGCATTAGGATCCATGTGCAGCTTTATTAAAACAGAATGCAAGTCAAACAGGCAGAATTCAATCACGAGCTTCAAACACAACGTAGACAGGGCAGAATCAAAGTCAGAGTTCAGGCTGAAGATCAGGGCTGGCGGCAAACACCCAGGATAATCAAATAACAAGGCAGGTTGAATCGGAGTAGGCAGGCGGCAAAGAATCAGAGTCCAGTAAATAGTCCAGGTCATACATGGGGAGTCATATACGGGAGAAACGCTCGGAAATGTTTGCATGGCAAGACAAGACTTCGCAATGAGGTGACTGGGAGAACAGCTTAAACGAGTCCAGGATTTCTCGGACCTGGAATGCCTCCTGGCCGTCAACGACAATGGGAGGGGCCCTCTGGTCACCAGTCTCGTCTAGGACCTCCACTCCTCTCGGACTACCAGCAGGCTTGAGCAAAGAGACATGAAAGGTGGGTGAGATACGCTAATGAGCAGGTAAGGCTAATCTGAATGAAACTGGAGTGATTTGTCTGATGATTTTGAAGGGACCCACGTACCTGGGATTGAGCTTTTTGCAAGGTAACCGGAGTCTTAGATCACGGGTGGACAACCAAACCCATTGCCCCGGCTGGTAGTTGGGGTTGGCACGCCGATGACGATTGGCCTGTTCTCTCTGGTGCGACAAACTGCTCTTTGTTGATGGACGTGAGCATCGTTCCATGTCTTCTCACTGCGTTGTAACCATGAGTTGACTGCAGGTAAGTCTGAGGGTTCTCCAGACCATGGAAACCATGGGGGTTGGAAGCCTAGGACGCATTGGAAGGGAGTGATACCTGTAGATGGTTTGCGGAGTGAATTTTGGGCATACTCGGCCCATAACAGATAGCGACTCCAGTCGGACTGATTCTTATGGCAGTATGAATGAAGGAAGCGGGTGAGTTCTTGGTTCAGCCGTTCCACTTGTCTGTTGGCTTGAGGATGGTACCCGGAAGTGAGACTGACATTTATGTTCAGTTGACGACAGAAGGCTGACCAGACACGGGAGGTGAACTGCGGACCCCGATCAGAAACTACATCCTCTGGTAGACCAAAGAACCTGAATACATAGTTGCAGAGAACTTCAGCGGTTTCTAGGGCAGTGAGAAGTTTGGGAAGTGGTATCAGGCTGCAGGCCTTGGAGAAGTGATCAATTACAGTGAGGATAGTAGTGTGGCCATAAGAGGATGGTAAGTCAGTCACAAAGTCAATGGCTATGTGTGACCATGGGCATTGTGGGATGGGTAACGGATGAAGGAGCCCAGCAGCTAGTTGATGCGGAAACTTAGATGTATTGCAGATGGTGCAGTTCTGGATGAACGTGATAGTGTCAGTTCGTAGTGTGGACCACCAAAACTTGTTGTTGAGGAGTTGTAATGTGGCTGCAATACCCGGATGACCGGAGCTGGGATTCGAGTGGACCTGTTGCATCACTCTCTGTCTTAAGACCTGCAGAACGTACGTGAGGTTGTGTGGAGTTTCAGCCGGTGGAGGATCAGTGACCTGAGCTTCGGTGATTTCGGTCATTATGTCTCACTACACGGGTGCGAGAATGATGGTGGATGGAATAATGGGTTCTTGATCTGGGGATTGGGAGTCAGACTCATGGAAACGAGAGAGAGCATCAGCCTTGGTATTTTGAGAGCCGGGACGGTAAGTAATTTTGAAGTCGAATCTGGTGAAGAAGAGTGACCATCTTGCTTGTCGGTGGTTGAGTCTCTTGGCTGATTTCAGATACTCTAGGTTACGGTGGTCAGTGAGAACAGTGAATGAATGTTTTGCCCCTTCCAGCCAGTGACGCCACTCCTCGAATGCTGCCTTCATAGCGAGGAGTTCGCGGTTGCCAATGTCATAATTCTGCTCTGTCGGATTCAGTTTGCGGGAGAAGAATGCACAGGGGTATAGTTTAGGAGGATCACCCTGGCGTTGTGAGAGCACTGCTCCAATGCCTGTACTGGAAGCATCTACTTCCACAATGAATTCGAGATCTGGGTCGGGATGATGCAGGATAGGAGCAATCGTGAATCTCTCCTTCAGTGACCAGAATGCTGCTATTGCCGCTGAAGACCAGGTGAGATGTTGGGTTCCCTTCTTGATCATGGACGTCATGAGGGCAGCGATCGTACTGAAGTAGAAGTTAGCGAATCCTAAGAAGCATTGTAGTTCTTTGAGAGTGGTAGGCTGTGGCCAGTTGACTACTGCTCGCACCTTCTGTTCGTCCATGGCGACCCCTCCTGAACTGATCACATACCCGAGGAAGGAGATGGTCTCTTGATGGAACTCGCATTTCTCCTCTTTGGCATACAGTTGGTGTTGTATGAGACGTTTCAGGACTGCTCTGACGTGTCTGACATGTTCCTCATAGGTTTCAGAGTAAATCAGGATGTCGTCGATGTAGACAATTACCCATTGGTTCATCATGTCTTTGAAAACGTGTTAATGAATGCCTGGAACACTGAAGGACTATTGGACAGCCCGAACGGCATAACAAGATACTCATAGTGCCCCATAGTGGTGGAAAATGCTGTTTTCCATTCGTCCCCTTCACGAATGCGAATGAGGTTGTAGGTACAACGAAGGTCCAGTTTGGTGAAATATCTAGCTCGTCTGAGTTGTTCGAGGGCTGCGGGAACGAGTGGTTGAGGGTAACGGAACTTTCTGGTGATGTCGTTGATAGACCGGTAGTCGATACAGGGATGAAGACCTCCATCTTTCTTCTTGACAAAGAAGAACTCGGCCGATGCAGGTGACGTGGAGGGACGGATGAAACCCTTGGCGAGCTCCTCCTCAATGTATGATTTCATAGCCTCTGCCTCGGGTTGTGATAGCGGAAAGACTCTGCCCTTGGGAGGTTGTGATCCTGGGAGGAGATCTATGGCACAGTCGCTGGCTCAGTGAGGAGGTAAGTGCGATGCTTTTTCGCTGAAGGCTTCGGCTAGATCTTGATATTCACTGGGTAATGGGTCTTTCAAGGAAGTCTCACTCCCCTTCTTGAGGGGCATGCTGTGGAGACAATTTTGAAGGCAGAAGTCTGACCATTGAATGATTTGTTTCTTAGTCCATGAGATAGAGGGGTTATGCTGCACCAGCCATGGAAGGCCGAGGATGATGGGGTTTTGTGGAGATTGGAACACAAACAGGCGGATGGTTTCAGTGTGGAGGAATCCGGTACTCAACTGGAGATTTTCAGTTGTGAATTGATTGCAACCGGAGCCCAGGGATTGGCCATCTAGTGCTGCGACTGCCAAGTGAGAGTCACAGGGAACAAGAGGGATATTATTATTTTTAGCGAATGACACAATGAAATTTCCTGCAGCACCTGAGTCGATCAAGGTTACCATCTCCATAACCCTCCCATTGATCTCCAGTGTGACTGCAATCTCTAAACTGGTAGCAGATTTAGAAATTACACTCACCGCAGCAGGGTTGCGAGATGGGCGAGTGGGACAGGATGCTCGTAGATGTCCAGGCAATCCGCAATACAAGCATAAGTTCTGTCGAATGCGTCTCTTTCTCTCCTCCTCGCTGATGCGTGTCAAACCAATTTGCATGGGTTCTACGTCTGAGTATGCTGCTGAGGGTACAACGGGGAATGCGGGCAGACGGTTGGTGCGACGAGAGCGGAGGAGGTTGTCGATCTTGATGGACAGCTCGATGAATTGTTCCAGTGACTTTCCCTCAGTGCGACAGGCGAGTTCGAACTGTAGCTCCGTATTCAAGCCTTTACGGTAATGAAGTTTGAGGGGATCGTCTGGCCACCCCGTCTGAGCTGCGAGAGTGTGAAATGAGAGAGCATAGTCAGCCGCCGAACCCCTTCCTTGACGGAGATACAGTAGTTGCTGTAGAAATTGTAAATATATAAGTAATATATATAAGGGAAACAAGTCAATTTAGCTCAAAGGAAATCATTTATGATTTTATAGGGAATTTGAACAGAATCACTGTTTCACAGCTGATCACTGAATCAGCAGCGAGTCACTGAACGAGCCCTATACATCAACTCTGCACTGGATATTACAATCCAAAATATATTGAACACACTATTAAATATCACAGTAACAAGATCGGCAGATTAAGACATTAACTTGTAAGCACAAAACACAAGATACTTCTCTTTTCAATATAAATAAGACTTTATTTATATAAACCTAAGACATGTAAACTAATCTAATCTAACACATGAACACACGCATTCACACATTCACACGTTGCAGAAAGAGAGGAAAGGATGAGTTTACAGAATGAAAATGTGAAATCCCAAGTTTACAGCAATATGTGCAATTGCCTATAGACCTGAACCATCAATCATTTGACCCTCGCATTGAGTTTCTCAATGAGGCTAAATTTATATTAAACTGCACCGACTCAGCAAAAGTCTGGAGGTTGTACTTGCTTGTGTTGCCTTAAGGGATTCCCTTGCGTCCTTGTCCTCTTTGAAGAAAGGGGTTTCCTGAGGTTGCTGATTGGCTGAGTTCAGTGGTCTTTCGTAGTAAAGTCTTGGGCGTTGGCTCTTGATGCGGAGTTGGTCTGGTTGAAGTTTGGGCGGGTGCAGTCGGAGCTGGACTTTGCGGCAAACAACTTAACGAAACTCTCACAGAAAGACAAGAAATTAAAGTAAAAGAATCAAAGAATGTAACGAGACTAGGTGGTTTTTCTTCTCATTGTGTTGGCAGCTGGCATGTAGGCCAGAGCACGCTCAAAGAGCAGCGTCGAAACGCGGTGGCAAAAGAGAAGAGAAGCAGAGGAAGAGCCAAGAGAGCTAAGAGAAGAGCGAGTTTGATGGTGTCCTGAGTATTTAAACTCGGCTTCTAGACCGTCCTATCTGGACGTCTTGACCAATTAGAAATGATCTTGGCTCGTGGTGTTGTATGTTTCTCCTCCCCATTCATAAATCTAACATGTTATCTTATCAGTCATATGGTCCAAATTTTCCCGCTCTTACAGAGTACAATTTTGGACATGATTTCTCTAACAAGACTATGGTACATTTGATAAAGAATTGATTGGAAGAAACATTTAAAGCATGATTTTTCAAACTCATACATACCACACAAGGATATGAACTCTTAAACTATTCCCTAGTTATTAAAATACATACATAATATGTGATTAAAACATGATCATCAATTGTGTGGGTTACATACATAATATACAGTTCATTAGTTGCTCATTAGTCCTTTTAAGATGATTTTAGGTGCATATGGAAACGACTCTGTGGACAAAGGAATTTAAGTCTGATCTTTCTTCTATGTGGAGATCAGAGAAGCTGTGATTTCTATCGTGGAACACATGTGATGGCCATCTCTTTGACCATCAGTCTTGATTACTTGCCCCAAATTTGGTGGTTTCCTTCCTTCATTGGACTTATCAATAAGTGTTCCTTTTGTTTTAATGTTGCAAGCTGTTCTGTGAAAGAGGTTTGTTGGTTTGCTTTCTTCAGAGGGCTGGAGCTAGGAATCTGATTTATGACGAACATCCTGTTGCAGCCTTGGGATCCTCTCTGGAATTTCGGCTCCTCATGTTTCAATGTTCGGATCGAATCTTAACTTTGTCTGACTCATTCTGATCCTACATTGCTCACCCGCCTCCTTTCCTCCAGCGGGGTGCTCGAACACCTCCTTGAAACGTTGAATAAACGCCCTGAACGAAGGGAAGGTTGGTCTATCCTCGCTCCACACCGCGGTGGCCCAATCCAGCGCTCTCCCCGAGAGAAGCGAACACACGAATGCGATGCGACTCTCGTCTGTAGGCTACAGCATGGGTTGTTGGTTGACAAACATTGAACATTGGAGTAAGAAGCCCTTACATTTGGTTGGAGATCTGTCAAATTTCTCTGGGAAGGCGAGACAAGGGCTGGCGGTCGTGGAAGTAGTGTGTGCTTGAGGCAGGCTGGGAGGTGGAGCAGAAGCTTTGGACGCTTGGAGACGAAGCGCTTGTAAAGTCTTTACCAGTTCTTCGGTTACTGAGGTCAGCCATTTGAGCTGTTGTTGGTGTGTGGCCAGGACCGACGCTTGGGCAGAGACCTCAGTGGTGAAGTGGTAGAATGCTGCTGGATCGAAGTCTGGCGAAGTCTTCTGTAATGAGGAGTTAGTGGCGTTAGGATCCATGTGCAGCTTTATTAAAACAGAATGCAAGTCAAACAGGCAGAATTCAATCACGAGCTTCAAACACAAAGTAGACAGAGCAGAATCAAAGTCAGAGTTCGGGCTGAAGATCAGGGCAGGCGGCAAACACCCAGGATAATCAAATAACAAGGCAGGTTGAATCAGAGTAGGCAGGCGGCAGAGAATCAGAGTCCAGTAAACAGTCCAGGTCATACATGGGAGAAACGCTCAGAAATGTTTGCATGGCAAGACAAGACTTCGCAATGAGGTGACTGGGAGAACAGCTTAAATGGGCCAGAGTCAATATGAAACACCTGTGCAGGTAATCAGCCACAGGTACGGGGTATTATGGGAATTGGAGTTCGTGACAGTTAATACTCAGGTGACGGTTCCGTCTGGTGACGATCGGAGGGAGCCACAGAGGCTGAATTCGTGACAATAATCATCACCATCATTATTGTATAATAATAATGAGAAAATGTATTTGTATATCACTTTTCAAAAACATTTTTAAATCACAAAAAAATACACAATGCAATCATGAAGTAGACAGAGATGAAAGACAATTAACAAAAATCTGAAGAATACATAAATGAAGAAAAGCATAAAGCAAAAGATAAGCTCTAATTGAAATCCAGTTTATAAAAATGTGTTTTTAAAAGAGTATTACATTTTCCAGATTGGGCATGCTTGTCCCAGCTCTGCTGCTGCTAGTCCCTCTTCACTGCCATCACCCGTCACCCCTTCAGCACTACATAAGCTGGCAAGTCTTTTGTGACATGTTGTATCAGTGGTGTTATTGTCTTGCTTGTAATTGTATTATTTTGATGTTTATTTCGTTAGTATTATTTTTTTATTATTACATTTAACAGGCTGCAAATGAGCACACCACGGCACCCTCTGGCCCAACAGCTGTCCCCACCAGCCAAGCCTCTGCTCCTTACTTTTCCACCGTCTCAGCCTCTCTTGCCACTACTCCAGCTACAAGTCCCTCTGTGTCACGGTGCACACACACAAGGGAAGCAAGGAGATGAGGATGAACTCAAAATACAGTCTTTAATAAATCCAAAACAGACAGGGCAAGACTAGGCAAGGCTGGAACACACAGGAACACCGGGGAGTAACGAGTAGACCAGACGACAATGAACAGAACAGGCAGGAACTAAAAACACATGATAATTAAACACACACACCTGAAAGAAACCATAAACAATCAAACTTGACGAGGACAGGAACAGGAAGGACCAAATAAGGGCATGGAGGGGGAAACATACAGGACACGACAGACAAGACTGTGACACTCTGGGCCACCTTCCATGACTCCAGCAGCATCACAACAACAGCTGGTAGGTCTTTTGTGACATTTTGTATCAGTAGTATTATTGTCTTGCTTGTAATTGTATTTTGATGTTTATTTCATTAGTATTATTGTTATTTATTTTTTTATTACATTTAACAGGTTGCAAATGAGTACACCACTGCACCCTCTGGCCCAACAGCTGTCCCCACCAGCCTAGCCTCTGCTCCTCCTTACTTTTCCGCCGTCTCAGCCTCTCTTGCCATTACTCCAGCTACAAGTCCCTCTGGGCCACCTGCCATGACTCCAGCAGCAACACAGCAACAGCTGGTATGTCTTTTGTGACATGTAAACAGTGTGAAAGGTGTGCTATTTTTCTGCCTATGATATTGTTTTTATTTTATTTTTATATATTCATATATTTACCAGGCTGTGGATGAGCGCAGTATCCCAGGGATGGACAGAGTGGACAGCCTGGCAGAGTACTTGGTGGGACTGAGGAATGAAACTGGACAAACACTTAACTCCCAGCAGGCCAGTATCATCATAGCTCTGTGGCAGAACCTTCTACCATATGACCAGCAGCATGTGGCATACTCTGCACGGCACCAGTCATGTCTGACTTCAGGTGCTCTAAAAAGAAACCTGAATTTACGCCAAGTGTGGAGAGCATGACACGTTGCGTCCTAGGATTGACAGGATCCCCTGCCCAGTGGCCAGATTGCTGTCGTCCATTTTTGTGCATTTTTGTTAAACTCTGTGACATCCATAAAAGTCCAAAAAAACAGGGTAAATATGCACTGACAAGATGGACTAATTCTCAGAGACTACAGCAAGATCAGACAGCTTATCCTGGGTAATGGGACAGTCATGCAGATCTCTACTCTGCAGTTGTTTGATGTTAATCAAGGGGTCAACTTGCCTGCCTCCATTCCTGTTGCTCCTGTACCTCTCCCACCAGTACAGGTATGCCCCACTGCTGCACCACCATGGCCTGGCCCTCAACATCAGTACCACTTGCCTCAAAGTACAACAAGACAAGCAGTGGACAAGAGGAAGCTCCGGCCCAACATACCCATTCTCTATAGTCTGCCTGCCCAAGGTTCCACTGTCCAGCTCAGAGGCAATTGTTCCCTCAGCAGACATCTCCACCTACCCTTGCCCCTTTGCCTACTGTCTCCAGCCCCAGCCCTGCCAGTGGCCCACTTGTGTATGTTTTTTTGACCCCACAAGTCAATGCATACAAACGGATTGCTCATGCTGGCCCCCTTTCCTCTCCACCACCTGCCCGGAGGTCTTACAATCGGAAAGTTGACAAACATAAATGCAGTCAGTGCCAACAGCCCCGCAACAAAGAAAGTGGCCACAACCAGTATTATGGGTACATATACTGTCCCCAAAATGCTGGTATTCCACTTGACCAGTGGATGGAGGAGATGCGGAGGAAGAGGGCAGATAAGAAATAGATTTGTTTGTCTTTGTCTCATACTGTGTAGATGTGTAGTGGAAATACTTCGGTCATGTTCTATTAGTTCGTTGTAACTGTTCAATATTCATCCCATATAACAGGTCTGGCATTTAAAAAAATTCAACATAACAGAAATAACATACTGCATATTACTGTTTTTTTGTGTGAGCCCTGCAAGGTGTTTTGATTTTGTTATTTGTATATTTTTTTACCAGCTGAGCAGAATCTTCTACCTTTATTACTTTGTGTATTTTGTTTATTTATTTATTTATTTATTTCATATTTGTATTTTATATATAATTCTTAAATTTCTTTGTATCTGTGATATGCTTACTGTGTGTGTGTGTGTGTGAGAGAGAGAGAGAGAGAGAGAGAGAGAAAGAAAGAAAGAGATAAAGATTTTGTAATAAATTTGTAATATGTTTAAACAGCAAGGCCTTTATCTTTATTTATTGCCAACAGTCACTCAGAGAAAACAATTACAAACTTTCAATGCTAATTCCTTTCATTTTTAAATTAGATTGGGTATTGGGTATTTTTTCCCAAGCAATGTAAAACACATACATACATACATACGTATCAACATAGTCATAACGTTTTATACATTTTAGTCAAAAGAAAACATACATATGTAGGTGTCCGCTAGTGCAACTAATTGATAGAAATGTTTCTTGCATTGCTATGTAAATTTAATTAATTATTATCTATATCGTTGTTACATAAGTATGTTCACTTAAGTACATATATTTGACTATGGCATTCATAATAAGCCATTGTCCTATTTGCATCAATTAATAAGTGATTAATTAAATGATTCGTAATATTTCAGTTAGAGTTTTTGGTTAGAGATGCCTGCTCCACTCAGGGATTGAACCAGCAACCTTTAGATCCACAATGCCCCATGCAAAGTGTTATCTATGGACATATTTCTCGAACTAATAATGTAATATATGTGTCCTTATATTAACGATATTAGCTATATTAACTCTCATTTCACTTCATTTTTTTCTCAATTTTTCTCTCTTTTTCCTCCTTCACCCTTCTTCTTCTTCTTCTTTTGGTGTTGTGGGAGCCCAGGGTCAACACTGAATAACCCTCCTCTGCAGGATGAGATGTGGCAGCCTGCTTTGTCCTCGTTGGGAAACCCAAGTTCCCGTAGGCGTGGCCAAGTGGTTAAGGCGATGGACTCAGAACCCATTGGGGTTTCTCCACGCAGATTCGAATCATGCTGACTACGCTGTTCTCCTGCGTGCCGAGGAGAAGTGGCTTTGACTTTTTTTCTCGTCCCTAGCACGCTTTTCCACTCCCTCTCTGCATGGGACAAACACACCGCTGGCCCTGTTTGCAGTTGTGGGCTAGTGGTATGCCGTGATTGTATAGTGGTAAATACGCTGCGTTGTGGCCACAGCATCCACGGTTTGAAGCCGGGTCACTGCAGCCTTTTGCCGTCGGGCAAAGGGGACATCAGTCTGCTTTTTGCCACCTCATCCTTCAGCTGCATTTTGTGTCTGAAGCTCGCTGGCATCCTGTGCTGCCCTCCTGCAGCCAGGTGTGCCATAGTTTTCTGTGCCAATAATTGTGCCTTCCAAGGCCTTTGCTCTCTCTGCTGTAATTTCTTGTAGGCTTCTGCTCGGCGGTTTGTGGGGATATTGCTGTTATATAAAACGTAAGCGGTGTTCGTTCCTCCTCGGGGGGGGGACCCACAGCACCTTGCATTTTTGTGCATCTTCCTTGCTTGGCACACCTGAGTCTGATGGTCAGCTTATTAGTAAAGAGCGCTCATGAAGTGAACTGAGTGAGTCAGATAAGAGAGACCTACGAAACTTTCAGTGCTATGGGTCCAAAGGGTCAGTACTGAAAAACCCCGGTCCACAGGATGAGACGTGGCCGCCTGCATTGTCCTAGTTGGGACCACTGTTTTGTCTGCTGCAGGGCTTACTTGCAGTCTCGGCTGGGTGACTGAGCTGGCTAGGGTGCAAGTGCATCAGGCACCAGTGTTGCACGAGAACAGGGCAGAGGACTTGCGGGTCCCCTTAGTCAAGAACGAGTGGTTAAGGCGATGGACTAGAAATCCATTCAAACCTCCCCACGCAGATTTGAATCCTGCCGGCTATGTTGTTTGCCTGTCCCCCTGCACGCCGAGGAGAAGCGGCCATGCCTATTTCTTGCACATCCCTCGCATGCTTTTGCGCTCCCCCTTTGCAATGGACAATCACACCACTGGACCTTTCTGCAGCCGTGAGCCAGTGGCACGCTGTGATTATATAGTGGTTAGTATTCTGAGTTATAGCTGCAGCAGCCCTGGTTTGAATCTGAGTCACAACAACCTTTTGCAACGGGGACGCCGGGCTCCTTTTAGCCACCTCATCCTTCAGATGGATTTTGTTTTCGAAGCTTGGTGGTGTCCTCTCTTGCCCGCCTGCAGCCAAGAGAGCTGGAGTGCTGCAGCCAGGTGTAGTCGTGGCTGAGAGATTAAGGCGATGGACTCGAAATCCACTGCAGTCTCCCTGCGCAGGTTCAAACCCTGCCGACTACGGGCAGGGTTCGTCCTTTTGCTTTAGCTTCCTGTGCCGATAATTGTGTCTTCCAAGAACTTTTGCTTTTGCTCTCTCTGCTGTAATTCCTTGTGGCCTTCATCCCGTAGCGCGTGTGGCAAATTATCTTCTGCTGGGCAGCATATAATATATAGTATTACTGTAGCACCACGGACACACATACTGGAAGCGTTCACTCGGAAGAGAGCGCAAAAACACAACACAAAAATGAACGAAAGAGATCGCTGCAAATTGAGACAAGCTTTTAAAAAGTAACTTTTCAAAAACACGACACATTAAAAACCTGAAGCCGAGCACCAGTCAAGCTGGTAGCGGCAAAAATAGTGTGCGCGCCTAATTATAATTATTAGGGTAATCTGCAGGAAGTGCAAATAGACAATCCTTTAAGTGTGAGTTTATCAGTGTGTCTTCAGTCATGTATTGAGTCAGATAAAGACTGTAATTTTTTTTTCTCAAGAAAAAAATTTAAATGTACTTAAGAATCTATTTGAGAACTTAGTAAGAATTTTTCAAGAACTGCACTTAAGAACATTCTTACGAACTTTGTGGAATTTATTTTAAGAAATTACTTAACTTATTTCTGAAGAAGATTTTCGTGAATCCGGCCACTGAGTCTGATGGTCAGCTCGCTAGGAAAGAGCGCTCATGAACTGAACTGAGTGAGTCGGATAAGAGAGTCCAAGGAAACGTGCAGTGCTGTGGGACCCCAGGGTCAGCACTGAAAAACCCCGCGCCACAGGATTAGACGTAGCAGCCTGCTTCCTCCTCGATGGGACACCCAGGTTACCGTAGTCGTGGCTGAATGGTTAAGGCGATGGACTAGAAATCCATTGGGGTCTCCCTGCACAGGTTAGAATCCTGCAGACTATGCTGTTCACCTGCATGCCGAGGAGAAGCATATGTGCTTTTTTTTCATGTCCCTAGCACGCTTTTCTTCTCCCTCTCTTCATCGGACAAACACGCCGTCGCAGCCTTTTATCGTCAAGCTCCTTTTTGCCACCTCATCCTTCAGCTGGATTTTTTTTATCTGAAGCTCGGTGGCATCCTGTGCTGCCCTCCTGCAGCCAAGAGAGCTGGAGGGCCACAGCCAGGTGTAGTCGTGGCCGAGAAGTTAATGCGACGGATTTGAAATCTATTGGGGTCTTCCCGCGTAGGTTCGAACCCTGCCGACTATGGGTGGCGTTTGACATTTCACGTTAGTTTTCTGTGCTGATAATTGTGCCTTCCAAGGCCTTTGCTATATCTCACAGAAGCACGCCACAAACGAAGAGCATCCATTCGGCTATCCTTTAGGCGGCTCCCGTACTTCACTTCGTGGATGGCATGCACTGGACCCCCGAAAAATTTCATGGGGGGGTCCGACGGCGCCCACCCCGCCAACCACTCGGGGGTCCAAACAGGAGACCCCCAAAGCCCGAAGGCCCCCAAACGCAGTTCAGCCATGCTCCACAGCAGTGCGCCACCATGTCCATTTTAGGGCTATTGCATAGGGGGTCTCCCGATTCAAATAAGTTGGAAGTGGACGCTTTTTGGCTGGAACCCCCGAATTTGTCCGGATTTACCTGCTATTCGTCCATTTCTCATAGACTTTGGCATGCGGACCCCCATCCCGCTTACATGCCATTTGTCCATTTCCCGTCCATTTCAGCATGCTGACCACTGCTAACCACTACATGGCCACGCCCCCGTCCCACGAACCTACTATTTGTCCACTTACCTACTAAAGTGATAGAATGACCCCTTGACCACTGCTGACCACTACATGGCCCCGCCCCTGTCCCACAAACCTACTATTTGTCCACTTACCTACTAAAGTGACAGAATGACCCCTTGACCACTGCTGACCACTACATGGTCCCGCCCCTGTCCCACGAACCTACTATTTGTCCGCTTACCTACTAAAGTGACAGAATGACCCCTTGACCACTGCTGACCACTACATGGTCCTGGCCCCGTCCCACAAACCTACTATTTGTCCACTTACCTACTAAAGTGACAAAATTACCCCTTGACCACTGCTGGCCACTATATGGCCCGCCCCCCATCCCACGAACCTACTATTTGTCCACTTACCTACTAAAATGACAGAATGACCCCTTGACCACTGCCCTGCCCTTGGGACTCACCCCCTTCCCACAAACCTACTATTTGTCCACTTACCTACTACTAGATTGCAAGTGGGATATATGGCTATTTGCAACCCATTGAATGGGATCGCTCTAGTAGGTTAGAGGGATGATTGTCCACCAAAGTACTAAACCGATCCCATTCAATAGATTGCAAGTGGGATATGTATCCATTTGCAACCTATTGAATGGGATCGCTATAGTAGGTTAGTGGAATAAATGTCCACCAAAGTGCTAAACTGATCCCATTCAGTAGATTGCAGTTGGGATATGTGTCTATTTGCAATTTATTTAATGGGATCAATAATAGTTTAGTGGGAGAAATGTCCACCAATCTGCTAAACCGATCCCATTCAATAACTTGCAAGTGGACACATATCCTATTTGCAATTAGTGGGTTAGTGGGATGATTGTCCACCAAAGTACTAAACCGATACCATTCAATAAATTGCAACTGGGATATGTGTCCATTTGCAAATTACTGAATGGGAGCACTATAATAGGTTAGTGGGATAAAAGTCCACCAAAGTACTAAACTGATCCCACTCAGAAGATTGCAGTTGGGATATGTGTCCATTTGTAATTTATTTAATGGGATCATAATAATAGTTTAGTGGGATAAATGTCCACTAATCTGCTAAACCGATTCAATTCAATAACTTGCAAGTGGACACACATCCCATTTGCAATTAGTAGGTTAGTGGGATGATTGTCCACCAAAGTACTAAACCAATCCCATTTAATAGATTGCAAGTGTGATATGTGTCCATTTGCAACCTATTGAATGGGGTCGCTATAGTAGGTTAGTGGGATGATTGTCCACCAAAGTACTAAACCAATACCATTCAATAGATTGCAGTTGGGATATGTGTCCATTTGCAAACTATTGAATGGCAGCACTATAATAGGTTAGTGGGATAAATGTCCACCAAAGTACTAAACTGATCCTATTCAGTAGATTGCAGTTGGGATATGTGTCCATTTGCAATTTATTTAATGGGATCATAATATTAGCTCAGTGGGATAAATGTCCTCCAATCTGCAAACCGATCCCATTCAATGACTTGCAAGTGTACACATATCCCATTTGCAATTAATTCAATGGGATTGCTATAACAATGCTAATGAAGTATTGTCTACCAATCTAGATCCCATTTCCAACCTATATAATGGGCCTCAGATAGGTGTTTTGTGGACACAAGGGTTTAAGACATTTAATTATGAAATATTTTGATAAAACCTATTGATCAGCACTCAGCAGGCCCCCCTGAGTGTGTAGCACCAAATTTGGTGCCAAAATTTTACTGTCCACCAACCTCCTATTTTGTGTAATGGAATAGGTTGCAGGTGGGATGTCCAGATCTCAGCTCTGGAAAGTTCCAGAGAGCCAGGACTTGCACTCCTGTCTTAGTCTAAGTCTCCTCTATCAGCAGAGTGAATTTCAAGTCATTTGGGGAAACTTGAAACGTCGGCCCAAAAAAAACTCCAAGTTGTACCCCTTTTAGTTTTTTGGGTGGAAAAAAAAAAAGTTTCTTCAATTTTCCTGAAACTCTGGATTCTGAAAGGGGAGGCATATGTGTGCACAGGAGTGCAGGTTTCAAGACTCTAGAGCTTTCCAGTGCTGAGATCTGGAGATCCCACGTGCAACCTACGCCATTGTTAAAAATAGGAGTTTCCTGGACAGTGGAATTTTGACACCAAACTTGGTTCTACACACTCAGGGGGGCCTGCTGAGTGCTGATATGCATGTTTTATCAAGATAGATTAAGAGGAAACAGCCTAAACCACTGTGTCCACAAAGCATCTATTTGAATCCCATTATATAGGTTGGAAATGGGATGTTAATGAAGTATTGTCTAAAAAAAAAAGTGAAAGTCATGATGTATTGTCAAGTATGGTGACCCATACTCAAAATTGGTGCTCTGCATTTAACCCATCCAAGTGCACACACACAGCAGTGAATAGTGAACAAACACACACACCCGGAGCAGTGGGCAGCCATTGCTCCAGCGCCCGGGGAGCAATTGGGGGTTCGATGCCTTGCTCAAGGGCACCTCAGTCATGGTATCGAAGGCAGAGAGAGTGCTGTTCATTCACAATCCCCACCTTCAATTCCTGCCGGTGAGAATCGAACCGGCAACCTTCAGGTTATTAGCCCAACTCTCTAACCATTAGGCCACGACTTCCCAATCTAGATCCCATTTCCAACCTATTTAATGGGCTTCAGATAGGTGCTTTGTGGACACAAGGGGTTAAGACCTTTCATGATGAAATATTTTTTTGTAAAACCTATTGATCAGCACTCAACAGGCCCCCCTGAGTGTGTAGCACCAAGTTTGGTGCCAAAATTCCACTGTCCACCAACCTCCTATTTTGTATAATGGAATAGGTTGCAGGTGGGATGTCCAGATCTCAGCTCTGGAAAGGTCTAGAGTCTTGAAACCTGCACTCCTGTGCACATATATGCCTCCCCTTTAAGAATCCAAGAGTTTCTTGTCCCTTGAAACAGAGTGCCAAGGGGTAGGGGTGAAAATATTCCCCTAAGAATTGGGAAACCACTACTATACCATTACATGTCATCATGTCATCTAGCTCCTACAATACACACAGCTATATGGTGTGCATTAGAGCCTTACCGCCACACACACATCGGAGATCGCACAGCTTTCACATCTAGGAGCAAAGAAACTTGTCAACACTGCCCCACGACTTTTATTAATAACAGTTTAAATACTGAAACGCTACATTATATTTTCCAGCAACAAGAGGATAAAATCACTGTTTTTGAAGTAAACTCACTCATTGTAAAGAGAGACGCACAGACGTGCATATACGCAACTTCTCTCTCTCTCTCTCTCTCTCTCTCTCTCTCTCTCGAATTGGCAATATTTGAGAAAAGGGTTTAGCGATTTCTAATTATTGGGGGGACTAGTCATCCTCATTGTCTATGGTGGTTATTGCCCTGATCAGACATGAAAATATGTTGTGGCACTGTCGTGCAGTCAGTAACGTTAAAGGTTTAACGTTAGTAAACCTTAGCAATTTTTTTGCAAATATTTCTTTGAATAACATGACCGTAATTTGAACACATGATTGAATATAACATAAAAAAATGATTACTTTTCATTAAAATCTTTATTAATGTCAATAATGCTTACATTTATGTGTGTTTTTGTTCGCTCGGGCAGCCATGTTGCCGCTTTAGCCGGTTTATGCTGAGATAATTCATACCCCTTCATTTGAAGTGTGGTCCTGAAAAATCTTCGTTTGAAGGGCTATCTGGCCCTTATCCCTACCCCTCCAACCAAAAGAGAATCGAGACACCCCTACCCCTTCACGTGAACGCACCAAATGGAGGGGTAGGGGAAAGGGGAAGGGCTAAGGGGTAGAAATAGGATTGGGCCTAAGTCTCCTCTATCAGCAGAGTGAATTTCAAGTCATTTGGAGAAACTTGAAATGTCGGCCCAAAAAGTCAAGTCAAGTCACTATTATTTGTATAGTCAAAGCAGCTTTACATCAGCTTGATATAAAGCTGGGTGACTTTATATCAGCTTTACAGTATTTAGGCGGGGAAATAGTGTGTCGAAATAGTGTCATTCTCCTCTGGCCAGACAAATTCAGCAGCTTAAATCGAGGCTAAAGCAGAGTCAGATTGTGCAGAGGACTCATCTGGTTCCTGTGGTCTTGTCCCGAAGGCCGTCTAGGAGACAGGGTCTTCACTGGGGACCAGTCTCTAGGGCTCATCTAGTTGTCCTCATCTCCGCTGACGTTCAGGGCTGTAGAGGTCATCCCTAGGTGCTCATCCACCATCTGATCTGGATACGGACTGGATTCGGGTGGCTGCAGTTGACCATCTGGTCTAGATACAGTCTGGATCTAGGTGGCTACGGTGACCTGGGAATAAGAAAGAAACAGACTAATATTAGCATAGATGCCATTCTTCTAACGATGTAACAAGTACATCGGGTGTTTTGGGAAGTGTTCCCGGTTCCGGTTGACCTAATTAATGCAGCCTAACAATCCTTTAACGGATTTGAATTATAGAAATGCGATAGTGTATTATGTGTAAGCCAGGTTAAAGAGATGGGTCTTTAATCTAGATTTAAACTGACAGAGTGTGTCTGCTTCCCGAACAGTGTTAGGTAGATTGTTCCAGAGTTTGGGCGCTAAATAGGAAAACAATCTCCCGGCCGAAGTTGATTTTGATATTCTAGGTATTCTCAAATGGCCAGAGTTTTGAGATCACAGCGCACGTGAAGGACTATAGTGTGATTAGAGCTCACTCAAATACTGAGGTGCCAAACCATTCAGGGCCTTATAGGTAACTAGCAAGATCTTAAAATGTATACGATATTTAATAGGGAGCCAGTGCAGTGTTGACAGAACCGGGCTAATGTGGTCATACTTCCTGGTTCTAGTAAGAACTCTAGCTGCTGCATTTTGAACCAACTGGAGTTTGTTTATTAAACGTGCGGAGCAACCACCCAATAAAGCATTACAATAATCTAGCCTCGAGGTCATGAACGCATGGATTAATGTTTCTGCATTTGACATTGAGACCATACAGTATCTCACAAAAGTGATTACACCCCTCACATTTCAGCAACAATTTTATTATATCTTCTCAAGGGACAATACTATAAAAATGAAACTTGGATATATTTTAGAGTAGTCAATTTGCACCATGTATAGCAGTGTATATTTACTGTCCTCCGAAAATTACTCAACACACAGCCATTATTGTCAAAATAGCTGGCAACAAAAGTGAGTACACCCTAAGTGATAACAGCTATACGTCGTTTAACCATGCAAAGCCACATTCATGTTCATGTTTTTGTCTGCTTGACAGGACTATACAAATTTGTGTATCTTGTATTAGAGCAGTTAAAATTTGGTGCTTTGAGTACAATTCTCTCATACTGATCACTGGATGTTCAACATGGCACCTCATGGCAAAGAACTCTCTGAGGATTTGAGAATGAGAATTGTTGCTCTCCACAAAGATGGCCTAGGCTATAAGAAGATCAGTAACACCCTGAAACTGAGTTACAGTACAGTGGCCAGTGTCGTACAAAGGTTTTCCAAGACGGGTTCTACTCGGAACAGGCCTCGCAAGCGTCGATCAAAGAAGTTGAGTCCTTGTGGTGTGCGTCAGGTACAGAAGCTGGATTCAAAAAACATATGCATGAGTGCTGCCAGCATTGCTTTAGAGGTTGCAGAAGTGAAAGGTCAGCTTGTCAGTGCTCAGACCATATGCCACACACTGCAACAAGTCGGTTTGCATGGCCATCGTCCCAGAAGGAAGCCTCTTCTGAAGCTGGCTCACAAGAAAGCCTGCAAACAGCTTGCTGAAGACAACCTGTCCAAGAGCATGAATTACTGGAACCATGTTCTGTGGTCTGATGAGACTAAGATAAACTTGTTTGGCTCAGATGGTGTCCAGCATGTGTGGTGACGGCCTGGTGAAGAGTACCAACAAAATCGTGTCTTGCCTACAGTCAAGCATGGTGGTGGTAGCATCATGGTCTGGGACTACATGAGTGCTGCTGGTACTGGGGAGCTGCGGTTCACTGAGGGAAACATGGATGCCAACATGTACTGTGATATTCTGAAGCAGAACATGATGTTCTCCCTTCAGAAACTGGGTTTTCCAACATGATAATGACCCCAAACACACAGCCAAGATGACAACTGCCTTGCTGATGAAGGTGAAGGTGATGGAGTGGCCAAGTATGTCTCCAGACCTGAACCCTGTTAACCACATTTGGGGTATCCTCAAGTAGAAGGTGGAGAAGCGTCACGTGTCTAACATCCAGCAGCTCCGTGACGTCATTATGGAGGAGTGGAAGAGGATCCCAGCAACAACCTGTGCAGCTCTGGTGAATTCCAAGCCCAAGAGAATTAAGGCAATGCTAGATAACAATGGTGCTCACACAAAATATTGACACTTTGGACACAGTTTTGAAATGTTCACTTAGGGTGTACTCACTTTTGTTGCCAGCTATTTTGACAATAATGGCTGTGTGTTGAGTTATTTTCAGAGGACAGTAAATCTACACTGCTATACATGTTGCACATTGACTACTCTAAAATATATCCAAGTTTCATTTTTATAGTATTGTCCCTTGAGAAGTTATAATAAAATAGTTGCTGAAATGTGAGGGGTGTACTCACATTTGTGAGATACTGTAGGTCGTAATTTAGATTTTTATTTTATTTTTAAGATGGAAAAATGCAATTTTACAAATGCTAGAAACATGTTTTTCAAAGGAAAGATTTCTATCAAAAAGTACGCCTAGGTTCCTAGCTGATGACGAAGAATTTACAGAGAAGCCATCAAGTATTAAACAGTGATCTAGGTTATTACATGCAAAAGTTTTTGGTCCAATAATTAACACCTCAGTTTTTTTTTCAGAATTTAGCAGTAAGAAATTGCTAGTCATCCAGTTTTTGATATCAACTATACATTCCGTTAGTTTTGCAAATTGGTAAGTTTCATCAGGTCGCAAAGAAATATGGAGCTGAGTATCATCAGCATAACAGTGAAAGCTAACACCATGTTTCCTAATGATATCTCCCAAGGGTCACATGTAAAGCGTGAAAAGTAAGGGTCCAAGTACTGAGCCTTGAGGTACTCCATACTGCACTTGTGATTGGTATGATACCTCTTCATTTACTGCCACGAATTGATGGCGGTCAGATAAGTACGATTTGAACCATGCCAGTGCACTTCCTCTAATGCCAACATAATTTTCTAGTCTATTTAAAAGAATGTTGTGGTCGATAGTGTCAAACGCGGCACTAAGATCCAGTAGGACTAATAGAGAGGTACAACCACGATCAGATGATAGAAGCAGGTCGTTTGTAACTCTAATGAGAGCAGTCTCAGTACTATGATATGGTCTAAAACCTGACTGGAAATCCTCACGTATATCATTTTTCTCTAAGAAGGAACATATTTGTGATGATACTACCTTTTCTAATATCTTTGACAGAAAACGGAGATTCGAGATCGGTCTGTAATTAATTAATTCTCTGGGGTCAAGTTGTGTTTTTTTAATGAGAGGCTTAATAACTGCCAGTTTGAAGGTTTTTGGGACATATCCTAATGACAATGATGAGTTAATAATATTCAGAAGAGGATCTATTACTTCGGGAAGCACCTCTTTTAGGAGCTTAGATGGAACAGGGTCTGACATACAAGTTGTTGGTTTAGATGATTTAACAAGTTTATACAATTCTTCATTTCCAATAGAAGAGAATGTGTGGAATTGTTCCTCAGGGGATCTATAGCATACTAACTGATGCGATAATGTGGCTGACAGCTGCATGGTTACAATTTTATCTCTAATAGTTTCGATCTTGGAAGTAAAGTAGTTCATAAGTCATTACTACTGTGCTGCTGGGTAATGTCTGCACCTCCTGATGTTATATTTTTTGTTAATTAAGCCACTGTATTGAATAAATACTTGGGGTTGTGTTTGTTTTCTTCTAAAAGAGACGTAAGCAGATCTAGCAGTTTTTAAGACTTTCCTGTAGGAGAGAGTATTTTCCCACCAAGCAATACAAAATACCTCTAATTTTGTTTTTCTCCAGCTGCGCTCCATTTTCCGGGCTGCTCTCTTTAAGGCCCAAGTGTGCTCATTATACCACGGTGTTGGACTCTTTTCCTTAATCTTCCTTAAGCGTAAAGGAGCAACCGTATCTAAAGTGCTAGAAAAGAGAGAGTCCATAGTTTCTGTTACATCATCAAGTTGTTCTGAGCTATTGGATATGCTGAGGAACTGAGATAAGTCAGGAAGATTATTTATAAAGCAGTCTTTTGTGGTAGAAGTGATGGTTCTACCATATTTGTTACAAGGAGTTGGCTTTACAGCTTTAGCTATATGGAATATAAACGAAACTAGATAATGATCTGAGATATCATCGCTCTGCTGCAAAATTTCAACGCCACTGACATCAATTCCATGTGACAGTATTAAATCTAGAGTATGATTTCGACAATGAGTAGGTCCTGACACATGCTGTTTAACACCAATAGAGTTTAGAATGTCTATAAATGCTGATCCCAATGAATCTTTTTCATTATCAACATGGATATTAAAATCACCAGCAATTAGGACTTTATCTGCATCCAGCACTAACTCAGATAGAAAATCAGCAAATTCTTTAATAAAGTCAGTATGGTGCCCTGGTGGCCTGTATACAGTAGCCAGTATAAACATCACAGGGGATTTATCATTAACACTTGTTTCTTTGGATAACGTTATATGAAGCACCATTGCTTCGAACAAATTATACTTGAAACCCGACCTCTGAGAAATACTGAAAATATTGCTATAAATTGTAGCAACTCCTCCCCCTTTACCTTTTGGACTCGGTTCATGTTTGTAACAGTAATCTTGGGGGGTAGACTCGTTTAAAGTAATGTAATCATCTGGTTTTAGGCAGGTTTCTGTCAAACAAAGCACATCTAGTTTATGGTCAGTGATCATATCATTTACAAAAAGTGCTTTTGTAGAAAGGGATCTAATATTCAATAAGCCAAGTTTTATCATTTGTTTATCTGTATTATATCTGTTTTTTTTTAATATACAGGTGCATCTCAATAAATTAGAATGTCGTGGAAAAGTTCATTTCAGTAATTCAACTAAAATTGTGAAACTCGTGTATTAAATAAATTCAGTGCACACAGACTGAAGTAGTTTAAGTCTTTGGTTCTTTTAATTGTGATGATTTTGGCTCACATTTAACAAAAACCCACCAATTCACTATCTCAACAAATTAGAATATGGTGACATGCCAATCAGCTAATCAAATCAAAACACCTGCAAAGGTTTCCTGAGCCTTCAAAATGGTCTCTCAGTTTGGTTCACTAGGCTACACAATCATGGGGAAGACTGCTGATCTGACAGTTGTCCAGAAAACTATCATTGACACACTTCACAAGGAGGGTAAGCCACAAACATTCATTGCCAAAGAAGCTGGCTGTTCACAGAGTGCTGTATCCAAGCATGTTAACAGAAAGTTGAGTGGAAGGAAAAAGTGTGGAAGAAAAATATGCACAACCAACCGAGAGAACCGCAGCCTTATGAGGATTGTCAAGCAAAATCGATTCAAGAATTTGGGTGAACTTCACAAGGAATGGACTGAGGCTGGGGTCAAGGCATCAAGAGCCACCACACACAGACGTGTCAAGGAATTTGGCTACAGTTGTCGTATTCCTCTTGTTAAGCCACTCTTGAACCACAGACAACGTCAGAGGCGTCTTACCTGGGCTAAGGAGAAGAAGAACTGGACTGTTGCCCAGTGGTCCAAAGTCCTCTTTTCAGATGAGAGCAAGTTTTATATTTCATTTGGAAACCAATTTTGGAGTACTTCATGCTTCCTTCTGCTGACCAGCTTTTTAAAGATGCTGATTTCATTTTCCAGCAGGATTTGGCACCTGCCCACACTGCCAAAAGCACCAAAAGTTGGTTGAATGACCATGGTGTTGGTGTGCTTGACTGGCCAGCAAACTCACCAGACCTGAAACCCATAGAGAATCTATGGGGTATTGTCAAGAGGAAAATGAGAAACAAGAGATCAAAAAATGCAGATGAGCTGAAGGCCACTGTCAAAGAAACCTGGGCTTCCATACCACCTCAGCAGTGCCACAAACTGATCACCTCCATGCCACGCTGAATTGAGGCAGTAATTAAAGCAGAAGGAGCCCCTACCAAGTATTGAGTACATATACAGTAAATGAATATACTTTCCAGAAGGACAACAATTCACTAAAAATGTTTTTTTTTTTTTTTTTAATTGGTCTTATGAAGTATTCTAATTTGTTGAGATAGTGAATTGGTGGGTTTTTGTTAAATGTGAGCCAAAATCATCACAATTAAAAGAATCAAAGACTTAAACTACTTCAGTCTGTGTGCATTGAATTTATTTAATACACGAGTTTCACAATTTGAGTTGAATTGCTGAAATTAACTTTTCCACGACATTCTAATTTATTGAGATGCACCTGTAAATAGCTCAGAAACCTCCAAGGCGTACCCCCTTTAGTGTTTTTTTTTGGGTCGAAAAAAAAAGGTTTCTTCAATTTTCCTGAAACTCTAGATTATGATAGGGGAGGCATAGATGTGCACAGGAGTGCAGGTTTCAATAATCTAGAGCTTTCCAGTGCTGAGATCTGGAGATCCCACTTGCAACCTATACCATTGTGAAAAATAGGAGGTTGGTGGACAGTGGGATTCGTCCCACTCCCAGCCTATTGTATGGGCCCCATTATATGGCGACTGTATAGGAGCCTTATTGACACTTCCTGTATATTGTATTATTCATGTGTAGGATGTTTTTTTCTTGAATAAACCACCTCTACTGTACTCAACACAGTCTGTTGGAACCACTTATCTGATTTGCATATCATGATAATGTTTATTATGCATTAAAAAATGAATGTCCATAAAGCTCCTATCCAATCCCCATTAAATAGGTTACAAATGGGATTTTATTTACAGTTTGATTAATAAAAACATTAATATGGGGACTAGAGCCTTGGGGCGTCGAATGCTTGATCATGGGGCCCTCATGTACAGCATATCACAGGGCCAAAATCCTCAGCTTTTGGGAAGGGCTTTAAAAAAAAATCATCAAAAATATTCAGGGAAAAATACAGACATGTACTCACCCCTTTTCTGACCTTTTGACCCCTAAACGGGGTCGTAGGGCCACCAAACTTTTCCACCCGCTCGAGGGGGTCCCCTTGAGACAAAGATTTCGAATTCGGCTCGATCGGACCCCTCTGAGCCATTTCCACGAAGTTACTATGGTAAACCCATTCAAATAGGTTGCAAGTGGGATTTCTCTAGAAGGGTCCCAGGGGCCCCAAATTGCACACGTGATTCCATTAGGAGCCCTTGAGTGATGTACCGAGAGGGCTAAGGCCTATGACTCTAAAAAGTATTTTTTATTATTTTTAATCCATCTCTCTTCCTGCCATTCAAATCAATTGGAAAGACTCAGACACAGGCCCGATTTCGGCCCCACACTCAGCCTTACTTAAAAGGTTTAGAAAGCAGCTAGGGGCCCCATACTTTGGGGGCCAATTCAGGGGCCTCCGACGGTGAACGCTGCAAAGTTTTGAGGTCCTACGACCTGTCATCTCCGAACGGGGGGCGTCCCACTCGTCAACTAATCGTGTAGCAGTTTGGCGGACACACAGTCCCTTTTTGACCTTTTGACCCCTAAACGAGGTGGTAGGGTCACCAAACTTTTCCGTCCACTTGAGGGGACCGTGACGATTCGCAAATGGCGTACTCGGGTCAATCGGACCTTTCCAAACCGTGTCCACGAAGTTACTAAGTGGGACCAGTCACTCTAGAGACTGATGGTCAGACAGCTCAAGGGGACCCCTAGTGTTATCCAATCCCCTCTATTCCAGGGTCAGTGTGTTGGGGTCTGTGGACCCCGGGATAAGGTGAAAATGCCCATTTGCATACTAGAAAAGTGGCAAATGTATGCCATTTCTGGCCTACGATCCATTGCACCTCCTATGCCTCCAATGGCAGCCTATTTTAATTGGCTTTTGTCCATGAAGCGCCTAAAAATGCTTCCTACCCTAATTTTTTATGAGGTTCTGCTTGGCAGTTTGTGGGGAATCTGCTGATATATAAAACATAACAGACAGGCTTTGAGCAAGAGCATGGATAGTTCAGTCGGTAGAGCATCAGACTTTTAATCTGAGGGTCCAGGGTTCAAGTCCCTGTTCGGGTGAAAGGCTTTAAAATCATTAGCGGTCTCAGGTTACTGTCACGCAGATCCAGGTTTGCTGCTGATTTACTACTACAGTGGTGTTCGTTCCTCCTTGGGGATGACCCACAGCGCCTTAAGTTTTCGTGCATCTCCCTTGCTTGGCACACCTGAGTCTGATGGTCAGCTCATGAAGTGAACTGAGTGAGTCAGATAAGAGAGACCTAGGAAACTTGCAGTGCTGTGGGTCCAAAGGGTCAGTACTGAAAAACCCCGGTCCACAGGATGAGACGTGGTCACCTGCTTTCTCCTAGTTGGGACCACTGTTTTGTCTGCTGCAGGGCTAGCTTGCAGTCTCGGCTGGGTGATTAAGCTGGCTAGGGTGCAAGTGCATCAGGTGCCAGTGTTACACAAGAACAGGGCAGAGGACATGCGGGTCCCTGTAGTTCAGGCTGAGTGGTTAAGGCAATGGACTAGAAATTTAGTGGGGTCTCCCCGAGCAGGTTAGAATCCTGCCGACTATGTTGTTTGCCTGCACGCTGAGGAGAAGCGGCAGTGCCTATTTTTTGCACGTCCCTCGCACGCTTTTGCGCTCCCCCTCTGCAATGGACAAACACACCTTTTTGCAGCTGTGGGCCAGTGGCACACCATGATAGTATAGTGGTTAGTATTCTGCTTTGTGGCAGTGGCAACCCTGGTTTGAATCTGGGTCACGGCAGCCTTTCGCGTTGAGCAATGGGGATGCCGGGCTCCTTTTAGCCACCTCATCCTTCAGATGGATTTTGTTTCTGAAGCTTTGTGGTGTCCTGTCTTGTCTGCCTGCAGCCAATAGAGCTGAAGGGCCACGGCCAGGCGTAGTCATGGCAGAGTGGTTAAGGTGATGGACTAAAAATCCATTGGGGTCTTCCTCCGCAGGTTCAAATCCTGCGGACTATGTAGTTCATCTGTATGCCGAGGAGAAGTGGCCTTGACTTTTTTCTCATCACTAGCATGCGTTTCCGCTCCCTCTCTGCATTGTACAAGCATGCCGCTGGCCCTGTTTGCATCTGTGGGCCTGTGGTGCACCGTGATTGTATAGTGGTTAGTACTCTGCGTTGCTTGGTGGTGTCCTGTCTTGCCCGCCTGCAGCCAAGAGAGCTGGAGGACCGCAGCCAGGCGTAGTCATGGCCAAGAGATTAAGGCAATGGACTTGAAATCCATTGAGATTTCCCCACACATGTTCGAATCCTGCCGACTATGGGCAAGGCTTGCCCTTTTGCTTTAGCTTCCTGTGCCGATAATTGTGTCTTCCAAGAACTTTTGCTTTTGTTCTCTCTGTCGTAATTCCTTGTGGCCTTCATCCCGTAGCGCGTGTGGCAAATGAGCTTCTGCTGGGTGGCATATAATACATAATATTACTGTAGCAGCGCAGACACACATGCCAGAAGCGTTCACTCGGAAGAGAGTGCAAAAACAACAACACAAAAATGAACGAAAGAGATCGCAGCAAATTGAGACAGACTTTTTAAAAGTAACTTTTCAAAAACATGGGACATTAAAAACACGAAGCCAAGCGCCTGTCAAGGTGGTAGCGGCGAAAATAGTGCACGTGCCTAATTATAATTATTAAGGTAATCTGCAGGAAGTGCAAATAGACAATCCTTTAAGTGTGAGTTTATCAGTGTGTCTGCAGTCATGTATTGAGTCAGATAAAGACTGTAATTTTTTTTCTCAAGAAAAAAATTAAAATGCACTTAAGAACATATTTGAGAACTTAGGAAGAATTTTTCAATAACTGCACTTAAGAACATTCTTACGAACTTTGTGGAATTTATTTTAAGAAATTACTTAACTTATTTCTGAAGAAGATTTTCGTGAATCCAGCCCCTGAGTCTGATGGTCAGCTCGTTTGGAAAGAGCGCTCATGAAGTGAACTGAATGAGTCGGATAAGAGAGTCCTAGGAAATGTGCAGTGCTGTGGGACCCCAGGGTCAGCACTGAAAAACCCTGCGCCACAGGATTAGACGTAGATGCAGACGCCTGCTTTTTCCTCGTTGGGATGCCTAGGTTACTGTAGTTGTGGCCGAGTGGTTAAGGCGATGGACTAGAAATCCATTGGGGTCTCCCTGCACAGGTTTGAATCCTGTCAACTGTGCTGTTTGCCTGCATGCTGAGGAGAAGTGTCTGTGCCTTATCTGCTCCCTCCCTGCATTGGACAAACATGCTGCTGGCCCTTTTTGCAGCCGTGGGACAGTGGCGCGCCATGATTGTATAGTGGTTAGTACTCTGTGTTGTGGCCGCAGCAGTTCCGGATCACAGCAGCCTTTTGCCGTCAAGCAACGGGGACGTCGGTCTCCTTTTTGCCACCTCATCCTTCAGCTGGATTTTGTGTCTGAAGCTTGGTAGCGTCCCGTGCTGCCCTCCTGCAGTCAAGGGAGCTGGAGGGCCACAGCCAGGCGTAGTTGTGGCCGTACCCACCAGCAATTGGACAACCTAACAAGTCCTAACGATTTGTTACAATTCCTAACACATTCTTAATAAGTCCTAACACTTTCAAACTAATTCCTAACACAAGTCCTAACAATCCTAACATCCAATGGTCTAAGTCCTAAAAGCTCCTAACAGGTTCGAATGGGGCAAAACAGCCATTGGTCGAACGGGGCAAAACAGCCATTTGCCGAAACATAGTCACATACGAAGCCACGTGATTACAGTCATAAAAAGAGCGCAAGCGCGTGGACGACTAGTTTATCAAGGTTAAGGAGAATTTTATATTCTTTAAACACGGAACGTATATTTAGTCAGTTTGACATTTTCGGATAACGTGGAGCTAAGTACAGTAAAACATATAACGTGAAAGAAAAGCATTACGTGACGTTAACTCTTTGGCATTAGGGTTCAAACTCCTCCGCTTAAGTTGTGCGCGTGTATTTTTTCTCAATTTATTCTTAAATCTGTGATTCACATAGCAGGGGCAGTCGTGGCCTAATGGATAGAGAGTTGGACTTGTAACCCAAAGGTTGCGGGTTTGGATTGTAGGTGGGGGGAGTAAATGTCCACCGCTCTGTTCACCTTCAATACCACGACTGAGGTGAGACCTTTGATCAAGGCACCAAATCCCCAACTGCTCCCTGGGCGCCACAGCATAAATGACTGTCCACTGCTCTGGGTGTGTGTTTGTTCACTACTCACTGCTGTTTGTGTGCACTTGGATGGGTTAAATGCAGAGCACAAATTCTGAGTATGGGTCTCACGTCCTTTCCTTAACATTTATATGGATATAAGATGCTCTGTTTGGGCGAGATTGTGATATAAATTGAGGTGGCCATTCAAATTGCTGCAAGTATTATTATTGATAGTAGTATTGTTTTTATAGTTCTTTAAATTTGTATTTATGTCTTATAAAAATTATAAAATGTCAGATTTGAGCTTTTGGAATAAAATATTTGTTGAAGTTTATATTATTATTATTATTATTATTATTATTATTATTATTATTATGTAGTTATTTAAATTTGTATTTACATCATTTTTATTATATAAAGGTCAGATTTGAAAGTTTATTATTATTATTATTATTATTATTATTATTATTATGTAAGTATTATTAGTAGTATTGTTATTATAGTTCTTTAAATTTAAATATATATATATATACAGAGGGGCAAAAAAGTATTTAGTCAGCCACCAATTGTGCAAGTTCTCCCACTTAAAAAGATGAGAGAGGCCTGTAATTTTCATCATAGGTATACCTCAACTATGAGAGACAAAATGAGAAAAAAAAAAATCCAGAAAATCACATTGTAGGATTTTTAAAGAATTTATTGGTAAATTCCTCGGTAAAATAAGTATTTGGTCACCTACAAACAAGCAAGATTTCTGGCTCTCACAGACCTGTAACTTCTTCTTTAAGAGGCTCCTCTGTCCTCCACTCGTTACCTGTATTAATGGCATCTGTTTGAACTCTATATCAGTATAAAAGACACCTGTCCACAACCTCAAACAGTCCAACTCCAAACTCCACCATGGCCAAGACCAAAGAGCTGTCAAAGGACACCAGAAACAAAATTGTAGACCTGCACCAGGCTGGGAAGACTGAATCTGCAATAGATAAGCAGCTTGGTGTGAAGAAATCAACTGTGGGAGCCATTATTAGAAAATGGAAGACATACAAGACCACTGATAATCTCCCTCGATCTGGGGCTCCATGCAAGATCTCACCCCGTGGGGTCAAAATGATCACAAGAACTGTGAGCAAAAATCCCAGAACCACACGGGGGGACCTAGTGAATGACCTGCAGAGAGCTGGGACCAAAGTAACAAAGGCTACCATCAGTAACACACTGCGCCGCCAGGGACTCAAATCCTGCAGTGCCAGACGTGTCCCCTTGCTTAAGCCAGTACATGTCCGGGCCCGACTGAAGTTTGCTAGAGAGCATTTGGATGATCCAGAAGAGGATTGGGAGAATGATCAAACCAAGATAGAACTTTTTGGTAAAAACTCAACTTGTCGTGTTTGGAGGAGAAAGTGTTTGGAGTTGCATCCAAAGAACACCATACCTACTGTGAAGCATGGGGGTGGAAACATCATGCTTTGGGGCTGTTTTTCTGCAAAGGGACCAGGACGACTGATCCGTGTAAACGAAAGAATGAATGGGGCCATGTATCGTGAGATTTTGAGTGAAAACCTCCTTCCATCAGCAAGGGCATTAAAGATGAAACGTGGCTGGGTCTTTCAGCATGACAATGATCCCAAACACACCGCCCGGGCAACGAAGGAGTGGCTTCGTAAGAAGCATTTCAAGGTCCTGGAGTGGCCTAGCCAGTCTCCAGATCTCAACCCCATCGAAAATCTTTGGAGGGAGTTGAAAGTCTGTGTTGCCCAGCGACAGCCCCAAAACATTACTGCTCTAGAGGAGATCTGCATGGAGGAATGGGCCAAAATACAAGCAACAGTGTGTGAAAACCTTGTGAAGACTTACAGAAAACGTTTGACCTCTGTCATTGCCAACAAAGGGTATACAACAAAGTATTGAGATGAAATTTTGTTATTGACCAAATACTTATTTTCCACCATAATTTGCAAATAAATTCTTTAAAAATCCTACAATGTGATTTTCTGGATTTTTTTTTCTCATTTTGTCTCTCATAGTTGAGGTATACCTATGATGAAAATTACAGGCCTCTCTCATCTTTTTAAGTGGGAAAACTTGCACAATTGGTGGCTGACTAAATACTTTTTTGCCCCACTGTACATATATATATGTGTGTGTGTGTGTGTGTGTGTGTAATTTTCATGTATATATTGCTATTCTTAATATTAAACTATTTGTGGTAGTAAGATTATTATATATGTAATTATTTCAATTTGTTTATATATTCCCTATTTATATTGCTTTGTATTATAAAAATGATGCTGGATTTAAGCTTTTTTGAATAAATCTAATGGTAGCAAGCATATAATATATGTAATTTTATTTGAACGAATGAATGAATGAATGATGCATTTATATAGCACTTTATTGTGTATTGCTGTACACCCAAAGCGCTTTACAATCATGTAGGAGGGTCTCTCCTCAACCACCACCAGTGTGCAGCAGCCACAGCTGGGGATTATTAGGAGGCCATGATTGACAAAGGTGGCGGCAATTTGGCTAGGACACCGAGGTTACACCCCTACTCTTTACGAGAAATGCCATGGGATTTTTAATGACCACAGAGAGTGAGGACCTCGGTTTAACATCTCATCTGAAAGACGGTGCTTTTTGACAGTATAGTGTCCCCATCACTATACTGGGGCATTAGTACCCACACAGACCACAGGGTGAGCACCCCCTGCTGGCCTCACTTACACCTCTTCCAACAGCAACCTAGTTTTCCCTGGAGGTCTCCCATCCAGGTACTGACCAGGCTCAGCCTTGCTTTAGCTTCAGTGAACAACCAGTCTTGGGCTACAGGGTGATATGGCTGTGTTAGTTATTTTTTATGTTTGTTTATATATTTCTTTTTTGTTATTATTATTATCTTTTCACAGATCTTCAAAAGATCACTGGACTGGTGAAGTTCATGTCGAACAGCCACACCACCAGCACTGGCGCTCCCCACTGCTCTTCTACCTCTGCACCAATGACTGCACCTCTAAAGACACCTCTGTCAAGCTCCTGAAATTTGCAGATGACACCACACTTATCGGCCTCACCCAGGACTTATCTTTCCACCCACTCACCATCAGGGCCGTCGCTAGGAATTCTGGTCCCATGAATTTGCTATGGCGCCCCCTCAAAATCACGTTCAGTGGTGGGGGCAGGTGTGAGTTGTGATCGTAAAATGTAAAATGACGTTTCGGGTGATGAGTCATAGGGCCCTTCAATTGGAGTAAATAAATGAAAAAATAAAACAGGACAGAAACGATAGATATTACTGAATTCACGGCAATTGAAATTAACTTAATAGAATAATAGAAAAGCACTTCACAGTAAAGCATTGATTTTGAGCTAGACTGCTGGAAAGTTACTGCTAATAAATTTTCTTCTGTTGAACACAAAAGAAGATTTTGTAGAATGTTACCAAACCATTTTGGTTACCTTTGATTTCTACTGCATTGACAAAAAAATTCTTGAATTTCTCAAATTATGTTCCACAGAAGAAAGAAATTCATACAAGTTTGGACACGATGTTGAGTAAATGATGACAATTTTCATTTCTGGGTGAATCTCCCTTTAAGAAATGTATTATTTGTAAATAAGACGCACCTGATTTATATAAGACACTGATATTTATCTTTAATCAGGCCCTTATTGAATTAACATTTTACTTCAATTAAAATTCATTAGAACTAAACATCTAAAAAGAAAGAAGTATCCGGAATTTAACTGTCTGGTATTAGTAGGACGGTGGTGACAAGAAGTAAAACCATGGTCCTCATTACCATGGTTATATGGACTTTAAAATAAATAAGTAATAATAAACTATAAAATTTGTAGTTAAAAAAAAAAACACTGAAGAAACTACAAAACAGCTTCTATGAAATTAAAATAGCATATTCTTCAATATGTAATAACAGTAACATTTATAATAAATACATTTCTGCCAACACATAGGCTATTTGTACAGTGTTAATAACTTCAAGTCAAATTACTTCGGTGCTGAACTGACAAGCCTATTAGCGTTTTCCAATATACCTCATTGTTTTCAGCCAGCATCACTAGAACCTTTAACATTCAATTTTCAATTCAATTCAAGTTTATTTGTATAGCGCTTTTCACAATACAAATCGTTGCAAAGCAGCTTTACAGGAAATTAAGTTTCTACAATATATTTATATATTGTAGAAACTTAATATATTTAACTTATGGCGAAATTTGGTAGTTCTGTATGTTGTCTGAGGGTAGGCATCATCTGAGGTCCTCTGAGGGGTTGGCATCATCTCTTCTCAGGTGTTCTGGATCCAGACTGAAGCTTGTGTAAATCCTAGTTACCACGGGATGTCAATCCCGTGGCAGAAACAGAGAAACAAATAGAGACATAATTAGCGTAGCTGCTGTTCCAACCAAGCAAAAATTATTTGTTCAATCCAAGCTAAAGAACAATAATGTGTGTTTGATCAGATATAACTGCAGTACAAGATTATGAGATGCATTATGTGAATGCTTGCCTAAAGAGATGTGTCTTTAATCTAGATTTAAACAGAGAGAGTGTGTCTGAACCCCGAACGTTATCAGGAAGACTATTCCAGAGTTTGGGAGCCAAATGTGAAAAGGCTCTACCTCCTTTAGTTGACTTTGTTATCCTAGGTACTACCAAAAGTCCAGAGATTTGCGACCTTAGGGAGCGTGATGGATTGTAGCGTGGTAGAAGACTAGTTAGGTATGCAGGAGCTAAACCATTAAGGGCCTTATAGGTAAGTAATAATATTTTGTAACTCATGCGGAACTTAATAGGTAACCAGTGCAGAGACTGTAAAATTGGGGTAATATGATCATATTTTCTTGACCTGGTAAGGACTCTAGCCGCTGCATTTTGGACTACCTGTAGCTTGTTTATTGAAGATGCAGGACAACCAGCTAGCCGTGAATTACAATAGTCCAGTCTAGAGGTCATGAATGCATGAACTAGCTTTTCTGCATCAGAAACAGGTAACATGTTCCATACCTTGGCAATGTTTCTAAGATGGAAGAATGCTGTTTTTGTAACATGGGAAATATGATTTTCAAAAGACAAGTTGCTGTCTAATATAACACCCAGATTTTTGACTGTAGAGGAAGTAACAGTACATCCGTCTAGTTGCAAATTATAATCCAAGAGATTCTGTGTACTGTTTTTCGGTCCAATAAGTAATATTTCTGTCTTATCTGAATTTAATAGGAGAAAATAATTGGTCATCCAATCTTTTACATTTTTAACACACTCTGTTAGCTTAGATAATTTAGAAGTTTCATCTGGTCTTGTTGAGATATATAGTTGAGTATCATCAGCATAACAATGGAAACTAATTATTTTCTAATAATATTACCAAGGGGCAACATGTATATTGAAAATAGCAGAGGACCTAGGACAGATCCTTGTGGTACTCCACGCTTTACTGGTAATAATTGAGATGACTCCCTGTTTAAATAAACAAAGTGGTAGCGATCAGAGAGGTAGGATCTATAACATCTTAAAGCCTGCTCTTGAATACCCGTATAGTTTTGTAATTGATCTATGAGTATGTCATGATCTATAGTGTCGAACGCAGCACTAAGATCAAGTAAAACTAGCAATGAGATGCAGCCTTGGTCTGACGCAAAAAACAAATAATTTGTAATTTTAACAAGTGCGGTTTCTGTGCTATAGTGGAGCCTGAAACCTGACTGAAATTCTTCATAGAGATCATTTTTTTGCAAAAAGGAGCACAACTGAGCAGACACAACTTTTTCTAAAATTTTAGACATAAACGGAAGATTAGAAATGGGTCTGTAATTAGCTAGTTCATTAGGATCTAGTTGTGGTTTTTTAATAAGAGGCTTAATAACCACCAGCTTGAATGATTTTGGGACGTGACCTAAAGATATCGATGAGTTAATAATATTGAGAAGCGGTTCTTCTGCTACAGATAACAACTCTTTCAGTAATTTAGTGGGTACAGGATCTAATAGGCATGTTGTTGGTTTAGATGCAGTGATAAGTTTATTTAGCTCTTCCTGTCCTATAGTTGTAAAGCACTGCAGTTTTTCTTTGGGTGCGATGAATGGAGCTGAAGTACTAGACGCTGCAGAATCTACATTTGTTATTGTATTTCTGATGTTATCTATCTTATCAGTGAAGAAATTCATAAAGTCATTACTATTAAATTGTGAGGGAATATTTAGATCGGGTGGCGTCTGTTTATTTGTTAATCTAGCCACTGTGCTAAATAAAAACCTTGGATTGTTTTGGTTATTTTCTATGAGTTTGCGGATATGCTCTGCCCTGGCAGCTTTTAAAGCCTGTCTATAGTTGGACATACTGTTTTTCCATGCAATTCTAAAAACTTCCAAGTTAGTTTTTCTCCATTTGCGCTCAAGTTTACGAGTTTCTTTCTTGGGAGAATGGGTATTACTGTTGTATCATGGCACAGTAAGTTTTTCTCTAACCTTTTTCAATTTGATTGGTGCAACAGCTTCTAATGTATTAGAGAAGATAGTGCCCATGTTGCTAGTCATTTAATCTAGTTCATGTGTATTTATGGGTACACAGAGCAGTTGAGATAAATCAGGCAGGTTATTTACATTTATGCATTTAGCAGACGCTTTTATCCAAAGCGACTTACATTGCATTCAAGTTACAGTTTCTACATTTTATCAGCTCTTGCTTTCCCTGGGAATCGAACCCATGACCTTGGCGTTGCTAGCGCCATGCTGTACTATTTGAGCTACAGGAAAGCCTTAGCTTAGCTTTCCTGTAGCTCTACTATAGCTCTGAATCTATCTTTAGTGGTTGGAACAATAGTTCTGCCCGGACGATAACGCGGAGCCATATAGTTAATATCAGTAATACTCAGCATGCACAATACTAGGAAATGGTCAGTAACATCATCACTTTGAGGTACAATATCTATGTCAGTAAGATCAATTCCATGCGATATAATTAAATCTAGCGTATGATTAAAACGATGAGTGGGCCCGGTGACGTTTTGCTTGACTCCAAAAGAATTTATTAGGTCAGTAAACGCAAGTCCTAACGCATCATTTGTATTATCAACGTGAATGTTAAAATCTCCGACAATTAGCGCTTTATCAACAGTAACCAATAGGTCTGAGAGGAAATCTGCAAATTCTTTTAAGAAATCTGTATTCGGCCCTGGCGGTCTATACACAGTAGCCAGAGCAAGAGATAGGAGAGATTTCTTTTGCATATCTGACAGTGTAACATTAAGCAGAAGTAATTCAAATGAGTTAAACCTGTATCCTGTTTTCTGGGTAACATTGAGAATATCACTATATATTGTTGCAACACTGCCGCCATGGCCAGTCTGACGGGGCTCATGCTTATAACAGTAGCTTGGTGGAGTAGACTCATTTAGACCAATATAATCATTTGGTTTGAGCCAGGTTTCAGTCAAGCAGAGCACATCAAAACTATTATCTGTGATCATTTCATTTACAATAACTGCTTTGGGTGCGAGTGATCTAATGTTTAGCTTTAAAAATTGCTTTTGTTTATTTGTTTTGCATTGTTCTGGTTTAATCACAATCAGATTATTTCTAGATCCTGCATTAAATTTATATTTTGGCTTCACTGTTCGGGGAACAGACACAGTCTTTATAGATTGGACAGCACAAGTATTTCTATCATTTAAGTGGGTAGAACAAAAGTCATTATAGCAGTTATTTGAGAATGGGCTTACTAGTCAGATTGAGCGTAGAGTCCTGGAGATGTTGTCCGACAGGAGTTCTGCTCCGACTCTGCTGGGGTGGAGGCCATCAGCGCGGAAAAGCCTAGGATGCTCCCAGAAAAGATTCCAATTATGAACAAAGAGCAGTTTCTGTTTTTTACACCATGACAATAACCATTCGTTTAAAGCAAAAAGTCTGCTGAACCTTTCATGTTCTCATCGATACGTGGGAAGCGGTGCAGACACGATGATCGTCGCCGCGGGTGATGCACTGCACACTGTCTCAATCAGGCTCCTGAAGTTCCTCTTCAGTGTCTCTGTCTGCCGCAGCCTGGTGTCATTCACCCCCGCGTGCAGCACGATCGTGCCGATGCTCTCGTCGTCCTTCAGGATCGCAGGTATCTGCGCAGAAACATTGAGAACACGAGCGCCAGGGAAACAGTGAGTGTGCGCTTTACCTTCAGCTAACGTAGCACGGACGTGCTGGACGATGGAGTCTCCGATGATCACAAAGTCGCGTTCCGTCTCGCGGAGGGGAGCGAAGCAGTTCCGGGTGGAGATCTCGAAGACCGGAGGCGGCGGAGGGGGAGAGGTCCTCGCACGGGGCCTGGCTCGCGTCTTCCGCTGCTGCTGCACCCAGGGTCCGTGGTGTCCCGGCGCCGGAGTGAAGGACATCTGGGAAGATCGCGTCCTGGGTGCACAGGGTCTGTGCAGAGAAACACATGGAGTAGAGGTGGTGGGAGTGTTAGCGGCGCGCTGTATACTTACCCCGGACTTGTGAGCGTCAGCCTGGGATGTTTCCAGCGCAGCTCTCCACTCTCTCAGCTGGGCCTGCTTCTTCACCAGCTCGCGGATCTGCTTCTCCATGGCCTCCAGCTCCAGCTGCACCGAATGCAGCTTGAACTTGTCCTCGCCTGCGCTCAAAGGTAGACACACATCCGCCATTAAAGCAAGTAGCAGTGAGTAAAACAATAGTAATGTGTGTGAATAGCATATTAGCAATGAAAGCGAGATTAGCGGCAACCTTCCTTGGCCAATGCAACCACGCTGGCGATGCTAACGGGCTATAAGCTAATAGCGGACTCTGGAAATCAAAATAAAACTAATAATAACAAGGCGCTTTGTTTTTGTTGTAGAATACGATAGGGGATATATTCAAACGTTATAGAAACGAAAATGATGGTGTGTAGAATAGATTTCAGGATTAGAAAATAGATGATAAAGAATTAACTTGACGGAGCTCAAACTCAAAACACGCAGCAGCAACAAACAGGAAGTCCAGCAACAATCTAGTGACTATCCTGATTTCTCATATCACAACACAACTGTATGACAATTCTGTGTCACATCTGAGTAGATCAAGCGACCTGCGCTGTTTATCTCTTATGAATCGTGGCAGAAGCGTGGCGCACGTTCTTCAGCGCTGTGCGGGAGACTAATCCCGCTCTTTGACGCGCAGCTGGCGGATGCATCAGGTAGCGCTGCTTCGCACTTTTGGAGTATTTGCTTTATGCGGTTTCGCATGCGCTGTAATTTAAAAATGGCGCCTAATATTGGGGAGGTCTCCATTGTTTCGGCAATCGGCCCACTATTTGAATGGAATGTCTCGGTGTTCCCGATGGCCAGTAGGCGATTGCGGGTCCCCCAGACCTCTGGGTCCTATGCACTCTGTCACCCTTTCCCCCCGCTCACCATCACGGGCAGCACTGTAACAACAATGGAGTGGATTAACAAAACATTCTTAAGAAGAAATTTCTTCTTAACTGCCATTTTCTTATTATTTTTTAACTTAAGAAAAAAGTTAAGAATATTTTGTATTCCCAAAAATTCTTCTTAAGAATATTCTTATCTTTTTTCTTAAGACTGTTCTTAAGACAAAACTTAAGAAGAATTCAAATTCTTGAAAAGAATCTTCTTAAAAATCATTGTAAATAACTTCTTAAATTTAGGACAGCCCCAGACTTGTCTTAAAAGGGTGGTTGACTGTTTTATTTTCTAGGCTTGATTGTGTTTATGGGGTGCGGTCTAACGTGTTAATGCTTCGTTTGTTAAAAAACGCATTATTTTTCGCATAATTTACCATTATTCCACACCGCTCTGTCCCTTCTCTGATAAACGCCCTGATCATTTCCTGGTTATATGAAATACGCAATATACTCCCTCAGAAATACGCAATGGGCTCAGATTGGTTAGCTGGCCCAGTGTATTGTGATTGGATTAACCGCCTCTAGTGCATGTCCTGCACCTCACCTCAGCGGCATGTGCTCTGGTTGTATTGTAAACAATGGCGTCATTTACAGGTGCATCTCAATAAATTAGAATGTCATGGAAAAGTTCATTTATTTCAGTAATTCAACTCAAATTGTGAAACTCGTGTATTAAATAAATTCAGTGCACACAGACTGAAGTAGTTTAAGTCTTTGGTTCTTTTAATTGTGATGATTTTGGCTCACATTTAACAAAAACCCACCAATTCACTATCTCAACAAATTAGAATAATTCATAAGACCAATAGAAAAAACATTTTTAGTGAATTGTTGGCCTTCTGGAAAGCATGTTCATTTACTGTATATGTACTCAATACTTGGTGGGGGCTCCTTTTGCTTTAATTACTGCCTCAATTCGGCGTGGCATGGAGGTGATCAGTTTGCAACTGATCAACTGCAATTGATCGCAAAAAGACAATAAAGTGTGAGTTTATCAGTGTGTCATGTAGGCTATTCACTCAGATAAAGATTGTCATTTTCTTCTTAAGAAAAAAATTAAGATGTTCTTAAGAATATACAGGTGCATCTCAACAAATTAGAATGTCGTGGAAAAGTTCATTTATTTCAGTAATTCAACTCAAATTGTGAAACTCGTGTATTAAACAAATTCAGTAAACACAGACTGAAGTAGTTTAAGTCTTTGGTTCTTTTAATTGAGATGATTTTGGCTCACATTTAACAAAAACCCATCTGACAGTTGTCCAGAAGACAATCATTCACACACTTCACAAGGAGGGTAAGCCACAAACATTCATTGACAAAGAAGCTGGCTGTTCACAGAGTGCTGTATCCAAGCATGTTAACAAAAAGTTGAGTGGAAGGAAAAAGTGTGGAAGAAAAAGATACACAACCAACCGAGAGAACCGCAGCCTTATTAGGATTGTCAAGCAAAATCGATTCAAGAATTTGGGTGAACTTCACAAGGAATGGACTGAGGCTGGGGTCAAGGTATCAAGAGCCACCACACACAGACGTGTCAAGGAATTTGGCTACAGTTGTCGTATTCCTCTTGTTAAGCCACTCCTGAACCACAGACAACGTCAGAGGCGTCTTACCTGGGCTAAGGAGAAGAAGAACTGGACTGTTCCCCAGTGGTCCAAAGTCTTCTTTTCAGATGAGAGCAAGTTTTGTATTTCATTTGGAAACCAAGGTCCGGAGGAGGAAGGAAGGAAGGGTGTCTGGAGGAAGGGTGGAGAAGCTCATAGCCCAAGTTGCTTGAAGTCCAGTGTTAAGTTTCCACAGTCTGTGATGACTTGTGGTGCAATGTCATCCGCTGGTGTTGGTCCATTGTGTTTTTTTAAAACCAAAGTCACTGCACCCGTTTACCAAGAAATTTTGGAGCACTTCATGCTTCCTTCTGCTGACCAGCTTTTTAAAGATGCTGATTTCATTTGGCACCTGCCCACACTGCCAAAAGCACCAAAATTGGTTAAATGACCATGGTGTTGTGTGCTTGACTGGCCAGCAAACTCACCAGACCTGAACCCCAAAGAGAATCTATGGGGTATTGTCAAGAGGAAAATGAGAAACAAGAGACCAAAAAATACAGATGAGCTGAAGGCCACTGTCAAAGAAACCTGGGCTTCCATACCACCTCAGCAGTGCCACAAACTGATCACCTCCATGCCACGCTGAATTGAGGCAGTAATTAAAGCAAAAGCAGCCCCTACCAAGTATTGATAAACATATACAGTAAATGAACATACTTTCCAGAAGGCCAATAATTCACTAAAAATGTTTTTTTTTTTTATTGCTCTTATGAAATATTCTAATTTGTTGAGATAGTGAATTGGTGGGTTTTTGTTAAAGTTTGAGTTGAATTACTGAAATGAACTTTTCCACGGCATTCTAATTTATTGAGATGCACCTGTATTTGAGAACTTGTTAAGAATTTTTCAAGAATTGCACTTAAGAACATTCTTATGAACTTCGTGGAATTTATCTTAAGGAATTTTTTACATTTCTTAAGAAGATTTTCACGGATCAGGCCCCTGATTCCTGGGAACCACCATCTCTCAGGACCTGAAGTGGGACATTCACATCGATTCCATTGTTAAAAAGACCCAACAAAGGTTGTACTTCCTTCGCCAGCTGAGGAAGTTCAGCCTACCACAGGAGCTGCTGAAAGAGTTCAATTCAGCCATCATCGAATCTGTTCTGTGCAATTCAGTAACTGTCTGGATTGGCTCACCTACAAAATCAGACATCAAAAGACTACAGAGAACGGTCCGGACTGCTGAGAGGATTATTGGTGCTCCCCTGCCCACCCTCAAGAACTGTATACATCCAGAATGAGGAAAAGGGCTCTGAAAATCACTCTGGATCCCTCAAATCCAAGCCATCTCCTTTTTGAACTTTTGCCATCTAGCCGGCTCTATAGAGCACCGAATACCAGGACAGCCATGCACAAGAACAGTTTCTTCCCCCAGGCAATCTACCTTATGAACAGTTAAATGCAGTTAAATTTTCCCAACACATTTTCCCTTTTTTTTTTCTTTTTTTTAACTTTCCTCATTTTCCCTTTCCCCCTTGTTTTTTTTCTCATTTTTTTCTTTTCCCCCACCCATAACAATCCCTTTTGCCCTGTTTTATGGCCGAGTGGTTAAGGCGATGAACTAGATATCTGTTGGGGTCTCCCTGCGCTGCTTCGAATCCTGCCGACTACACGGTTGGCCTGCATGCCGAGGAGAAGCGTCTGTGTCTTTTTTTCACGTCCCTAGCATGCTTTTCCACTCCCTTTCTGCAACAGCTGTAGGCCAGTGGCGTGCCGTGATCGTATGGTGGTTAGTTCTTTGTGTTGTGACCGCAGCAACCCTTGTTTGAATCTGGGTCATGCTAGCCATTTGCTGTCGGGCAATGGGGACATCACTCTACTATTTTCCACCTCATCCTTCAGCTGGATTTTGTGTCTGAAGTACGGTGGCGTCCTGTGCTGCCTGCCTGCAGCCAAGGGAGCTGGAGGGCCGCAGCCAGGCGTAGTCGTGGCCGAGAGGTTAAAGTGAAGGTCTCAAAATCCATTGGGGTCTCCCCGGGCAGGTTCAAATCTTGCTGTGCACACTGAGGAGAAGCCCTTTTTTCACAACCCTCATGCTCTTTTGCGCTCCCCCTCTACCATGGACAAACATGCCTCGGTGTGCTACAGTTGCAAAAGGGACCATCAACATGCCTTGATTATATTGTGGTTAATAATCTGCATTGTGGCCACAGAAACCCCAGTTTGAATCCATTGAACCCATCCGGCCCTTCACCCAAACATGCTCTACCAACTGATCTACTAAAGTGGCCATAAATGGTTCACCCCCAGTGGCGAACCATTTATCTGGTGTTTTACCAGATCTCAGATCCATTTAATATATTTGTGGACATTATGAATGAGACAAGTGTGTAACTAAAAAGAAGGACTAGTAGTTAATAGTCTGTTATTGGCCTGTTTAGACAAGCCCTCCTTAAAAAACAAAACAAGCCGTGCAAATTAATTAAATAACATTTTAAATAACATTTACATTTGACATTTAATTGTATTTGATGATATGTTAATTGCATTTAATAAATCATACTTTCAATAAAACATTTGCAATGGGTTTGTAAAAGCTGTTTTTATTGGTTTTGTTTACATTTATTCATTTACCAGATTCTTTTATCCAAGGTTACTTACAAACAAGGAATACAACAATTGATTTTTCCTAAAGAGGTGATAAACAGGTGAAGTGCTAGTAGCAGTGGCGAGCGGTGACATTTTTAACTGAGTGTAAGGGAAACAGGTCAATTTAGCTCAAAGGGAATCATTTATGATTTTATAGGGAATTTGAACAAAATCACTGTTTTACGGCTGATCACTGAGTCAGCCAGCGATAACATCAACTCTGTACTGGATATTAAAATCCAAAATATAGTGAAAAACACTATTAATTAGCACAGTAACAAGATTGGCAGTTTAAGACATTAACTTGTAAGCAGAAAACACAAGATACTTCTCTTTTCAATATAAATAAGACTTTATTGGATAAACCCAAGACATGTAAACTAATCTAACACATGAACGCACGCATTCACACGAGATGCAGAATGATAGAAAGTGAGGAAAGGATGAGTTTAGAGAATGAAAATGTGAAATCCCAAGTTTATAGCAATATATGCAATTGCATATAGATCTGAACAACCATCAATCACTTAAATCAACCCTCGCATTGAGTTTCTCAATGAGGCTAAAATTTATATTAAATGCACCAGTTCAGCTAGAATCTGGAGTTGTATTACTTGCGTTGCCTTTGTGTTAAGGGATTCCCTTTTGTCGTCATCTTTGTAGAAAAGGGGGTTTGCCAAGGTTGCTGATTGGCTGGAAGTTCAGTAGTCGTTGAAGTGACGTCTTGGGCGTTGGCTGACAAATGGTTTCGGAGTCAGTTGCTGGTTGAAGTTTGAAGCGGGTGCAGTCGGAGCTGGACTTTGCGGCAAACTTAACTTAGAACACGAAACTCTCAACGGTAGGGATGGGTACCGAAACCCGGTATTTAATCGGTCCCGGGGCTAAATTATGAAAGACCGGAGTATCGATAAGCTCTGACATTAACGGTTCTGCTATTGGTACTGGAGAAATTAAGAAAACACACATACATTTATTATTGCTATATATACACACAATATATACAGTGGGTACGGAAAGTATTCAGACCCCTTAAATTTTTTACTCTTTGTTATATTGCAGCCATTTGCTAAAATCATTTAAGTTCATTTTTTTTTCCTCAATGTACACACAGCAACCCATATTGACAGAAAAACACAGAATTGTTGACATTTTTGCAGATTTATTAAAAAAGAAAAACTGAAATATCACATGGTCCTAAGTATTCAGACCCTTTGCTCAGTATTTAGTAGAAGCACCCTTTTGATCTAATACAGCCATGAGTCTTTTTGGGAAAGATGCAACAAGTTTTTCACACCTGGATTTGGGGATCCTCTGCCATTCCTCCTTGCAGATCCTCTCCAGTTCTGTCAGGTTGGATGGTAAACGTTGGTGGACAGCCATTTTTAGGTCTCTCCAGAGATGCTCAATTGGGTTTAAGTCAGGGCTCTGGCTGGGCCATTCAAGAACAGTCACGGAGTTGTTGTGAAGCCACTCCTTCGTTATTTTAGCTGTGTGCTTAGGGTCATTGTCTTGTTGGAAGGTAAACCTTCGGCCCAGTCTGAGGTCCTGAGCACTCTGGAGAAGGTTTTCGTCCAGGATATCCCTGTACTTGGCCGCATTCATCTTTCCCTCGATTGCAACCAGTCGTCCTGTCCCTGCAGCTGAAAAACACCCCCACAGCATGATGCTGCCACCACCATGCTTCACTGTTGGGACTGTATTGGACAGGTGATGAGCAGTGCCTGGTTTTCTCCACACATACCACTTAGAATTAAGGCCAAAAAGTTCTATCTTGGTCTCATCAGACCAGAGAATCTTATTTCTCACCATCTTGGAGTCATTCATGCGGGTTTTCATGTGTCTTGCACTGAGGAGAGGCTTCCGTCGGGCTACTCTGCCATAAAGCCCCGACTGGTGGAGGGCTGCAGTGATGGTTGACTTTCTACAACTTTCTCCCATCTCCCGACTGCATCTCTGGAGCTCAGCCACAGTGATCTTTGGGTTCTTCTTTACTGCTCTCACCAAGGCTCTTCTCCCCCGATAGCTCAGTTTGGCTGGACGGCCAGCTCTAGGAAGGGTTCTGGTCATCCCAAACGTCTTCCATTTAAGGATTATGGAGGCCACTGTGCTCTTAGGAACCTTAAGTGCAGCAGAAATTTTTTTGTAACCTTGGCCAGATCTGTCTCTGAGCTCTTCAGGCAGTTCCTTTGACCTCATGATTCTCATTTGCTCTGACATGCACTGTGAGCTGTAAGGTCTTGTATAGACAGGTGTGTGGCTTTCCTAATCAAGTCCAATCAGTGTAATCAAACACAGCTGGACTCAAATGAAGGTGTAGAACCACCTCAAGGATGATCAGAAGAAATGGACAGCACCTGAGTTAAATATATGAGTGTCACAGCAAAGGGTCTGAATACTTAGGACCATGTGATATTTCAGTTTTTCTTTTTTAATAAATCTGCAAAAATGTCAACAATTCTGTGTTTTTCTGTCAATATGGGGTGCTGTGTGTACATTAATGAGGAAAAAAAAATGAACAAATGATTTTAGCAAATGGCTGCAATATAACAAAGAGTGAAAAATTTAAGGGGGTCTGAATACTTTCCGTACCCACTGTATACATTTTCTTGTAAATTCTATCTCACCAGAGTCGCCAGCTGTTTTTATATGCAATAATATTCAAACATTTGTCTATGATGCATTTTTGCTATTTGCAATTCAGAAGCGAGATCGTGCTCATCCGGAGGACCTTCAGCACGCGCAACATGAAAGCCCTGTTTAATTATGATAGAAGAAAGAACTAAATATTCAAACGTCTGCTTACACTTTAGGCCTGTGGCTGTTTTATTAAGCTAATTTAGTTTCTTTATTTCGATTTTGGCTTCTAAGGATTATAGCCGCATTTCTTCTTTACCTTCACAGCGGTGCGCATTCGTTCTTCCCTAAAACCCAAACTTAAAGTCAGAATCAGCACAATCGGTGATTGTTGTAAAATGCCGTCTTTACTGTTGCTAAATTGCGGGACATGTTTGATAATAAAATGTTGAAAGCACAATCCGCACAAGAGACGCTGTTCCCCCCCGGCTGAAATGTGTGCACGTGCTCCAAAACGGACAAGCTAATTACACTTTGAGCTTTGGGTGCACATCCAAATGATCAAATAAACACAAAATATGTCAAAATGGCCGGCTTGGAGAGTATTCACTTAAACACAGTTTATGTCTTAAGTGGACGAGAATAGTTGGGAGAAAATCTGATGTGTGTCAATATTGTCTTAAAGTGACAGACTGGCGCTTGGGTCATCAATGTTAATCAAACAACAAAATGCAAAGAGAAAATCACTCTTAATCTGAATAACCTTATAGCTTTAATAAGCATCAATCTATTAATACATACAGTGAAAACTATGCAGTGTTCATTTACATTTGATTACTTTGTAAAGGTCAATGGGGCAAGACATTATATTCTGAAATGTAAAATAAATATTTAATGAAATGAATATAAAGCATCAATTAGTAAATGCACCAGTGTGCAGGCATTTTTAGTGTTTTATAAGATGGCGGCGGAGCGCACAGACGCAGCAGCTCTGAGCTCTCTCGACTGGCATAGTGTTTTCATGGTGGTGGTGTTGTGCATTCTCTCGCACATCTATTTGGCTGAGGCACTTCAGAACAGCCGTGCAGAACTCCTCGAACTCAACACCGGGGATACAAATCGTTCAACACCGGTTCCTTTTATCCCCCCGGAGATCGTCAAATCAACTCTCAGGACACCCGCAGCAGCAAGATGGCGGAGGAGACGCTGCGAGCGGCGGCAGAAGAGAGGCAAGCGGGCTGGAGTGTTAGCTAGGCTAAAGGCTAACCCGTTTAAGACCCCGCTTCCTACCAGTGTTAATTTTGACAGGCATTTTTGATTTAGTCTTAGTCTTAGTCTTGAGACGAAAATGCTTAATAGTCTTAGTCACATTTTAGTCTTTCATAGTTTTAGTCTAGTTTTAGTTGATGAAAAGTCATTACATTTTTGTCAACTTTTAGTCATTACTTTTAGTCAAACTGCATTTTACAAACATTTATTTAGGTAGCTATTTTATGTAGTCTTCTAACAGAAATAGTCATTAATTCTTCTCTCTTTAGACCAAATCAATTAAGCTCATGAGAAATTTGAATCAAGGATTGAATTTGGAAAAACTGGAATAAATGATGACAATTTTCATTTTTGGGTTGAGATACAAATGAAACTAATTTTTAAGATACAGTAGGTTTACTTAACATGTTTACATTTATTTAACATCTTTTGTTGGTTAACATTAATGACACAGATAGGTATTTAATTAGGAATGCTGTCCCTTTAAGACGGAAGGCATGCATGTAATACTGACACATTCCCTGCGTTCCATTCGGAAGGGCTCATCCCTATGCCCTAATCCCTTCAAAGGGGTTTACCCTCCGGAGTGATAGCTTCGAAGGGTTGAAGGGTGTAGGGGACCAAACAACTGTTTCTTTAAGTGCCCTTCTGCGTCATCATACGGAAGCGCCGTCATCATGCAAAGAATCTGTGCAAAGGATCATGGGAGCCCGAAGTGTCCATCAGTTGTACCCTTCGAAATCCTTCATTCCGAAGGGCCCTTTGAAGTGGCTAGTTTTGAGTACTTCGGTTTGGAACGACCCTTCAGTATGGCGGCCATGATTGTTTTCACTCCGAAGTGCCCTTCGGAGGGCAATATATCCCGTTTGGAATGCACCGATTGTTTTCACCCACCTGTTTACGTTCACTCAAGCCATTACTGACTGTATTTATGTGAGATATTCTACACAATGGACAGTTGGACTGCTGTGTGTGTATTTGAGCTCTAAGAACTGATCGCGCGATGTGTGAGAACTGAAGAAGTGGAGCGTGCGCGAGAGAGTATTTCTATCAGCGCGATTCCGCCTCTCCCGCCTTCACTAACTTTAAGTTAATCGACAAAGAATGTGACTCCCAGGAAAAACGGGACGTCAGGTCACTCTATCTCTAACCTGAGGCCATTGTTTCAGATCGCTAGTTTGCATTTTGGTAGCCTGTCCATCCACTGCGGCTGCCGTACTGAGACTAGATATGCGAACGCCCCTTATCCGATCGCAATAACAGAGACGCACAATTTGAAAGACAAGACAGTTAACTTATCCTATAGGATGTATTTTGAATGTCCGGTAGTCCTCAAATAACATTCTAGTCCCGTCTCGTCTTGTTAACGAAGACGCGGATACATTTCGTCATAGTTTTTATCATCAGATATTAGTTTTAGCTCGTCAACGTCTCATCTTAGTCACAGAAAAATGTTCGTTAACGAATATTTTTCGTCATCGTCTTCGTCGACGAAATTAACACTGCGATTGACAACACAAAGGAATATAGCCAACTGTTGCACCATGATCTTCACGGAAACCTGGCTGGATTACACCACCCCAGACGCGGCTATTGAGCTAGCCGGCCTTACCGCCCCACCGAGCTGACAGAACAGCTGACTCGGGTAAGAAGATCGGTGGAGGCTTGTGTATTTACACCAACAACTCTTGGTGCACAAGTGTCACTGTAATTGGAAGACTCTGTTGCCCTGACGTGCAGTTCATGCTGCTTAAATGTAGACCGTTTTATCTCCCAAGAGAATTTTCTGTTGTGTATATTTGTGCTGTGTATATCCCCCCAGACGCTAATGCTAAACTGGCTCTAGCACAGCTACATGACAGCATTAATAACAGCCTGGCTGTACACCCTGACAGTATCTTTATAGCAGCAGGGGATTTTAATCATGCTGACTTAAATACTGTATTTCACAAATTACATCGTAATGTGAACTGTGCTACCAGAGGAGATAAAACACTGGACCAGGTGTATACCAATGTGACAAATGCTTACAAAGTCCTGGCATATCCTCATTTGGGTTTGAGTGATCATGTCTCATTCATGCTCCATCCTCGGTATACACCTATTATTAAGACTGCTAGGCCCATTGCGAAGCCAGTTAGAACATGGCCTAAAAATGCTATCCCTGAGCTACAGGACTGTTTCCACCACACAAACTGGAATGTTTTCAGAGACCTGGAATTACTAACACGCCAGGCCCTTGATGAGTACACCACCACAATGATGGACTATATCAATTTCTGTGTTGACGGGGTTACATCCTGGAAGCTGATCCATGTCTTTCCTAACCAAAAACCATGGATGACGCATGAGGTTCGGCTGCTGATTAAAGCCAGAGATGCAGCCTATAGGTCTGGGGACAGGGGGGCTTACAGCACAGCCAGGAGTGCTCTTAGAAGGGGCAACAAGTCTGTTAAACTTGATTACAAAAGGCGGATTGAAGCCCACTTTAACACCTCAACAAACTCCCGGCAGGTGTGGAAGGGCATTAGGGCAATATCGGACTACAAGGGAACAACATTTGCCTCTGTGAGTAGTGCTTCCACTCTAGCAGAGGAATTAAACCTGTTTTATGCCCATTTTGAGAGGGAGAACAAGGACACTTTGTTGCCCCACCTGGCCTCCAACGACAACACTGCACCAGTCCTGAGCCTTCATGAAGTGAGACTCTGCCTTAGCAACATTAACCCCAGGAAGGCATCTGGTCCAGACGGAGTGCTGGGCTGGGTGCTAAAGGACTGTGCGGCCGAGCTGGCAGAGGTCTTCACAACCATCTTCAACGTGTCGCTGTCCAAGTCATGGGTCCCAGCATGTTTTAAAGTAGCCACAATCATTCCTGTCCCCAAATAAGCCAATGTCACATGCCTGAATGATTACAGGCCTGTGGCACTCACACCTATCCCTGCCAAGTGCCTGGAGCGGCTGGTCATGAAACACATAAAAAAGGCCTCACCACCTGCTCTCAACCAGTACCAGTTTGCATACCGGGAGAACAGATCAGCGGAGGATGCCATTACTATTGTGCTTTACATACTTCTGAAACACCTGGAGCACAAAAACACCTATGCTAAGCTGCTTTTAATTGATTTTAGTTCAGCTTTTAATACAATCCGGCCAAACACACTCCTGCTGAATCTGAGAAACCTTGGATTGAACAACGTATTATGTAACTGGATACTGGACTTTTTAACCAACCGCTCTCAATGTGTGAAAATGGGCGAGCACATTTCAAACACCATATACATCAACACTGGTGCCCCTCAGGGTTGTGTGCTCAGTCCACTACTCTACACACTTTACAAACATGACTGTTCTGCCTCCTTCCCTACTAATCACATCGTTAAATTTGCAGACGATACAACTGTGCTTGGCCTCATAACAAACAACGAGATGGCATACAGAGAGGAGACTGAGCTACTGGCAGGGTGGTGTAAAAAGCATAACTTGGCTCTTAACATTAAAAAGACAAAAGAAATTATAGTGGACTTTCGTAAATTAAATCCTCATGGACATTCACCTCTCTACATTAACGGCAAGGCTGTAGAAAAGGTGAACAGTTTTAAATTCCTGAGTCTCACTGTGTCGGAGGATCTTTCCTGGGCCAATAACATCACCTTAGCTGTAGGGAAGGCCCAGCAGTGTCTCTTTTTCCTGAGGAAGCTGAAAAAAGCCAAATTGCCGCAGGACCTCATATTAAACTTCTACAATTGTGCAATTCACAGTGTGCTGACCTATGGGCTGCTAGTGTGGTTTTTCCAGCTGCACTGCTGCTGAATAGCAGATGATTCTGAGGGTGGTGAAAACTGCTGGTAAAATCATCGGGGTCTTCCTCCCGGAGGTTTCTACTGTGTACATCTCCCGCTGCCTGCGCAGGACACACATCATAAGAGACCGGTTTCACCCAGTACACTTTTTGTTAAACCTTTTGCCCTCTGGTAGGAGGTACAGGTCCCTTCAGGCCAGGACCACCAGAATGGCCAACAGCCTTTATCCCCAGGCAGTTAGACTGCTGAACAAACACTGTTCCCCTCTCCCCTCTCCACCCACTTAAATTTGGATTCGTTATGTACCACTCTTCAACAATGACATTAACTATGAACTGAACTTTGCATTGCTGCAGCAGACACAACAATACACATCATCACTGGTTATTACTGTTTCCCCACCTCATACACTTATTCCTTGTCAATGCCATATTGTCCTGTTTACATACTGGGTTATTGCTGATCATGTTGGACCTTATAATGTTTACATTCTATGCATTTGCAATTTAAGAAACTGCACTGTCAATTGAGACTCTAATGTAATCTTGTTGTTTTACAACAATGACAATAAATTATTTATTCATTTATTCATTATTAATTTATTCATTCATTATTCATTCATTCATTCATTCATTCATTCATTATTCATTTTAGATTTCTTTTGTAGGCTATTACTTACCTGAACACTCTTGTTAATAGACCTTCATGAAAAAATTAAAGCACTGTTTATTTCATTTCATTTGTATATTTGTTTTATTGTATTTGTCATTTTGTTTTACTTTGTTTCTTTGTTTATGTTCTTACTGTATCTTATATTATGTATAAAACACTAAAAATGCCTGCACACTGGTGCATTTACTAATTGATGCTTTATATTCATTTCATTAAATATTTATTTTACATTTCAGAATATAAAGCAATGTTAATTCAGCTCTTAATTTGTCATATTTTATATATATATATATATATATATATATATATATAACAAAAAGTACCAATAAGAATACCATTCAGGTACCGAATCGATAAACAGTATCGATAAGAGTAGTAATACCGTTAAAACCTTAACGATACCCATCCCTACTCAACGGAAAGAAAAGAAACTAAAGTAAAAGAATGTAACGAGACAAGGTGTTTTTTCTTCTCATCGTGGTTAGGTAGCAGCTGGCGTGCAGGCCGAAGCATGCTGGAACAACGCTCAAAGAATGCAAAAAGTGATGACAAAAAGCATGGCTAAAAAGCCGACAAGGCAAAAGCTAGAAGCTAAAAGCAAGCATGACTAAGAGCATGGCTAAATGTACAAAGCAAATGCAATGACAAAAAGCATAATTTGACGGTGTCCTGAGTTTTTTTTTGTCTTGTTATCTGGGGCCTCTTTGTGGAATTCAGCTCACTAAGCAATGATCAACACCAATCTGATCAAATGTTAAATTGTCTGATGACAAATAAGAAACACCGTGGCAGGTGTCAATTTAAAAGTATGCACATTTTCTACCTTATTTGTAAATAAAATTAATCTCCAAATCCTTCTTCTATCGTTTCAGGTTTATCCATTATTATTCAAAAGCTACAAAAATATAGCTGGTTTTCCAAGTAAAAACCGCCAAATAATGTTTATGTCACAATTAACACAAGGGAAGCGAGGAGATGAGGAATAACTCAAAATAACCAGTCTTTAATCAAATCCAAAAAGGAGACCACAGGGCAGGCAGAGAAACACAAAAAACAGGACATCGACGTCAATACCGGACAGGAAACAAGGGGCAGAACACACTATAAATACACAACTAAATGAGGGAATTAAACAAACACAGGTGGGACTGAATTAACTAATAATGAACCAATAAAGACAGGAACATAACCAAATATGGGCATACAAGACGTAAAACTAAGTCAAGGGGAGCACGAGACAGAAAACCACAAGACACCACAAACACAGGCCTGACAATTTACACGTTAAGTTATGATGGGTAATATTCAGAGGGAAATGGGGGGATTCCCCCGGTCCATATGTCTCTGCATCGACTGGATGATTTTTTTTATATTCCCAGTGAATACGAGTTAAAACTCCCACACAGGTGACACTACTCCAATATGCAAAGTACCCAAATTAATAATATCTTTAAAATATTGCCAAGTTGCAACGTTGCAAACAACAATAAAACCAGAGAAGGACTTAACTGCAAGCAACACGAGCCTAAGCAAAACAAAGGGAACAATAATGTTCAAAATGTTCAGAGGATTGTTTCTTTCTTTTCCTGATTGTAATTATTAAAATTATATATAGGCCACGTTTTTATAAACTTTTTTTTTTTAATTTACCACGTTGACAATAATGTATATATTCAACATAAATTTTCTATGACCAAAAGTGTAAGAAGATATGTTTCCAGAATTTCAGTGGACTTTTCAAATTTGCTTTGCTTGAGAAAACATAAAGACATACAGTTACACCGTTTTTTTGTTTTTTGTTTTTTGTTTTTTGTTTTTTTTCTTTTGATTTAGTCGAGTTTGTTTTGTATCAAACACAATGTGATTTTCCGCAATTGAGATTTGACAGGAACAGCAAGCACATTTTTCCGCTTGGGCTCGCGGACAGCTTACCTCGCATATGAAATCAGCCGCTTGCCAGCAAACCAATGAGAATGCGCTACAATCTTGACGAGTCATAGCCTGCGTCCCAATTTGTATTCTATTCATCATAAATTCTATGTGATATTAGTCATTTTCAATACTATTTAGAGCAGATAGGGTGGATAGTATGCACATATAGTCTCGTGTAGCCAGACCTTCAGATTAATGGCTGAAGGTCTGGAATCCATGGCAGCTTTCATTGGCCAAGGCCGGCCCATGAGGCCGTTTGACCGACATGTCAAACAACCAATCACAGTTCGTTTCGTTCATCGTCACGTTTCGGGGCGTTGAAATGTTGCCACAATAACAGTTGTGTAAAACTCTCAGACATATTTTAAAGTCCGTGTAAAGTCAATATTAAATGTGTGTTCTGAGTTTGTCACACCACAGAAAAATGTGTTATTAACCACCCAGCCAAATTTGAATGCTAAAAAAACCGCCAAGTAAATAAAATAAGGTATCAAAATTTTGAAAAAATAAGCAGTATTCTCTGCTCTCAAACGCTGGGGGCGTGTCCGCTGGCGGCACTGAAATCACGCCTACTGCTGCCGAAAGCTGCCGTCTCTCTCAACTGTTTTCCTCTACCAGCTTATTTAATAAGGAGACCGAGCTGTTTTGTAAATGATCGCAACCAGGTATTATGCATTTACGTGATGAAGGCATAGCTAGCTAGCAAACTGTAGGCTGTAGTAACTAACAGTAATCAAGTCAAGTCAAGTCACCTTTATTTATTTAGCGCTTTAACAATACAGATTGTCAAAGCACTAAACAGTATCAAATTGGAGGATAGAGTGTCAGTAATGTATAATGATAAGATTAAACACTCAATTTTCAGTTAAAGGCATTTCATTATTGAATTCAGAGATGTCATTGTCTAGCTCAGTTTAGTTTAAATAGTATCTGTGCAATCAAATCGACGATAATCGCTAGAAATTAAGTGTCCCCAACTGAGCAAGCCAGAGGCGACAGTGGCAAGGAACCAAAACTCCCTCTGTGACAGAATGGAGAAAAAAACCTTGGGAGAAACCAGGCTCAGTCGGGGTGCCAGTTCTCCTCTGGCCAGACGAAACCCGCAGTTCAATTCCAACTGCAGCCATGTCAGATTGTGTAAAGGGCTTATCTGATTCCTGTGGTCTTGTCCCAATGGGGCATTTTAATTTATAATTTAATGTATTTGTTATATTTGTGTTTTATTCATTATTTGAAGTTTTTCATTTATATGATTTATTCATTTGCTATAATTGTAATGTATAGTTTAATGCATTTATTGTTTCTCTGTCTATTTTTATAATATATATTTGTTTGTTTGTTACAATTTAAATTTATAGTTTAATTCATTTAATATATTTCTACTTTTATATTGTTGCAATTTCTAACAATAATAGTATTATGTAGTTAGGTATTTTATTATATTTTTAGTTATTTTGTTATATTTTTAGTTTCATTGTATTTTAGTCGAGGTCTTCAGTGGAATATGTCTCTGGGGCTCATCTAAGTGTCCTGGTCTCCGCTGACGATCAGGGCTGTAGACATCATCTCTTGGTGCTGATCCACCATCTGATCGGATATGGTCTGAGAAACAGAATAAGAAAGAAACAGACAAATATTAGCATAGATGCCATTCTTCTTACGATGTAACGAGTACATCGTGTGTTATGGGGAGTGTTCCCGGTTCCGGTTGATCTAATTAATGCAGCCTAACAATCCTTTAACGGATTTGAATAATAGAAGCGTATTAGTATGTTATGTGTAAGCCAGGTTAAAGAGATGTGTCTTTAATATAGATTTAAACTGACAGAGTGTGTCTGCCTCCCGAACAGTGTTAGGTAGATTGTTCCAGAGTTTGGGTGCTAAATAGGAAAAGGATCTGCCGCCCGCAGTCGCTTTTGATATTCTAGGTATTATCAAATGGCCAAAGTTTTGAGAACGCAGCGGACGTGGAGGACTATAATGTGATAAGAGCTCGCTCAAGTACTGAGGAGCTAAGCCATTCAGGACTTTATAAGTAATTAACAAGATTTTAAAATATATACGATGTTTGATAGGGAGCCAGTGCAGTGTTGACAGAACCGGGCTAATATGGTCATACTTCCTGGTTCTAGTAAGGACTCTAGCTGCTGCATTTTGGACCAACTGTAGTTTATTGATCAAGCGTGCAGAACAACCACCCAGTAAAGCATTACAATAGTCTAACCTTGAGGTCATAAACGCATGAATTAGCATTTCTGCATTTGACGTTGAGAGCATAGGTCGCAATTTAGATATGTTTTTGAGATGGAAAAACGCAGTTTTACAGATGCTAGAAAGATGGCTTTCAAATGAAAGATTGCTATCAAACAGCACACCTAGGTTCCTAACTGATGAAGAAGAATTGACAGAGCAGCCGTCAAGTGTTAGATAGTGTTCTACGTTATTATATGTGGAGTTTTTGGAGTTTTTCAGAATTTAGCAGTAAGAAATTACTTGTCATCCAGTTTTTTATATCGACTATGCATTCCGTTAGTTTCTCAATTTGGTGTGTTTCACCGGGCCGCAAAGAAATATAGAGCTGAGTATCATCAGCATAACAGTGAAAGCTAACACCATGTCTCCTGATAATATCGATATATTACACTGATGCTAATGCGCTCTACTTATTAGGTGTGTTTGACTTGAAGCAGCGCTGCAGAATGATCAGTGTATGGCATCAAAGTACCGCGAGAGCCATTCGAAAGCATCAAGAGCGTCTGATCTCTGTAGCTCTCACTGTACTTTGATGTCACACACCGATCGGTCTACAGCCTATACACACCTCTTATAGTGTTGTGAGGGCCGTGCTCGGTGGCTCGATTGCGTCAACATGAACTTGAACATGCTCTCATGCTTGGTGGTTCGAAAATCGCATTATTTTTCACATAATTTACATTATTACAATACCTTCCTCCCCAGCCTTGCACAAACGGCTCGATTAGTTCTGGGTTTGATGAAGGCCCGCCTTCCGAAAAACTAAATGTGTTGTGATTGGCTAGCTGTCTCAGTGCATTGTGCGTTGTGACTGAAACACCGTCTAACAGCTTAGACGGTGTTTCAGTACTGCCACGCCCCTTGCCAAAACAGCAAGTTCGTCAATATTGCCATATTAATTCAGACTCCAAGAATATTGAACAAGAGGATCACGCAGAACCTGTGCACACACGGATATTGCAAGACATATTAAAGTGGTAACGATGTTGTTGTTTTTTTTGGCTAAATCACGTTTTAGATAGGATGTCAACAACAGTTTAAAAATAACTGCATTTACTATGTACAGATAAGTGCAATGGTAATATGTATTATGTTTATTGTTCTTTAATTCTAACATTATAACATGAATTGCAGTGAAACTGTTATACAGTTGAATTTATTTATACCATAGTCCCACTGAGTTGCACTATTTGTGGCGGCATATATATGCAAATTAATGCTCTGCCAGCAGGAGGCGCTGTTGGAGCGGGAGAGAGCGAGGTTTCCCCGGTAATGCTGTACACAAAGCAGAGTTCCGCTCACAAACGCTGCTTTATCAGACATTACATACAAGATGAAATGAAAATGACATCCAAAATTTTCTGAAGACAGTCAGTTTCCATCAGAAATACAGTGATATAAAAACAGCTGCACTGGGTTTCGATTTTGAAACGTGCATTCGAATTTCCGGAGGCGGGATTTATTTTAATGATATTCTAATGGGCCAATTTGTGATGTCACAAATACAGGAAAACATATTTGTAGTCCAAACAAGCCGTTCGTTGTAGTTCTTTAAAAGGGATTTTTAAAAAAAAAACAAAAAAAAAAACAAATATCTCCCTTTGGAGTGGACTTCGAGATTTGTAACTTTGTAGATCTTTTTATGCCCAAACATACACACTACACACTGACTAAAATTCAAAAAGTGAAAAAGCATAATAGGACCCCTTTAATATTTCACATACTTTTGAAAATCCAGCGTTTAGTTGATCCTGATAAGCGTTCGTCGTCACAGTTGTAAACACAACGGCTTTCTTCTTTCGTGAGGGGGTTTGACATCACGGCAACTTTGTTTCCAGGCGGAATGTTAAAGAACGTGACACACACGTCTTCCGGAAATCCTGTATAATCTAGCCAATCCGATGACGACTTTGAAATTCCTGAAGTGTTTCCAGCTAAGTGTGCCATATGCATCAGACGTTCAGCCAGCGGTCCGTGGGCGTGATGTCTGAGGCTGAGACTAGACGAGTCACAGCAATAGAGCGGAGGCGAGAAAGCTGCGGAGAATCCGCTCTCCCGGAAGCTTCCTTAACTGACATAGATTCAAACAAAATTACTGCCGTTTGGCAAAGAAATCATATTACATACTTATTCCTAACTCTTTAAGCTTTAAGTTACATTTTAAATGACAAGGGATCAACTTATAATCATGTTAATATTAATAACCCCGTGAACTTATTCTCTCAAATGACCTGGGTATGCGGAGCATTCGCAGCTTATATGGACGGAGCGCCACTGGCTAGTAGTAAGAAACAGTAAATGAAAGTGTTCTCGAGTGTTATTTTGTGCCTTTTTGTGAAGGTACCACAAGGTATTGCTCACATACCAACCTCAGTTTTTTTTTTTACTTGTAAGAGCGAGTGGAAGTAAGAGGGTGCGGAGCCCGTGGCTGTTCTTTATGCAAGCATAAGTGTTTTGAACGTGGGCTCTCTTGGACTCTTTTGTTGCATTTACTGCAGACATCACAACCCAGATAGCAAGCAAACACTGAAACAATGGTAAGTCAGCGTTGATGTGTCAACACTAGCTGCACTGAATTAATGTTACAAAGTGGTGTTGGTTCAATATCACTTTTGCACCCGCAAGTAATGTTGAAACAATGGTGAGATTTTAACAAAAAATCAATGAAAATGTAATTGAATCAACGTTATGAAGAGATGTTGGTTTATTATCACTTTGCACCCACAATTAATGTTGAAACAATGGTGAGATTTCAACCAAAAAATAAAAATAAGTCCATTGAATCAATGTTACACTATGATTGATTCTACATCACTGCTGTCAAATTAACATTAAAATTAACAAAAATAATCAATGGTAATATTGTTGAATCAGTGTTATATTGTGATTGATTCCACGTCACCGATGTTAAAGAACTATTGAAATTAACCAAAATAATCAATGGTAATGTCAGTGAATCAACATTACACCATGTTGATTCTACATTATTGCTGTTGAATCAATATTGAAATTAACAATTATCATTGGTAATATCGTTTGATCAATGTTGATATGACGTTGGTTTTAAATCAAATCAAATTTATCAATGTTTGTTAAAACATTTAAAATACAACTGAAATGTCAATCAGATGTACCAAGTTAATGTTGAAACGACATAATATTTTTGACCATTTCAAAGTTTGGGGAAAACCTTTTCAAACACAAATGATACATTTTTCAGTAGTTGAATCAATTTATTTTATTTGACAGTTTAACACAATCAATTTCAAATAGACAGAAAATAAAATTCTTTTCAAAAAAAAAAAAAGTGGGGCAAAAAGGACAAAACCATTACAACTTTTCAAAATAACATTACTTTCAGAATGCTGATGTCATGTGGTCCAACGGTTCAAGTTTTTAAAAGGCTTGTATTAATGTACTGCCTCTTTTCCTTTGGGTTCTCTTAAATCTGAAAAAGAAAGCATGATGTTGCTTAAGAGCAAGTCAATTCAGCTGTCATATTCAAGAATGTTAATATGCTAAACACACTATGATTCACTTTTGTAAATTGCTTAACCCCCCTAAAAAAATAAAAAATATTATTTTATTTATTTATTTTTTTTAAATTATATTACAGTAAAATTACATATATTTAATCTATTTATCTACACTCAGTTAACACTTCAATATCAAATGGAAGCACTATGGCAAGGTGTCCAATCATTCCACCTAAGTTTATCTCCGGCCCTAATTAAACACACCTGAAAGAGCTAATCAAGATCATTAGGCTCAATGAAAACTTGTAGTCAGATATATTGGTGCTAAACTCTGCATGAAGAGGAATAAACACCTCTGAACTTAAACCATGGCCATTGCATAAATCTAATTTTCTATCAAACTACATGACATTCAAGTAACAAGTTTCTCTTGTAGAATAAAAAGCTTATTTTTTTCAGACAATTTCTTTAAAGCTGCAAATTCACCTTGTGAATACCTTACTGTTTAAATATCACAAAATAGCCATGTTTGTCACTTTCTCATAAACACAAGGTGTAGTTTTTTGTGTTTGTGTTTCAGTTGGAACAGGCTAAACTGAATGGAGATCTGTTACATTCATCAAATTTCAAAAGATACAAAGATACAAATTCGTACAGATTCAGGAATATGAACGATTACCTGAATAATCAGTAATCAGGGATCAGGACATAAGGCACATGATGGCATCTCATTTTTTTAAATTGTCCATACTTATCTGCCTTCATCACTTACTAAAAGGAAAGAAAGATGATCTGAGTCTGCAAGAATTGAGTAATAAATGCAACAAATGGGCTATGTGTTATGTATGATATTCTTGCTCACGTTCATGTCACTTGCGCTTCAAAAAATCTGTTAAATGTTGTTAGAACTTTAATCAGAAAATTTCTAATAAATATTACTAAAGCAAGATGCATGCACGTTTTAAGAATTTAGAAAAATGGATGGTTTATTCAAACACTTTATTAACTTTTTAAATTAATGTATCTTATTAGATTCAGTAACAATAAATTAAATGCAAATAACAAGCATGCAAAACAAAGAAACATAGAAATAAGATAGATGCACCATTGTTTGAAACCCAGAGTCATGCATGTCAGGTGGTTCAACAAACAAGACTTCTATATAGGATGCTCCTGTGTTTTCTTCTTTATAATAAGGAAGCATCAATTAGACTACTGAGAAGTGCACATGCAGAACCAAAATAGGCGTTTACCAATAAGTGCACATTTTCAAACTCCATCTGGTGTTTCTCAACCATTTTTAAATAGACTTACTGATGCCCCATTTACACGGAGACATGTTTAGCTGTATACGTAAAAAATTTGTATCGGATCCGGCGGTTTGGGAGCCTGAAACCGCTATTTTTTTTAAACTGGGTCCCAGAGTGGATAAATCTGAACATGACACCTTTGCATTTTCATGTGTACAGCCAGTCCATATATTTTGTGAAGTGAAGATGTCATCACCCCACATCTCGACTCTAGTCAGACACTGCTACGTCATGTAACAGCAACAACAATGGTGGACTACATGGTTGTGTTTGTGTTACAGAACCTACTGAGCCTATTAGCTTTACTAACTTTACTATCTTTTGTTGTTGTTGTGTTGGGTTTGTATACAGTGTGCAAGGTTTATGCGCATGCTCCAAGTCTTCTTTTCCGTTTTTATCTCTGTGGCAGAATTACAGCGCCACATACTGGTCTGGCATGTATACCACATCGTTTTGAGTCAGTTACAATGGTTTCGTGTGTAGCGAGATAACGCCGTGTTTACAGAAAACAAGGCAAAAAAAAAAAGATAGGATAGGGAAAGCTCTGGCTTCGTGTGGAGCTCTAAAATCATGAAGGCCCAGCCCAAAACCAAGCCCCCAGTGGATTAGAGCAAATCGACTAAAGCAATGAAAAATGCTGTTTATATGTGGGGATCAAGTGGTACTACTAATGATATAGTTTTGTATGATTACAGTATTGGTTTAAAAATGTTTGTTATACTCATCAAATTTAAGTGTTTATTTTGTATTACAGAGAGCTAGCTCAAGTATTCAGTTCAGATGAATAGTACCTTGCTTAATATGTTTAAAGCTTATATGGACGCTTGGTCAAATGTTTATTTCTTATGAAGCAAATAGAAACAGTCTGTTATAGTTATGTCATTTTACGTGGACTATGTATTAAATTGATTCCATTAATATGTTTTAAGAATGTATTGTATAAAAAAATAAAAGCATAAAGAAAGAGCCAAAACAAGGGTTTGGTTATGCAGAAAACACGGTTTATTAATTTTGCTGGATCACATGTAAAGACTTCAAGAATTATTATTGCTGAATAGAGATATTCATGAAGTTACAAGACTTTGTGATTAAATGACTGTAATAAAGTCATTACTAGAGTGGCTCAACTTTGAAAAACAACGCAACTTTGACCGTCTCATTATTTCTGTGACATAGATTTCACTGCAGTGCTGCCAACTGGACAGTGGGCGTGCTATAATTGCAATCGTCATCCATCAAAACTTTGCTAGCGAGACACTGTTTTGCTTTATTCAGCACCTATAGTCCGGACTTCCGCAGTGGCTTGTTAAAATACTACTATAATAGTTGCCATTTTCAGATTAGATTTGAGGATATTGATTGGTTAAATTTTGTCATGTAATGAATATAAACTGCTAAACAGACACATCTCCTGTGGCCGATATCTCTGTTGCCCCAGAGCTGAATTTGAGCATTGCAGATATTTTGTACATATGATTTTCTATCATATATTAAAGGGTTAGTTCAGCCAAAAATTAATATTCAGTCATTAATTACTCACCCTCATGTTGTTCCAAACCCGTAAGACCTTCGTTCATCTTCGGAAAACAAATTAAGATATTTTTAATTAAATCTGAGAGCTCTCTGATCCTGCATAGACAGAGATGCAACTGTAATATTCAAAGGTCCAGAAACATATTAAGGACATTGATGAAATAGTCCATGTGACATCAGTGGTTCAAATGTAATATTATGAAGCTACGAAAATACTTTTTTGTGCGCAAAGACAACAAAAATAATTACTTTATTCAATAATTCTTCTCCTCCTCATCCTGTCTGCTGAAGCACACCACCATTGTGGAGAGTATCACGATGCATGCGCTTGCTTCTGGTTCATGTAAACACACTTTTAAATCATACTTGATATAAATTGATATGAAACTCCTACTTAAGACAATTAGTTCAAATGCTTACAGGCAATAGTTATTTTACATTGCTTAGTAACTACCCTGGAGCATCAATTAGCATCCAATTTAATATAATTAATAATTATGAACTGGGTAGTTACCTACACTCTAGAAAATGTTGGGTTAAATACAACCCAGTGCTGGGTAAATGTTGGACAGAACACATGCTGTGTGGTTTTAAATGTTTAACCCAACCTTCTGGGCAGTAACCCAACCGCTTGGTAAAAACAACCCAATCGCTGGGTTCGTCCATATTTTACCCAGCGCTGGGTTGTATTTAACCCAGCATTTTTTAGAGTGCACCTATAAACATTTACCATTGGGAAGGAAGTGTGTAAAATTTTCACAAGGCCTGAAAAATGTCAAAGCTCTGTGACCCAGTGTTTAAAATACACTAAATCCATGCTATCTTTAATACCACTTTGGGGACAGTATTTGAGGCGAGAAGTGTATCCATTCATTCATCATGTTCTGGTACTCATGTGGCCCGAAAGCACAAGATATTACGAAATTTCCAGTATCAGTTAAATTAATTAGATATTACATATAATATAGTAGTAAATGTGTGTTGCAGTGTATAGATGAGTATACTCTAAAAAATGCTGGGTTGTTTCAACCCAATTTTGGGTCAAATATGGACTAACCCAACTTTTGGGTTAAAAATGTAATGTAAAAATTTAACCCAACAGCTGGGTTAGTCCATATTTGACCCAAAATTGGGTTGAAACAACCCAGCATTTTTTATAGTGTATGTTTATTTTGTAAAACATTCGAAACTGGTTTTTATCACTTAATTAGAAGCACCACAATAAATTAGGTCTTCTGTTACATGGAAACAAACTACTACAGACATTTATATAAAAGTGCAATGATAATACTGAAAATTAACATGTGTAAATAAAGCTCTGCAAATAACACTACAGATTTGTTCTATTGGCTAATCAGAAGTTCCACACACACTTGTGGTCTTCGTGCCCATTTGAACACTTGGGCTAAATACGGGAAATACATCACATCAAGTAGACAAGTTGTCAAGTCCACAGACCACAGCTGCAGCAAATTCTCAACACTTTCAGTTTGAGCTTTTTCAGTATCTTGAAGCTTCAAAGGGTGTAAGGAACATCAAGGCAAATAAGAAATTGTATAGTTCTGCATTATCTGTTTATTTATTTTAATGTTTTATTATTATTATTTTAAATGTATTACATATTACAGTGGTTACTGTTGTAATTATAAATTTCTTTTTTGTATTTGTTGTGTGAGTTGTCAATAAATAAATAATTTAACCAAAAATAAATAAATTAGGGGTGCACGATAAATATCGGGCGATAATTAATGCGCATCTTGTCAGTGAACGACGGCTCTGTGTAGTAAATGCTGCTCAATGTGAAGTCACGCACGTGTCGGATTAGAGAACCGGCTTTACTGACAAGATGCGCATTAATTATCGGCCGATATTTATCGTGCACCCCTAAAATAAATAAATACCTCAATAAGTGTGGGCATTGGGAGAGGCCCACGGTCTTCTTTACAGTGGTTAAGTGGGTGAGCATTACGTTACATATTTAATACGTATATAATATTCATTGCCCAAGCCTTTTCCATAGTAGGTTCCGTCATTTGACTTCCTGTAAGCTCGGAGTGCTACTCTCCACCCCCTGAGCGTGAGTTGTGTTGGAGATAATAATAGAAACAGGGCAGGGTCCAACAGACAAACGCGCTTCAGCCGAGAGCGATTTCGCAATTTAATGACATAAACACAATGACACGAACAGGAACGACCAGGACTGAGAAAACGCGTTTGATGTCTCGCAGTGAAACGGCTTGATAACGATGCACGCGGAGTTTAGCGATCAACAGAACTGCGTTACTTCAGAAACTATACACGCGCGCATATAAAGGAGCGCAAGTTCTTCTTGCGCATGTGTTTCGGGACATCGATGAATTTTCGAGAGTGTAATATCGTTTCTTCGAGTCGTGACGAGCTCAGTCCTTGATCTATGCAGTTATTAAATTCTTGTCATTTTTTTCTCGTCCAGACCTATATGCTGCTAAACGGATTTTTATATTTTCATCTAAAAATGAAACGATGATCGTCTTTATTGAAGGTTGTCGGTGCTGATGACATCACGTCATTTATTTGTTCGTTTGGTGCCAGTTGCCAGGAATGCCAGCTATGAAGTGTGCCGGCTGAGAAGCTGTACTGTTGGGGTTGAGATCTTTTAACAAACTGATGAAAAAATGAATTCAGATCTGGAGGCCATTTCTTTTTCCGTACCCTCTTTTGGTCAAGATTTAGACATGATGGGAGGGAGTAATGGAGAATCCAGTGGCAGCATGAATCCTGGTGCTGGGACCTTCTGGCAGGACCCCTCCATTTGTAAGAGCGCCAACCCTGGGGTTATCAGTTTGCCCTCGGACAGTGGGACCTTGTTGACCACGGGTAAATGTAAGAACCGAGCCGTACAAGTGGCCTACGTGAGGAACTCTGAGACGAGCCAACATCACAGCCCAGAGAACATGGCTTTACAGTGTCTGAAGGATGCTTGTGACATAGTGGGATTTAAACTAGATATAATCCCCTTTGGGAAGCTGGACTTTGGTGAAACATCAGTTCTTGATCACTTTTACAATGCAGGTAAGTCTACTGACACGTTTTGGGGAATGTCCTGCAAATGAATGTGAATGTCATTTGCTGAATGGGCACAAATATTGCTGTGAACAATTTGTTGACAACCTATATGTTTGGTAGACATGGTCTGTCTTTTAGGTGTGTTTGGTCTGCCTGGTTTCTTTCTGTTTGGTCTGTTTACCTTTTTCCAGAAAAGTTCTGAGAATGAAGTGATGGTATCACTCTCCCACATGCACACAACCCAGGGTGGAGTGCAGTGTCTTTAACCTCATGTCCATGAGAAATGACTGGCATTTAAACTTGAATGGAAATTAAGTTGTGCAGTAGCTTGAGAATAAACTTTTGAACTGCAGAGAGGCACAGTCTTGTTTAAATATGTCAAGTAAAACCAAAAGAGCTGAACCTTTTGGTTTTACTTCATTCTAAAACACTAAATATCAACAAAATTCCCTTACCTGAACCTCTGTTTGTTATTATGCATTGCAAAACTCTCCTCATCTCTGAGATCACTGCATTCAGTGACAAAACGCTGAATTTAAAGTAGTTTGATTTAATCATTTTGCAAATGTTGCAGGTAGTTAGAAACCCTAAAAATAACCAAATAACACCCATAACTGTAGAATAAGTGGAATGATAGTATTGAGGTAAAATGAAGTGATTAAAAGTTGATTAATCATTCATTAATCAGTAGTTACTTTTAATGAGTGTGCAATCACTCAATGTCTTGCCATATCAGTATTTACACATGCTGACAATTTTTACCATAGGCACTACTGTGCCTACATCTACACTGTGACTATATTTTCCCCAGTGGACTTTTACTTCAGTTTGTGCTTTTATGTATATGTAGATTTATTTATTATTAATTTGAAGATTTGGAGTTCCATCTCCAAAAAGCAGGATTTCTTTTCTCTAAGCCTTTTCTCTTAAAGATTTATTCTTGTGCTTTGGGTGATTGTCATTTTGTGTGACCTAGGTTTTTTTTTTTTTTTGGACTTTATATCACAGACAGACTCTCAGATTTTCTCTCAGAGATTTTTTTTTTTTTGTTACTGCCTGGAGTTTGGTCCACAGCACTGGTCTCCCTTCATCATTTGTGATAGGGTTTTGATGTGTGGTTTGATTTTCTCTGCACAGAATTCTGTATGTTTCGCCATAGTTTTGTCCTATTCATCTTAGAATGCGGTTTCATCCATGTGGCCTTTAGGTTTAAAAAACTTGAGATGGGTTGCAATGAAAAAACAGGTGTGTCCTGTGTGGTAACATCGCACAGCTCTTGCTAAGTCACTATGTTATTTTGGATGCTGAGATGTTATCATGTTGTCAGTACATAGCTGGAGCCCTGAAGATCCTTTATTTGTTTGAGGGTTTTGTAACATGTCCAAGTTTGATAAATGTAGACTATGACAATTGTTTGTGGACTAATGACTGCTTTAGATATCCTGGTGTATCTTTATCCGGTTTTGTGCACTACAGCAAGCTTTTTGAGCTTGCCAGACCTGCATTTGAAATGACTGCAACTTCTAACAGCATCATTTCGTCAGTTTAATGAGAAAAAAAATAAAAAATTAAATACACATTTTGTCATCACCACCATATCGTTTAAAACCTGTATAACTTTCTTCCCTCTGTGAAATGCATGATAAAATATGTTGACAAATCTTTTCTTCTTTTTTTTTTTTCTTTTTTTTTTCTGTACAAAGACAATATGTTGTGACCAGGGGCTGTAAAGTTCTGAAAGGACAGAAGCGCACTATAAAAGAAGTCATACAACTCTACTACACCCAAGTCTTCTGTAGTCATACAACAGTGATTGTGTGAGATTTAGTGGTTCACAAGGAAAGGGTGAAATCCAGATAATAAACCAACCAGGCTAGTAAATTGCATACTTAAGTAGTGGCAGATTAATGTTTTATACAGTACTTGACATTATTTTGAGGTTATCACATGAGCTGATCGTTTTTGTATACGTCTTATTTGTCATTAATTTGTATTTTATATGGTACATTATATCAGCCTTATTTTGGCCATCAACCACCCTGCTGTTTAGATTGTAGTGTTAGACATTGTTAAAACCTGACAGAAGTGTTAAAATGAATGAATTACACATTTAAAAAAAAAAATAGTTTTTTTTTTTTTTCGTACAGGACTGACATATAGAATTGTTTGTATGAAATCCTCAAGTTAAAACAGGCATGCTGAAAATACAGGCTGTAAACAAAATTTTATTATCATTTGCATATTTTAAGATGCTTTTTTGGTCTATAGATACATCTCTTTATTATCATTTTACACATTTGGCTGTTTTGATGAGTGCATACAGTACATAATTTGAACCTGCATGTTTTATCTGTAGATCAAAAGTAGCATGTTTTACATACTTGCGTTTTTAAAAGGCTTAAACATGTTTTAACTGTGGATGCGTAGGAGGGTAATTGTACTTCAGAACTGTGGGAGTTTTTGAAGGAATAGCTTAATGGTTTGTAGTGGAGCACAATCTTATCAAAGGGTTTTTTTTTTTTTTTTTGCATCCGATTACAAAAAGTCTGCAGTTCTCTTGCATATTATGGTTATCTCTGCAAGGGCTGGTCATCAGATAGAAGTCTCTTTTTCTTTTTTTTTTTTCTTTTTGTGGAAAGTTGTGCGGTGATGGAGTAAGTCTGATTTTGTGCTACCTGAACAATTTGTGTTCTGTAATACCATCAACAGAGTACTTGAGGACACATAGGCTGCGTACAAATAGTGGTATAAAAAACAGTATGTGAATTAGTACCATGTCCAAATTCATAATATTCATAAAACCACAGTTGAAAATAATGAGTATGACCTACTACTTCTGGTGATATTTCATAGTGCAAATCCAGTGGATACTTTACTAACCCATGAGGCCACTGGAGAGGAGTTGTGAGTCACACACCTGTTCTGGACTGTATAATGTACTGTATACATTTTAGTGCATTTTGAGTAAACCTGTTTTGAAAAAAGAAAGGAATAACCACTTTTGATAAATGGATAATCAGCTCATATGATAATCTCAAAATAATGTCAAGCATTAAATGAAACACTGGCCTGTTTGCAAGTCCAAGCCAGTTTGCAATTTGCAAGTCTGTTTGTCTTATTTATCACAATAACAACATGATGAATCTAGTTCATCCAGGTTATATTTATACTGTTTAGTACATACATTTTAACAGTTATTCAGAAGTGCCTACTCAACGTACAGTATGCCGTTTACCTGGGTCTCGAACGTTCAGCCAAAGAAACGTTGAAATCTTTTTTCTGAAAAGGTGAGCTGTGTTGTTTTTACATTCATCGCTTAATGTGAAAAGTCAGCTATAGGTAGGCCTTAACAATTTGCTGGATTAATTACACGTATAGGAACTATACAAAAGGTAGCATAACAGGAACAACCTGTTCATCCAAACAGTCAAAGGGGAGTCTATCTGTAAACTAGTTACTAGAAATGTGTTATCGAGATGCTTGGTAGCTGTAGAAAGATTTGGTTTCAGGTGTCCTTCTCATTTCTTGTACTCTGATGAACTCAGTAGGTAGCACATTCCTTTTACATTAGATGAGGCCCCGCTAACTCGTGCTGAATGGTTTTCAGTTCATATCCTTGTTCAGCAGTCTAAAAACATCTGAGAGCTATAATGACTCACTCTAAACGAATGACTATGATTTCATAGTAGTTTTTCCACATTTACTGTTGTAAAAAATAATATCAGAAATATTCAAAACCAATACAGTGGACTAAATGACCAATGGAATATGAGCATTGGTTGGAAAATAACACCCACCGAGAGCCAAATGCGGGTGAATTTCCCATGATGCATATTTGGAAAAGATATTACAAGAACAACAACAGATAGTAATGGTTCATTGGTATGTGGTTTCCAGCAGCATAGCAGTCAGCCTAGTGATGCATAAGAGTTTTGGACAAGTTACAATTTCTTAATTAGTTTCTGTAGCCTCCATTCTAGTGGAATTCTTTTACTAAATGCTGATCACATCTCTCAGCCTGTAAGTGCATTACTTCACAGACATCCTTTATTTTTTTGAGATGAGGGATGAGTCAAAATGATTGACTGTGATAATCAACAACAAGTTACAGATGTTCGCCACAAATTTTGTTTTGAACCACATTCCTTTATTGGCATTTTATAAGAAGAGTAATTATCGAAAATTAAAGAGTTGTTTTTTAAATTGCTTGATACTTGGTCAATTTCTAAAAGCAAATCTTATTGTTTTTAACTAACAATAGTTTCTTACTATCTTTCATTTTTTTATTTTTCTGTTTCCTCAGATGAATACAATTATACACATATTAATCATTGATGAACTTTATCAATGCTTTTATTCTCTATCATTAACTTTTATTTATTTATTTTTTTAAGTTTTACTATTCCTGATAAATGACAGTGGAAGCAGATGTTGAAAAATAAGCATTTCATTCTACTCTTCCGATGCTTCCTGCCATGCTTGCATAGCTTGTCACTTTGTTTCTGACGTGCATGGCTCCAAACTTCTTCCAGCTTTATTTATGAATACTTTCTGTTTGCCAAATGAAATGACATCGTCAGGATGGGTATTTTGGCTGGAGAATGAACATGGATTATCAGCCTCTCCTGAACTTCGGGAAACATTTTGTTCAGGAATATTGTTGAGCTACTGTATTGCTAATAGTGCTGTCCAAGCTATTAGGTATGCCTTTACTTTTTGGCAGTGCCTAGCAACTTTGTTCATGGACATCTAAAATAAATCATGACACAAAGAAAACAATACAGAAAACTGCATTAAAACATTTTTGTTAAAACATTTGTCATTGCTTAACAGTCTTCAGTAATCTGAAATAAAAATGAGATGCTAAATATGATGCTAAAATATATATATTTTTTCTTTCTTTCTTTCTTTTTTTTTCTTTTTTTTTTTTTGCATTTCACTGAATGACATGTGGTTTTCTATCTTAGGTTGCCACACATTGAAAAGATGAAATTATCAAATATTTAAGAATAATAAACTCACTTTGCTGCAGCACTTCACAGACTTCAGGGAGCCTTTTATATTTATTTAAAAATGTGATGGTAATATTAAAGTCCGGACCATTACAATGAATGACAGGTTTACAGTTTGGAAAGTTACTTGAACAATATTTTGATATTTTAATTTAACAAAAGTTATTCGAAACATGGTAGTAGACACTTTACTTGGAGTTAATGTTGAAAAACAAAATCTGCTCTAGCATTAGCAATAAGTAATGTGGGTATGGCAATAACTTACCCCCATCACTGATGCATGATATATCAAACAGTTTTAACCACATAAATGACTACAATCAAATTTTTGTGGTGTTTTTATATTCACTATAGCTTAATGTGTAAAATCAACTATACGTAAGCTTTAACAATTTGCTGGATGAATTGCAGTGGTATAGGAACTATAAAAGGTAGTATAACAGGTCCTTCCTGTTCATCCAAACAGTCGAAGGAGAGCATATGGGTAAACTGTTTGAAAATTGCCATTATTTTTGTTGTTCTGTTTGGTTCCTTTAGTGAAATGACACACTCTTGTTTAGGGCTGCATGATTTGGGAAGAAAATCTAATTGTGAATTTTTTTTTTTTTTTTTTTTTTTTTTTTCTGGTTGCCTGTTAACATACAGGCAGCCTATATCTCTACATCCTTAGAAAGGTCTAAGGTTTATTCTGAAATATTATACCATTATGAGATAAATCTTACACAGTAATTTCTTATTTTTTGTCAGGAGGTATGCAAAAGTCCATGCCTTTACGGTTTTTCTCTATTGCTATCACACAGTTCATGAAACAATTCACCATTTTCCCAGAGCTATAAACACAATCTCAAAACTACAAACCAACTTTTTCAGACTTCAAACTTCCAGGTCAAAATCAAATATGTTAGTCAAAAACCTATTCTCTTTCAGTATACAACATAAACTGAGGGGTGCTGATACAAGGAAATTTTCATTACACAATACACTTACAGTATATGAAAAGAGAAGAAAAGTTCAAATACCAAAGAGTTGAATGTCAACTTGATATGCAACACAATACTGGATACTGTCAGTTACATTACATTAAAAAATAAATTGCCTTACAATATTGTAAATGACCTTATATGCCATACTTATAGCAGTTTCTTAGTTTTCTGACACAAGATTTTCTACTTCTCCTAGGTAGTCATCTCTCAGTTCCTCAAAATACAGTACATGTAAGAAGTACTTGGCTACAAATCAGTTTGACAGTTATGAGTTTGAGGGTATACAACATGCTACAGTATTCACAGTACATAGAATAGAAATGTTCTCTCATCTAAAGTATTGCTACTACTGTAATTATACTGTATGTGTAAGTAGTATAAAAACCCTGTGGATGATCCTGTTGGCCAACTTCCTTCATGGTCATTCCATGCACAAGAAAATGTCTTTGTTTCGAGAACTAAATGAATGGTTTGGGAAATTGGGCAAAATTAATCTGTTATAGTGTGTTAGCAATCTAGAAAAAGATTAAAAAAAAGTAAAGTATAAAAGAAGTACTTGGGTGGGTTCGTGGGTTCGTGGGTTCGTGGGTTCGAGTCTCGGGTCCGGCAGGGAATACCACGACTGAGGTGAGACCCTTGAGCAAGGCACCGAACCCCCAACTGCTCCCCGGGCGCCGCAGCATTGGCTGCCCACTGCTCCAGGTGTATGTTCACTACTGTGTGTATGCACTTGGATGGGTTAAATGCAGAGCACAAATTCCAAGTATGGGTCACCATACTTGGCCACACACCACTTCCCCCTTCCCCCTAAAAATTACTTAAAGGGATAGTTCACCCAAAAATGAAAATTCTGTCATCATTTACTCACCCTCAAGTAGTTCCAAACTTGTATGAATGTCTTTGTTCTGCTGAACACAAAGGAAGAAATTCTGAAGAATGTGGGAAACAGAGCAGTTCTGGGGCACCATTGACTTCTATAGTATTTTTTTTTCCTACTGTGGAAGTCAATGGTGCTCCAAAACATCCTGGATACAAACTTTCTTCAAAATATCTTCCTTTGTGTTTGGCAGAACAAAGAAATTCATACAGGTTTGGAACTACTTGAGGGTGAGTAAATGATGACAGAATTTTCATTTTTGGGTGAACTATCCCTTTAAATGTCCTAATTGAACTATGGCTAATCCTGGCTTAGTCCAAGCCCTGTTTGTGAAACCAGGCCTTAATGGTTTATGTTCTTCAAGCCATCTGGGGTATTTTCATAATAATGGAGTATATTTATAATGCATTGCTAATCTAAATATCCTTTATAACATTATAGAATATATTTTCTGCCTCGTCATGATAAGGAAGCTACGTCACAAAAGGAAGTTTTTATTTTATTTTTATTTTTTTTTTCAAATGTTCGACTTGTGTTGTGGAATAAAACCATCTTATTAAATATTCTCTTTTGTTAGACAACAGGCTTATAAATGCTTCTCAGTACAAATTTGGAAAAATGCATTGTTATAAGCAACTCAAACTAACAGCGCTTGCAGAGATCGAGCAGCATTTACTACTGTCTTTGTGCATATATTTATTTTTAGTTAGAAATCACAACTTTTGCCATTTCAGTAAGCGCATTAATCTAAATCATGATTTCCATTTTATTCTGATTAATCGTTTAGCCCTATTCCAGCTTTCAGTACAGTTCAACATATTGAATGGTCCACACTTGCTTCCCTCACAGCGTAACTTCTACTCCAAACTCTGTAACTTTGGATACCCTATTGCATTCAGTAATTTATATTGTGCAGCCAGTCCAGCCAATACAATCTGGCATGTCAGCATGATGGATTTCTGCCTGTCTGCAAGCAACATCGATCCTCTTTGTTTAAACAAACTCCTAATACTCAGAAATCCTAACACTCAGACTCAGCTAAGCCTCATTCGAAGCTTTTGTGTACCTCTTTAACAGTCATGTACTTTAAGTTTCAGTTTAATTAACGGAAATCATGGCTTGACAAAATCACATATTCACTAAAGTTGTGTATCTTAGTTGTTTGAGAATTGTAAGCTTACCATTAAAACTGAACTCACTAATCATTTGTTGGAGGAGTAATAGCTCATCCCAGCCTCGCATGACATTTCCTATTGATGTGATTTGTGCACTTTGTGAGATTGAACAAAGTAATGTCATTGCAGCAGCTGTACACGTGCAAAACTGACCGATTTATGTGGGAGAATTCGAAAAACTGCATTTACATGTGTGAAATCTGGAACAGATTTCTTTTTCTGAATTGAAATGTTAGATCTTGTATTCACAGCTGGAAATGATCATCGTTGTCACATTAACAGGTTCCAAACCTGTATGACTTTCTTTTTCCATGGAACATAAACGGCAATATTCAGTACAGCAGAATGTTAGAGAAAGACAACCTTGAAAGCCTTTCACTTTAAATCTGTTTTCCATAAATTGCAAATGGATGATGGCCTAATGTTGTTTTACCTATTTTGTGTGGCATGGAAGAAAGTCAAACAGGTTTTGAATGACGTGGGTGAGTAAATGATGACAGAATTTTTCTTTTTAGATAGATTCATTTCTTAAAATTGGATACAAAATATGGAAGAAGCCAAAACCAAACAACCAATGACCTGACAAAATCTTTGTCAGTTGTTTTTGTTATATCAGTGGCTGCATATAATTCAATACATTTGCATCACTTTTACACAACCTGTATGATTATTTAAATGTCGTATTTAACAAATTAACTAATTTGCATTAAGGAACCCTTGAAATATGAATCATTAGCATTACATTAGTTGACTATAAGCTCTATTGTACACATCACCTTATTATGAAATGCAGCATTAAAAAACTGTATAACTTTAGATAAAAAAATTCATGATGATCTACTGATATCCACTGGTATCCATCTTGAGATGATCGGCATTGTCTGATAACCAACACATCGATTAACAGAAGCATCATCTTCATTTTGTTAATTTGAAAGTCTTGCCAACTTTGTCAATGGATTGAAGTTAATATTAAAGTATTTTAGTAAAAATTTGTTCACAATAGTTTTTCATTCATTTGTAATATGCTGTAATATATTGACATTATATCAGTCTTAGGCCACCCTGCTCTCTAAGTGTCAATATTCGCATTGGCCAATGAAAAAACATATTGGTCAACCACTACTTCCAGTGGTACGACTCTGGTATGTCTTTTTGAGAATTTTTTGCTGTCCAAATGTATTATGCATTATTTCAGAGGCGATATATACAGATCAGCTTGTGGGTATCTACACTGGTCAACATTTGAAGTGGATCAAAACCTTTCATCAAAGTTGTCCTAAAATCTAACACCAAAATGCGTTCTTGTCTTAGGACAACTTTGATGAACTTTTTTGATCCACTTCAAATGTTGACTACTATAGTTACTGTAACTATACACTTGCTACTAAGTCTATTACACTTCTCAATTCTGATTTATTGCTCGGATCAGTTTTTCCCCCTACACTGGTAACATTATTTTTTTTAATTTGATCAGTATCAGATTCAAGTGTGAACTAATCACGGTCCTGAACTGACTCGCATACGCAAAAACAATAACAAAGATGGCACACTGTCATACGGAAGTAAACATAGAGGTCACTGAAGTTAGTGTTTGTATTCATTTATAAGATGGTGTGACATGGAATCCAGCAAAATTGTGCACAGGTTATAAGGAGGACGAAGACAAGATAATAATATTTAAATATTTACAAAATAATTCCTCAAGTTTTGCTAGTATAGCCATCTCAACGTAATACCTGTATACATCTCGTGGTCCCTTTACTGTCTAGCAGCTGTTATGACCAAAGAGCAGGATAAGATTTCTCTTTTAAAGATAATTTTGTTTCCCCAGTAGACCCACATTGTCTTCATATCTTTTGTTTTGATTTGTGTATGTAAATCGATTTTTCTCATGTATTTGTGATATAACTATAAAGCATGGAGAATGAAGAAGTTCCAACAAATTCTTTCACTGTTAAGATTTATTTGAACTAGAAGACACAAAGACTCTGAATGTTCATATGTTCCACGTGTCCTTCTGCTTAGTAATGTATGTTGCTTTGTTCGTTTTCTCTATCATTTCTGTTTCCTTTGGGTAGAGGAACCGACTTCCTGCTGATATTTAAAATGCGGCATGTAGGGTGTTGAACTCAGCTGTAGGGACAGGCCCGATAGAAAATAACCCCCACACTGTCTGTCTGTCAGGTCTGGGTAAAAGTGTTTCAAACTATGTGAACACTTCTCTGTCTCTGTTCACAGATATTGCAGTGGTTGAAATGACGGATGCATTTCGGCAGCCCTCTCTCTTCTATCACTTGGGTGTGAGAGAGAGTTTCAGCATGGTCAACAACATCATTCTTTATTGTGATCTCAACTCGGACTCGCTGCACTCTCTTCAGGTCAGAAGGTCTTTTGTCTCAGTGTCACCCGAGTCAAGAATCAAATTAGACAAATTTAAACTGAAAGGTCATTTTTTCAGCATCTTACTTTTCATAATCTTCCAGTCTGAAGTTCAGAGACCAAAAATATTAGAGGCCAAAAATATATTTTTCCCATATCATACAATATCAAAATTTATCACTGTGTTCATTTACCAAACAATATTGATACTGATCCAAGAATGTCCATTATGTGGATATGTGTAGTATGAGGGGAAAAAAGACAGAAGATGAACAAATAGCTTTGGTTTGAGTTGGCAGCCATTATAGACAAACTTCATGCATCCAAGCTGATAAGTGTTGGCAAGTCCAAAAACAAGCAAAAAAAAAAAAAAAAAAAAAACTAAAATCTTTGATAGGATGTTGGTGAAAGTCCATGTCTTGCTTCTCAAATCAATGTAAGCAAGTGCATCATCAATGCCCAATGTAAATGTATATTACAATAAATGTATGTGCAACATACATTTATTGTAATATACATTTACATTGGGCTAGTAGGAGAAATGCTCAGTGTTGTAAGCAAAAGGGTGCTCACAAATTTATTGGATGGACTCAAATTATTAATACAACCCACATTATTTGCAGTGCATCACTTCCAACAGTTTCATCACAATGATATACTGTAGGCTTTTATTACCACAGTGAATTGTAGGCAGGCATTATTGTCATGGAGATCCTCCTGGCAAGGTCACACACCTCTATTAATACTATACATTACTAAATGGAATTATGCCAGGTGAGTGGGGAGTAAATTGCATAATATGAGATATATTTAGATGATCTCTTTAAGGCAGAGATTTTATTACTAAGCAGAATTTAGTGGAGGATGGTGCTTGGCAAACACACACGCACACAGATGTTCAGAATGAAGTGCGTTGCATAGGAATTACAGTTTCAGAAAACACTCTACAATATGCATCGATAATGTTTTTACCAGTAGCATGCTACGTTGTTGTAGTAGTGTGATGTTATTACAGTGAATGTTTAATTCACCATGTCCAGTTTATCTTAAATAAATAGCAGCTACAAACAGAACTGCAGAACAGGCATTAATTTGAAAACGTCAGAGAGTTTACACTCTTAAGGATGTCAGCCAAACAAAAGGGTTTTTTGTTTTTCTCTGCAAATTATACTGGTATACACTCTTAAAAATAAAGGTGCTTAAAAGGTTCTTCACAGCGATGCCATAGAAGAACCATTTTTGGTTCCAAAAAGAACCATTCAGTCAAAGGTTCTTTAAAGAACCATCTCTTTCTTACTTTTTTATAATCTGAAGAACCTTCTTTCACCACAAAGAACCTTTTGTGAAACATTCTTCAGATGTTAACGGTTCTTTATGGAACTATTTAGACAAAAAGGTTCTTCTTTGGCATCGTGAAGCACCTTTATTTTTAAGAGTGTGGGAGAAATTATTTTTAAATAAAAAAGGACAGTGCTTTTAAAAGTTCAATGAAATAATCCGACAAGAAAAAGGTATTGAAAGTAATAGTGATGACTTTTGATTTATTGTTGTAAATGGAAATGGGTGGCTAAGTTGAGCTAATTGCACCTTGCATACTCAACAGAAACAGAATATACTACAGAACTAGTAAAACCAGTATAGTGCTTTGAACATGGTCACACACACGGTTATTCAAAATCTTCAGACACAGTATATTCTTTAGGATGTTTGTGATAGAATTCAGTCCTAAAAAAAGAACTGGTCGTTTATACCACCTGAGTTCATTTGTGTCTGCTGTTTGTCTCATACAGGAGGTGATATGTCAGAAGAATATGGTAAGTCTTAATCTTTACTTCCTCTCTGCTGCGTGTTAATTTGCTATCATTTTCAAACAGAAAGAAGAAAGTCTTTGTTTGCCTCATTTCTTAAGTTTGTGCTGTTATTCATGTAGGTTAATCGGTTTGATTGCAAACCTGAAAACATAGAAAAAGAAAACTTCATTTTTATATTTGGTTATATCATGTTATAGGAGATAAGCAATTTGACAGACATTATTGGTGTATTTTGGTGTTTTTGCAACAAGCTTTATTGTAGGATTTTATAATTAGGTACAAAAATTGTTTTAGCCAACAAAACAATTAGGGGTGGAGATTTAGGAGTTAACTTCAAGAGATTTGTGAGATATGAAATACAGTGATCTACTGTAGGAGGCCAAGAAAACATAGCAAACTGCCAAATGACTCTAAATAAAATGTGTAGATTTTTTTAAACATCAAAAAATACCTTTGACCCATTTTTGGATATTTGCTCTTTTTCCAGACATGTGCTGCTAACTACACGTTCATTCCATACATGGTGACGCCTCAGAATAAGGTGTATTGCTGTGAGAGCAGTCTGATGAAGGGTTTGAGTGAACTGATGCAGCCCAGCTTTGAGGCCCTGCTGGGGCCCATCTGTATGCCATTGCTGGACAGACTCGCTCAACTGCTCACCAGCTGCAAGACCAACACCTGGTGGGAACTCACTACCTCCTTTATCTCCTCACTTCTCATTTTCATCTCACAGCTAATTGAAAGTCATTATAGCAGTAATACAACAGCCATGAACAGAATGACGCATGATATGGTTTAAAATTTTGGTCATATCGCCCACCCTTAAGTATTATTTGTTTATTGTTTTTCACATTGTTTCAGTTCACCATATATATATATAAATAATATATGTGTGTGTGTGTGTGTGTGTGTAAAACATATGGATAAAAGCATCTGCTAAATGCATAAATGTAAATGTAACATATAGTCCACACTGAACAGTTGAGAGGTCAGCAATAAAATAGCATACATTTTGGTGATGATATCAACAATCAACCAGTTGAAATTTGCTATATTGTAAATATTAGTTCATGTAAGTATTATTATCAGGTAAAAGTTGGATATATGCATAATAGTTTTCAAGTGAAGTTAGTAAATTATTTCTGCAGCTCTAAAAGTATATAGCACATGGCACTAACAGTGCCAATGTCATGGGTTTGATTCACATGGGATGCATAAACTGAGATGATGTATAGCTCAAATGCATGAAAGCCTGCAATATAGGGTTCCGGTTTTAATTTAGAACATTTAGATTTTCAGCCACAGTTACAGTTAGGGGAGATGTATCTCTGTCATTAACAGAATGATGCATGAAATGGTTTAAGAGTTTGGTCATATCACCCACCCTTAAGTAGTTTCATCAATAAGTTTGAATGTCATGCCATAATGCCATAATAATTTAGACAAGACTAATGCGAGAGACAAGACAGACATGTACAGTGTTTAATACCAGACTTTACAATAAAGTTTAGGTATCTAACATCTATTCAGCATTGACAACATGACAAACCCAGTCACACACTGGACAAGAAGCACCAGAATGCAGGACAACTCAAAGATTTCATATCGGACATGGAGCGCGTCTTTCTGTACTCGTATCCTCAAGTTCAGGACACCAGTCCTCAACAGTGAATCTACTTACCATACAGGCAATAATTTAAAAATAAATGATCAAAGTGGGATCAATTAATGTTTGGTGTTTGAAAAAGCAGTGCAATTGGAAAGTGTGAGCTGTATTATATTTGTCTGTATGATGCATATATTTTATTCACACCACATATTAATGAAAAATATTTTGTAATTTAATGGAAAACTATGTGAGTGGTTCTCTGTGGCTTGGCAAGATTTTGAGTAGAGCTGTAAGTGCTGTCACATTGTAGGAGCGTGACCCACATTTGCTGACTCTGCCAGAAGTTTGTTAATAATAGTGCTATGAGATTAATGTGTTCAAAATAGTTTGAATATTAAAATATAAAAAGTCACTGTCTTATTAAGATGGTCTTTGAGTCATTCATTTAACCAATTAATTCAATCGGCTGGTTTATTCAGGAGCAAGTATTAATGTTGTAATGGCTGTATTAATGAATGACTCACTCATTGAATTGATTTGTTCAAAAACGCTGATGTATTCAGGAACGAAAAACCACTCTGTTTTGCTTGGGGTCGCACAACCATTCTGTGATTGCTTTGTTTGGAACTATTTTTGTTGGTGAAATAAAGCGAAAAGACATTATTAAAAGTATTGTGCTTTTGTGTGCTTAACTATGTCATATAGAAATATAAAACAAACCTATACATGTATTGAAATTTAGGGTCATTATATACTGAATATACTGGTAGCCATCAGTGGAGATAGATGCTTCGTGGGCTTAGATGGTGTAATTACAGCATAAACTGCCCATACTAATCAACTTTGGGGCTGAAATATTGTTCTTAAAATTGTTTGCTTGGTGTGAGTGTATGATAATAACTTCTGTGAATGTGCAATGTGTATTTCCATTCTTGCATAGTTCAATAACTTTTCTTTTTGTCTCTTTTGTGTGCTTGTTTAGCCAGTACTTCCGTGAGACGGTTCTGAATGAGATTCGTAAAGCGCGAGAGCTGTACACCGGAGCAGAGCTAGCGGCTGAACTCAGACGGATCCAGCAGCGGCTCGATAACGTAGAGTGTCTTTCAGCTGATGTCGTCATCAACCTCCTTCTGTCATACAGAGATATTCAGGTGACTGCATCACATAAACTTTTGGTTGTTATTCACAGTGACTGCAAAATATTTGTAATATTATTCATCATAATTCTGTTTAATTTTAAAGATTTTCTTTAAGCAAAACGTGTATGCACTGGTGAAATGAGTGAAGGGAGAATGTTATTGGTTGATTTAGGTCACACGTTAACAGGATGTGCCAGGTTCAAGACAAGTTAAAGGTGATGTGTGTAATTTTTCAAATCTTGCAGTACTGCAGTATTCATAGGTTGAGCCTGCTGAAAAGCAGAATCAATTATTTTTGCGATTCTGTTTTCTCACTTCTGTTATTTCTCCAAAAAGTATTTTCTTGTGTCTCAGTTTGTAAAACAAACAATGGAAGTCTATGGGGCAAGACATTGTGCTGTGACAAACATCTATGAACACAGTTTTGGGTTCAGTGTGTCCACCTTTTGCCTACAGATGACACCATGACACTTTGTGTGAATTATGGGAGTAACTTCTGTTAAACTGTATACATTCAGCAACTTCTATTAAACTTTTAGGTTCAATCTTTTCACTCCTGAAAATACTTTCAGAATGCTATGAATAACTCCAAAAGCTCAAATGAACGAGTCTTTCAGTAGCAATATAATGGATGTTAAATATTATATGCACGTTTATGTAACATCCATGTTGTGTTAATCCAAACTAGAAATATTCTATAATTACCTTGATTATAATTAGAAATATTCCAGTAAATGCTTCTGATAGGGATTAGAATTAAAAAAGGAGGGGGATAGAAACAGGAGAGCAGGCCACAACTGCACAGTGTCTGTGTCTTTTTCTTAGAAATACATCGAAATGCAAAGAAAAAAGAAAGGAATCAGAAGGAACAGAACACAACTGATCTTACTGAAAAGAGATGCTGTCAAAGATTGTGTCATTACATTCAGCGTCACATTAAAATACTAAGCGTTTTTTTTTTATTTTCCTGATGTTTAAAAATAGAGCATGACTGAAAATGTACAGCTCACAGACAGATAAGGTTTATTGGCAGAGTTTATTGGTTTATTGGCAGAGTTCTTATTTGAGTATGATTTGTTTCAGGCATTTTGTGCGGAAGCTCCATAAACCAGAAGTGCCACCCATAACTTAAAACACAGTAGACTCGTTTGGAAAAAGGTGGATTGGCGAGGGGAAAAAAGGTCTGGGTTGCAGAGCAGCTGGTAAACATGTGCTTCCTTAACAAAAACCAAAACATATATGAAAACCAGGACAAGGGGTTTCAAATGTGGTGACCCACTGGGGAGGCAGGATCAACATACACACACTGCCAGCACGCTCTTCTGTCTGGATCTCTCTCATCCCATCTCCCAGCAGCAGTGGTGTTTTATACTCTCTCACCTCACTGCAAAAGTGATAAGACCTTTTAGTTCTCATTAACAAGCATTCCCTTACCAGCAGGGTCTCAGTTAACATGAGACTACTGTGATAAGAATTGTTTACTTTGTCTGTGCAAATGTACATCCAATATTTCAGCTCCTGTCATGACCATGTAAATAGGGTACACCTTGTAAATGATGCATGTTATGTGCAAAGATATGTGTCCATAAAAACACTGTTTACTTGGAGTACACTCCACCCTCAGGAATTGCATCAGTAACACATAACGTGAGGTGTATCGGCGTCAAACACAGTGCTCCCAATAGTACATCTTAAACACACTTTTATTCTGAAAAGCTGATGCTTTAACCAAATTGCAAGATGCTCATTTCTGCTTTTTAACTTCCAGAATGTCTTGCCCCCATATGCTTCCACTTTGAGTGTTTGATTTTTCAAACTGAAGGATGAGTAGAAATAATTTTCTGTACTAATCAACAGCATGCTACAGACTTTGTGCATTAAGCTTAATTTGTATTGAACCTGGAATGTTCTATTAATACACCATTTCCTAAAATGTTAGCATGATTTACTCTGATTAAAGTAGCCCATGAAATATTAAATATTATATATATATATATATATATATATATATATATATATATATATATATATATACACATACATACACATATATATTTGCTATATATATATATATATATATATATATAGCAAATAATGTTAGTTTTAGCATTTGCAGTTTGTGACAACCAAGAAAAATTGTTCCCAAGGAAAGAAAAAGCTCCTCTGCCATAGATTTCCCCTGAAGATGTCAAGGTGAGGTGTAGAGCTTGGTGTGTCCCTGAGCTTGGCTCTGCTTTACGCTCCCTGCCTTCTCTTTATGTCTGGTGGAGCTGCCACTGAATGGAGGCAGACAATTTTGTAAAGACAAAATTGGTATAAATCAGCTAACCTAGCAAAATGTAGAACAATAAAAGGACTGTTTGTTTTGGATGTTGAAGGTGTGTACCGATCATTTCAGTACAGATGTGCTCAAAGAAAGGATACTAATATTGTTAGGACTGTTAGTGCCTATCCTGTTAAAAATTAATAAGAGGAGAACAGGAAGTCATAAATGCTCTGCTATAACTCAGACACACCTTGGCAGTAAGTTACTTTAGAAGTGAAAAGTATGATAAATGACTTTTAACTACAGTTACGTAGTTTCCTTACCTTCTGTTTCCTTCATTTCCTCAAATTCATTTCTCTCTTATTAAGCCAATTTCTACACTTTCATAGCATTTATTCCTGATGTCTGCATGTAGTCAAGGTTTCTTGCACCAAAAACACTCATAATTTAATTTCATCACAATTGTCCACCCTTTCTTAAAGCCTCAAAATTAAATGGGTGGTTTTTGTTACTGGACTTGTAAGTTTGTCTTTGTGTATGTTAATTACCTCTTTATGTTTGCTAACCTCTGCATACCACCATTGTTCATCATGGGTGGGCCATGTTACAGAACTTAGTAGGTGTTGATGTAAAAATGTGGCCAGCCATATGTTAATAATTGTAATGTCATAATCTCATTTTTGTAGCTCTGTTTTAGCATTTATAAGTTTGACTCATTTGTTCGATTCAGTTTGTTTAAATGAATCATTCTTGTTTTAACTTGATTCATTGGTTCTTGTACACTGTAAAACATTGCCATTAAATAACAGTAATTTACTGGCTGCAGAGTTGCCAGTAGTGCACGGTTAATTTACAGCCCTCTACTGTTAATTTACAGCTCTTCATTTTTACAGTATTTTACTGTTATTCTACCATGGAAATAAACTCTGCTCCAATTGCTTCAAACAGCTTCAAAAACACATTAATACAGTTCAGTTTAATATTTACTCTCCTTATCAGTTCATGACTTTGCATAACTGTTTCTGTGGACCTTCACTAATATTTCAGTAAAAATAACTTTTTTTTGTTTGGTCAATCTGACTGTTACGTTTTACAGTAAATTGCTGTTTTTTCCTTGAATTAACAGGAATTTACTGGCAGCACGGTTGCCAGTGAGTAACTTTTTCTACAGTTTGTTGCCGTAAATTAATTACAGTTCATTGCTGTTAAATTACATTTCATGCTGCTTTTTTTCATCTTACATCTTTAACCCTTTAAACCCCACAACAAAATCCTCAGTTTTAAATGAACACTTATAATGTGTCCACACTACAGAGTGTTAGAGTAACACTGAATCAGTGCTGAAGTTAATGAGATAATTCTGTGATTAATTAAATGATGATTGTGCATTAGTGATGAACAGATGCTGTTAACAAGCAAAATCACTGACAGAAAGAGAAACACAAGAGCTACAACTGACTTCAGCAACAGCCTTAGATGAAATCAACTGAAATAAAGAAGACATTAAATCTCTCAAGATCTGATTAAACAACTCCTAAATCAGCATTACTTCACACATTACTAACCAGACTGAAGCTATTTCTGTCAGACGTTCACAGAAATGCAAGTTTTTTTTTTTTGTTTGTTTTTTTTGTTTTTTAACTACCATGATGGAGATCAGTGTTAGCTTTAGTTGGGCTCTTGAACCTTGACTTTTTAACGTTAACTTTTCTTTGGCTGTTGAAAACGTGCTTTTAAAACACGTTTGTTACGGCAAAAAGATCCAAAACAAAAATTGTAACATTGTTAGTTATGTTTTGTTAATGACATAATCATCATTAAACACCATATTCACTGATTTTTTTTTTTTTTCCAGTGTTTTTTTTTGTTACCAAAGAGATGATGTAATAACAGCCTGCTCATTCTTTTGCTCTAGTTTATATAAGATTGTTGACATTACTGACAATTTAAAAAAAAAATTCTAAAGTGCTATGAAACACACACCTCAAGAATCAGCATATGAATCTCAATAATGGTGACTATCAACCAAAATAAATAAACAGATCAACTCTGAACATCACAAAACGCGCTACTAAAGTTCAACACAAAAACAAAAGCAATTATAAAAGCAAATAGAAAGAATTAGAGAAAATAAGTGGACAATTCAGTGGCATAATTTATTCATGCCACAATGCATGCTGGGAGTCATGGATGAGTTTTGTACTGTGCTGGTACCCAGCATGCATTGCAGCATGAAGCTTTTGACTCACCATTGTTGAGATTCATATGTTGATTCTTGATGTCTGTATGTGTCTAAATGATGCCATAGTACTGAAGGTTTTGTGCATAAGATGATTTACAATTCTTCATAATAGATTGTTATTTTGCAGTATCATAGCATATATTGTAAATAACATGAAACTAATAAAAAAAAAAAACTTCATTAAAGATTGGCCACTGATTGAGGCTGCTTCATGATGATTACAATCCAAAAACATTTACTTATAATTTTTTTTGTTTGTTTGTTTTGTTTTTGTTATAACAAATGTTTTACAAACACAGTTATAGCAACCAAAAAAAATCGAGCATTAAAAAGTCAAGGGTCAAGAGCCCAACTAAAGCAAACGCTGATCTCCATAATGGTGAGGTCAAACTAAACTTTTTCAATAAAGCATCTAAATGTCTATTAATTCTCAAAGAATGTTTGTAAATATATGACAGAAATAAAGTTAGACTGTAATGCGTGAAGCTGGTGATGCTGTTTGTGGAGTTGTTTAACCATCCTCTGCGGTTTTATTTCAGTTGATTTCATTTAAGGCTGTGGCTGTTTTTCAGTTGTAGTTTCTCTTTTCTTCAGTGGTTCTGCTTGTTCACAGCAGCAGTTCATCATTGTCTGAATTCACTCATTAGTTTTCATTCTCTCTATCAGGTGGGGTATATTAGTGAACTCGTGTAGGGAATAGTGAATGAGGGTGTGATTTGAAACACAGCCTCTGAGTGTCGACTCTGAGCGCTGTTACTTCACAGGACTGCAGAAGGCTTCTTTCTCAAAAGCAACGAATATTACCCAGAATGCGTTGTTGTTGTTGTTGTTGTTGTTGTTGTTGTTGTTGTTGTTGTTGTTTATGGGATTTTACTGTTGTAATGAAAAAAAAGGATGTTACTGTCAGAATATGGCCGTTTTTTTACAGCTATTTTTTACAGTGTACTTCATCTTGTCATTACATTATCACCAGACATCACGTACTTGACACAGGTTTTAATAATTGGACATGAACGAAAGACTGATTCATTAATTGTTCAGTCTAATTTGCTTACATAAACAGTTCAAAAGAACTGTTTGTTCATGAATTAAACATCATTACTTTCAATTACTTTCATTGAAGCATTGAAGTTTTTTTCAAAGCTTCAAAGTGAAAGAAAATGTGTTAAAGGTCTAATTATTTATGTTTTTGTGGTTACTGATAATGTGCAGTCAGTTCAAACTATAACTCTTATTTAAGAGGATGTCATTAATATTTTAGTGCTTTTGTTTGAATGAAGTAGGAAGCAAATAAATTTTACATGCAAGAATCATTGTCTGAACATTGTTTTTTTTTATTATTATTTACCAAAGGTTTAAACTAAAGAAATACAGTATACAAAGAAACTGAATGTACTTTTACGACAGAATTATTCTTTAAGATTTTCCTTGATATCATTTTTTTCATGTGTTGTAATAAATGAGCGTAATTTTATAATATTGTATAATAAATATAAATTTTCTGTGAACGGTTTGTTTTATGTTTATCTGTTTGTAGGATTATGAATCCATTGTGAAGTTAGTTGAAACACTGGAAAAGTTGCCGACCTTTGACCCAGTGGCTCATCCTCACATAAAGTTCCACTACGCCTTTGCTCTCAACAGGTGACACTGAACATCTTACTGTGTCTTAACTAAACACAATTGTCCTAGGTTTACAGCATCAAAGTAATTTGTCTCTTTACACTGAATGTTAAAATGCTGTGTGACACCTCATAATCACAGCTAATCAGAATGTTTGATGTTTAAAATACCACGATCAAAAGTTATGATTTTTTTAATGTTTTTGAATTAAGCCTCACTAAGCTCACCAAGGCTGCAGTTATTTGATCAAAAATACAGTAAGACCAGAAATATTGTGAAATAGCAAAATGTACCCCAGTCTTCAGTGCCACATGATCCTAGAGAAATCATTCTAATATGCTGATTTGGTCCCCAAGAAACAATGTTTCTTATGTTGAAAAGAGTTGTGCTGTTCAATATTTTTGTTGAAAACTTTTTTTTTTTTTTTTTTTTTTTCAGAATTTTTCCTGATAGTTCAAAGGAACAACAATTATTTTAAATTGAATATGTTTGTTACAAATGATTTTCTGTCACTTTTGGTCAATTGAATGTGTCCTTGCTAAATAAAAGTATTAATTTCCTTTTGAACGTAGTGTATACAGAAATGTGAAGTGGAACAATGAGATTTTACTACAAACTGAGTTAAGTAGAGCACCTGGCTAGGACATGGAGTAGTATATGAATAAAAATTGATATGATTTAAATCCTAAAGACCATTGATGAGAGATCTTATGAAAACATGGTCGTGTTCCAGTCAGTGTTGCTTTATTGGGCTCATCCAACAAACAGTGCAATGTTCTGAAAGCAGCACAGGGTCAAAGTGTTTTAATGAAAGTAGCCTATAAAAGGCATGCATATAGTTGACCATGTCTAACATTTAATTCCAGAATATTTTTTTGGTTAATTTCTGAATTTCACAGGCTCTTTTTGGTCTGTCTCTGCAGGAGGAACCTACCAGGAGACAGACAGAAGGCTTTGGACATTATGTTGCCCTTGGTGAACTCAGATGAGCAGGTGGCATCTGATATTTATTGTTTGGTAGGCCGAATCTATAAAGATATGTTCCTGGACTCTCATTTCACCGACACGGATAGCAGAGATCAAGGCATACAGTGGTGAGGACTTGAGGTTGAATCTCATGAAAAAATTCAGGTCACGTTTCACACAAAAATCAAAATTATATTGTGTAAACAACTACAACTATTTGTAGGACCATTGCAGTTTTTACATTTTTGACAGCTTTTGTGAGATTCACCAGTAAAGTGGCCAGTGGCATTGTACTGTATCTTTTTATTTATTTATTTATTTATTTATTTTTTCATGTACAGGTTTAGAAAAGGTTTTGAATCTGAGCCCACGCTGCACTCTGGTATAAACTATGCAGTGCTGCTATTGGCTGCCGGACATCAGTTTGACTCCTCCTTTGAACTGCGTAAAGTAGGTGCGTTTGATTGACAGTTTGGATAATATTTGGTTGGCACTCATCTATTCAACCACTTCTATAAAAGTGGTGGGGCAAACGTTATATATTTATTTATTCATTTATTTAAAGTACTTTTATTACTGTCTGGTGTCATAAGAAATATTGGCCTAATAGTTTTTAAATTGAAATGTGACATGATATAAATTGTGCAAAATCAACATTTATTTTCTGGTGTCAGAAAGTACTTTCCTTAACATGAAAGACTTTCACAACCTGCTTTACATCAGAAATGTGATGTATTTAAACAAAATATTCAGCAACACAACATTATTTTAGGAGTGTTCATTGTTTGGGAGGTGAATGGTGCCAAACTTGCACTCGAATATAGAGAGGATGAAAATTTTGTTTGTCAATAGTCAGAAGTGAACAGTGTACTTAGTTTAAAAAAATATATTAAAAAAATAAACAACTCACTGATTCAGTGTGGTCGACACAGGTCTTGATAATTTTGTTACCCACACACATATGAAAAAGACTTTTGTTATTAAATAAATGGAGCTGTGCATTACATCTGAGAGATGTTTTAGTAGTTGTTTAAAACTTTGATGTATTGTTTATTGTAATTAAAAAAAATTGTCTACATTGGTTTTCTTAATTGTGCACACACAATATGACAATATAAAAATATTAAACTGCATATTAATGTTGTCATTTTCCAAAATATTACTTTTGATACTTGCTAATAAAAAGTATCCTCCTTTCTCAAATAGAGAGCATGCATGCTCTTGTCTGTCTCATATATTAGTGAGAGTAACCAAAATATCATATATATCAATATTAATAAGTCTCCCATATATTAATATGCCTCTTAATATAACATATGCACTTAATCTGTGTCCTGTAGGTGTGAAGTTGAGCAGTCTCTTGGGGAAGAAGGGCAGTTTGGATAGATTACAGAGTTACTGGGATGTGGGTTTCTTTCTCGGGGCTAGTATTCTCGCCTGTGACAACACACGAGTCATCCAGGCCTCTGAGAAACTCTTCAAAATTAAAGCTCCTATTTGGTATGTGCACACATTCGCATTTCACATGGATCGTTGTTTAAAATAATATGCATATATTATTGTATAATGTGTTATGTATTATTTATAGTTGTGTAAAAAATTGCCATTAATTATTGGTGTTCGCTGAGACATTACTATCGCTATTACTATTGCTCATAATGATTTTGAACAAAAACAGTGTTTAGGAAATTTTAAAACTGATTTTCAGGCCTGGGAAAGTCATATATAATACTAAAATATTTTATTGAAATATTTTATATTTTAGTTATAAAATATATAAGTAATGAAATAAATGTAGTAAATATTCTAATATTACCTATAATTACCTACACTAGGGTACAGTGGGGCTAAAGTCACACACCTCAAGGAATATGTGCTTTTCACTACTCCCACAGTGTATGAAAAATTGCATGTTTTTATTAAACATTGATGGAGCAGCATTTTGTGAGAAAATAAAACAGAAGTGGTTTGTTTTGTTTAAAAATCTTATACATGTATGAGTGGAGGGGGTAAAAATTTCACCTCACCAGCAAGGGGCAAAAGTATTGATACAAAATACACTATTTAAAGTATGTAATGTTTAGTAATGTGGTGTGCATAAAATCCAATTTAATACTTATTCTAAGCATTCACTTTAGCAAAGTTTGTACTGTTTTCTGTTTGGATGAATAAAATATTTTATTTTTGTTTAATAAAGATCCTGTCATTAAAATGTTAATTATAAAAATACAGAAGAAAAAAAAAGATATATTAAAATGTAAAGATTCTGAAATATTTGAAGGATATCCCATAATAATTTAATATGGTTTCACTGTTGATTTTTTTTTTTTATTTTTTTTTTTTGTTATATGATTATCATATTTTTAAATATGGTTAAATATTATATTTAATGTGCACACCCAACTTAATAAATGATATTAACCAATTAAATTTAACCATGTCACGTCAACAAATGGAAAAATCTGCCAACAATTAAGCCTTTATCCATACCAGCAGGAGTGCATTTTATTACCATCCTTTTACATATTCTTTAGTTACTGAAAACAGTTTTAATTTGAAACAAAACTGAAAATCATTAAGATGATCTCAAAATATATTTGGTAATTTTATTGATTCTCATTCCCTACATAAATCTATAACATTTGAAACAAACATTTAAATACTAGATCAAATTAGCACAGAATCACGTGCATTGCTGTTCACAATTGCATCAAGGAGCAGCCAAATTTCCATGTGCACAGTGAAGCATGGATGTTTAGAAAAGTTCTGCTGTAATTTTGTGTGCCATCTAGTGGTTAAAGGGTTACTCCACCCCAAAATGAAAATTTTGTCATTAAGCACTTACTCCCATGTCGTTCCAAACCCGTAAAAGCTTTGTTCGTCTTCAGAACACAATTTAAGATATTTTGGATGAGAATCAGGAGGTTTGTGACTGTCCCATTGACTGCCAAACAATTAACACTGTCAAGGAAAAGTATGAAAGGCGTCATCAGAATAGTCCATCTGCCATCAGTGGTTCAACCGTAATGTTATGAAGCTACGAGAATATTTTTTGTACAAAACAAAAATAACGAATTTATTCAACAATTTGTCTCCTCGTGCGGTGCGGCTGACACAGAACAGCATACACAGTTTGCATCCAATGGATACTCTCCAAAATGGCGCTACGCTGACGCAGAGGAGACGAATTGTTGAATAAATTCGTTATTTTTGTTTTTTTGCGTACAAAATTATTCTCGTAGCTTCATAACATTACGGCTGAATCACTGATGGCAGATGGACTATTCTGACGACGTCTTTCATACTCATCTGGACCAAGACATTGTTAATTGTTTGGCAGTCAATGGGACAGTCACAAACCACCCGATTCTCATCCAAAATATCTTAAATTGTGTTCCGAAGACGAACGAAGCTTTTACGGGTTTGGAACGACACGGGAGTAAGTGATTAATGACAAAATTTTCATTTTGGAATGGAGTAACCCTTTAAAAGGAGAATAAAATCAAATGAGCCTTTTGCACCAGTGCGCTCTTAGTCCCATTATAAATTCTAAGCCATATCTAGATATAATATACAAACTTTGGGGTGGACTTCTTTGGCTTGGGCTGATTAGCAAACCCCTAACATCATCCTGGCATTATAGTAATGAATTTTGAAGAGGCAAGCGCTTCAGAAAATGTAAGAATGTAGTTGTCTGTTAAAAGTGAGTCAGACTTGTAGTCTTTTAGAGTAGGCTATTGTTTATTCATTAAGGTGTTTGTGTTTTATGTTGTATTTCAGGTATCTACGCTCACTGGTTGAGACCATCCTCATCTATAAGCACTTTACAAAACCAACCACTGATCCACAGGCCCCTAAACAAGAGCTTGTGGACTTCTGGATGGACTTTATGGTGGAAGCCACCAAAAAGGATGTGACATCTGTCCGTTTTCCTGTATGAGCCCTCCTCACACAATGACTCTTCTGCTAAGTTGCCACATTACATTGCCACATCACAACTCTTACTGTGAGAAAGCCATTTAAGACACAAAAGTGACGTTCACGTTTACATGCACTGTGTTGTTTCAATGCATAGAAAACCCTGGAATAAACCCTTTTCTGATGTGCATGTAAACATAGTCACTCAAACTCTGACAATTATTATTTTTTTGTGCTAGTAAGAGTATTGACTTGGGACACTGCATAATATTATTGGGCATTAATGACATGTAAAGCATTGTCTATTGTCAGAATTAATTTTTCTTGTTTTTGATGTGTGCAGGTATTGATATTGGAGCCCACTAAAGTGTACCAACCATCTTACCTCTCAATCAACAAAGATGTGGAAGAGAACACACTATCCATCTGGCATGTGACCCCTGATGACAAAGTAATAAATAACTTACTATTTATCCATTCGTACTTAAATTCAGATGTTTTTTTTTGGATTTGTTGACTTATTAAACCTCTAAATCCTTACAAATCCGAACATTACAGTATTGAGTGCTGCACGTTTAAAAACATGCATTCTTGTCTTAGGACAACTTTGATGAACTATTTTGATCCACTTCAAATGTTGACTACTGTATATTCATTCTATTTGAGCTGGTCTTAAAAAAGCTCTTAAAATGTTCTTAACTTTGGCAGATATATTTATATCAGTATTAGTGTATTAATTATTAATATGTAATGTTTTTAAAAACATCAACAAAAAATAGACTCAGCTGGGGCTACTAAATTATGGGCCGGTACAGAATTAGCACTCAGCAACAGTGAAGTTTTGGCTGATTTTTCTAAGTTTATCACCATCCCCCCAAATCTAACTGTAAACCTAAAACGTTTAGGTCCCAGGTTTACATTTGAAATGTAACCATAAACCTGAAACATAGTTTTAGACTTTCATTGCAATTTGAACAATAAACCTCAAACATACTCCAAAACTTGTTACAGTTATAACTGTAAACTTAACCCATTGTCCTAAACTATAAATTTAACATTTCAAAATTTGTAAATTTAACACAATCCCAAAATGTTACTATTAAATTTGTAAAGTTATACCAAGGCTGTGTCTGAAAGTTGGAAAATGGTTAAAAAATTGAAGAAGTTGAAGAGGTAGGAAGGCAACAAGATTTGTCTGAATCCAGTGATTGTAATTCATGTAAATATGTTTTGAACAACTTTTTAACTTTTAATTATATTTCTAGTGAGAAATTAGTATTGTAGTGATGAAATATTTGCTATATTTCACCAGCTGTGTTTATATTTTGTTGCACATCATTAGACCATTATGCTGCCTCAGAAGCCTGTCTGAAATAAGTTTTGAGAGGTACCTTCTTGCACAAACGTTGCTGACAAAGAAATTGCCTGACAGGGCAGTGAGGAAACAAGTCAGCTGCCTTTGGACGCAGCCTGAATATCATGCACATCTAACAATGAAATGTAATGTAGAAAACATCGTAGTCAGTTTATGGTGAACAGCAGTCACTGTATCTTGCAGACTGCAAATGTTATGATGTTTTCAATGCTATCAGACCTGCTGAACTTTGCTAATTTATGTCATTAGCATATCCGGATGAATACAATTTCTCTCTCTCTGTTTTAGAGTAATGGGATCCACGAGTGGAATTTCAGTGCAACATCAGTACGAGGTGTGAGGTAAATGCTGTCATCCCCTAAAAACTTTAATTTAACTTTATTTCTTAAAAAAATTCATGAACTGACTTCCAAGGTGAGGTAAAAGATAATATTTATATGTATAGTATGTAAATATATCATAGAAATGTTCACCTAGGATAAAGCATTTTTTTTTTTAGCCTTCTCTTCTTCTTTTTTTGGCATTCAGCATCTCCAAATTTGATGAGCGCAGCTGTTTTCTGTATGTGGTGAACAACTCAGAAGACTTCCAAATCTATTTTTGCACAGAGATGCACTGCAAAAGGTATGTCATTGTGTGTGTTTTTGCAAATGCCTTTTTCCCCACATTTCATTTATTCTTCCTTACAGTGCCATAGACTCTTTAAGGACAGAAATTGCAGATTTGATTGTCTACCAGACTTATTCTAAAAACTAGCAATGCAGAATGTATCGGCCAATAATTCTGTCTGCTGCTAAAAGCATTAGACATTAGCGAATTATTAGTGAATTATTTCCTTTCAGTCATGAGTGGGCAAGAGAACGACACTGTTACTAACTCATGCAATGAAAAAAACAAATATTAACAAATATCTTATTTATACTATGTGTAGGGCATACTGTAATGAGGTCTAAAAGTTAATCACAGTGTGCATCTTTGTGTGTTTAAAGCATGAGCACCATCATTTAATTAAATAGACTTTATTTGTTGTAAATTGTGATAGGGTATGTTACATGTCTGATGATGATGATGGTGATCTGTGTTGCATAGGTTCTGTGATCTGGTAAACACTCTCACTGAGGAGGCCTGGAAAGGCTCAGAAGAGACTGAGTGTGAATCCGAGGCTTTAGAGGTAAAATAATGATTGTTGCATACATTTGTTATATATAGTACTGAGCAACAGGGAGGTAAGACAGTGAGTGATTTGTGTGTTCTTGTGTGCCTGCAGTATGATTATGAATACGATGAGCATGGAGAGAGGGTGGTTCTGGGTAAGGGTACATTTGGTGTAGTCTATGCCGGTCGTGACCTCAGTAACCAGGTGCGCTTAGCCATCAAAGAGATTCCTGAGCGGGACAGTAGGTGAGCAACAGTTTCCTTTTTTCCATTTTTCTGAAATGAAATTTAATTTCACTTTGAAATCAAATTCTTTTGGATAGGAATATCTTTCATTGCAGTGAATTATTTTTTATTTTTATTTATTTTTTTTTTTTACAACATTTTGACAAGATTGACAATTTTACAAACTTTCATGTAGACTTGCCACAGTGTAAATTTTTATACCAGTGCTGTGCAGTTGGACGCTAGGTTGATTTAAAACATTAAAAAGTTATATTTAATTATATTAAATTGTATTTTGATTAGCAAACCTCGATATTTTAAGCATTCAGGGATGCCACTCTTTGCATCAAATTCAGAATTGTCCTATATTCCAAAAAAATAAAAAAGTAAGTATCCCATATCAAATCAATACAGAATGTGATTTGTTCTATGAATGTAACATGTTACAATGAGAATGACATACTAGTGAATGAAAGTCAATTTCACAAGAAATAGCAGAGAAGCACAAAATCACTGGACAGAGAATGACAGGGTTGAAGTTGAAGATCATGCAGGTGTGAATGAATATTAATGAGAATATATATTTACCTGATATTAAATTTCGCACGTGCTAGTCCTTGTACTAAGTATAACAGTATCACTGTATTCTATGGCAAACCTATCTTCATTATGGCATACATCCGATGTAAAAATCTGATTACTTGTTACTGTTGTCAAGGATAATTTCTAGTGTTGATGCTGGAGTTGTATGTGCGTGTGTGTGTGTGTGTTTAGTCGGCCAAATTTGTTTTGCCATTATGCTGTTATCCGTAAGAGCCCGGATGGCTCAGTCGGTAAAGCATCAGACTATTCACCTGAGGGTTTAAACAGTTTATATATGATAGAAATGAATATACCATATTCATGTGTGTGCTTAGGAGAATGTGATTAAGCAGATGAAAATAGAAAGAAGAAAAATGCATGCAATCACACAGCAATAGTTTATCTAACAGCACATTAACGGCTCTGTGTTGACAGATATTCACAGCCTCTGCATGAAGAAATCGCCCTGCATAAACACCTCAAGCACAAGAACATTGTGCAGTACCTAGGCTCCATCAGCGAAAACGGCTTCATCAAGATCTTCATGGAGCAGGTGCCTGGAGGTGAGACAGACTCGGTAGACTTTTATAGTATACTTATAGGTACACATCTTTAGGCCAAAATTCATGTTTTATTCAAAATGTAAAAAATATTTGTATTTTTCTGTGAATCACAGGCAGTCTATCAGCATTGCTCAGGTCAAAGTGGGGTCCTCTAAAAAACAATGAGCCAACTATCGGTTTCTACACCAAACAGATACTGGAGGGTCTCAAATACCTGCATGACAACCAGATAGTTCACAGAGACATTAAGGTAATAACCCTTTCATCATAAAACGAGGCGTACGTGTAAATGTTTTGAGAGCCTCAGCTGTACACATGCCATTAGCATTATTAGGCCTTTATATTACTCCATTATTTTGATATCCTTCAGATTTCTTTGAGATTCTGAAATTGCACAGAGGAGTGAATGATTAGCAGATATGACTGATGCAATTGCTACTTTCATGATCTACAGGGGGATAATGTCTTGATAAACACCTACAGTGGAGTTTTGAAAATCTCTGATTTTGGAACATCCAAACGTCTGGCCGGAATAAACCCCTGCACTGAAACCTTCACTGGTACTGAATGTATTATTTGTTTTGCCTTATATTTTTACTTATCCTTTTGTCAGTAGCAAGTTGATGTTGCTTCTATAACACTGAAGGACACAGCTATTAGATGTGACCCTGGACCACAAAACCAGGGTCAATTTTTTGAAATTGTGATTTATGCATCATCTGAAAGCTGAATAAATAATCTTTCCATTGATGTATGGTTTGTTATGATAGGACAATATTTGGCCGAGATACAACTATTTGAAAATCTGGAATCTGAGGGTGCAAAAAAAAAAAAAAATCAAAATATTGAGAAAATCACCTTTAAAGTTGTCAATGTTAAAATTAAGTTCTTAGAAATGCATATTACTAATCAAAAATTAAGTTTTGATATATTTACGGTAGGAAATTTACAAAATATCTTAATGGAACATAATCTTTACTTAATATCCTAATGATTTTTGGCTTAAAAGAAAAATCGATCATTTTGACCCATACAGTGTATTGTTGGCTATTGCTACAAATATGCCGGTGTTACTTATGACTGCTTTTGTGCTCCAGGGTCACATATGTGCTGCAGATTTGGTCGATTGTAAAGATATTAATCAAAAGTCAATCTTAAAAATATTCAGCAGTTAGTATTGTAAGCAGTTATTTATTTCTTCCATGCTGTTTGTGTATGTCAGGTACATTACAGTACATGGCCCCTGAAATCATAGATAAAGGACCGCGTGGGTACGGCAAGCCAGCAGACATCTGGTCTCTGGGCTGCACCATTATAGAAATGGCTACTGGGAAACCGCCCTTCTATGAGCTGGGGGAACCGCAAGCAGCAATGTTCAAGGTCAGTCATGATTACTTTGTGTTCTGAATATGCAGTCAATTTATCACAAATATTTTTGCACAAAATGTGTATAATATGTTGCCTAATTCATGTTCTTTTAGTTTTTTACTGTGTTCTGAATTTGTGCTTTGTTAGACATAAATGTCGTTTGAGTGTAATTTGTTATTTAGTAGATTTTAAATGGTTTTTAAACCCACCAGGGCACACGGAAAATACACTTATCCTGCATTGGTAAATTGTGTTGTGTTCAATTTGGTCCAGAGTTTTGAAAATGCATTTTTAGGATTGTGCTGGTGTATTTTGTCTAGGTTGGGATGTTTAAAATCCACCCGGAGATTCCTGACTCTATGTCCACTGAAGCTAAAGCATTTATCCTGCGCTGTTTTGAGCCTGATCCAGACAGCCGAGCCACGGCCAACGATCTGCTCACCCATGAATTCCTCACTGTTACATCACGCAAAAAACGATCAAAGAACAACAGTTTCACAGGTGTGTGTGTGTGTGTTATATAGGCATTACTCCTTATACTAAGCAATAATTTCAGTTGGTACATTCCATGAATAGGGATCAAATTAAAAGGAATAAAAAGTAATCTATTATATGTTAGATTGAACTCAGCAAAAAGAAATGCGCACTCACTTTCAGCTGCTTTTATTTCTTATTTTGGACATAACTCGCTTGGCCGTTTCCAGTGACTAAAGTAATACAGATTTTGACAAACTTGAATTTTCAGATCATTTAATAAACAACTGCAAAACATATTTACATGTGTCAGAGATTTCACATGCTTAATTTTCTCCCATTAGAAAATGTTGCATTACTTAAAATTTTTACATCCAAAAAGTGACACCCAAAATCATTTAGACAACATGATGGGGGAACAAGTAAATATTAATTTCAGAATTTAATTACAGAATTTATGAAAAAATTAATTTCCACAATTATTGAGATCAAATTGCCTTTTATTTATGGTAAATATATTAATATCTGGTCCCAACTAAATAGGCCAGAATGAGTAGCTGGTTAATTTAAGCTACTAATTTAACTTTAGTTTTGTTACTTTCAACTCTGTTACCAATTTTGGTGTATTTTTATTGTATTTATTTAAGTTGATCAATTTTATATTTTAGTTTTGTAATGCCTATTTAATGTTTATTGTTGAACTGAAAACACACAGCAGTTTTGAACAGCAGTGTTCAGATTCAAAGCAAATTAAGAACTGCTCTTTGCTGAAAAAGAAAGAAAAATATAGTTTGGATTACTGTGTTGCCTCCCTTGTTTTATTATGGAAAGTGCTCATAATAAAACCAGGAAATACATATTTTTTTTCCTCTACTGCTTATTTTGTGAATTGTCTTCTCATTTTTTTGCAGCTCTTACACCAGGACCTGGTGAGTCTTGTCTGTTTCGCATATAAGCAATGTTAATATATTATACCTATTATTATTTTATTTATTTTTTTTTTTTTTGTCTTTGATCAAAATTTTCTGTAAATTTAGTCAATATTTATATTCACATTGTCATGTTCATTAATTTGATTCTTTTTCATATTTAAGCTCAGTCAATGTGCAAAAGATGCAAGGTCAACTGAAAATTATCATTGGTCATTTTAGTTTAGCTTTTCTATGCTCAGAACTATGCTTTAGGAGAGTGTGTAATGCATAAATGACTGATTTGAAGGGACATTATGCTGGTCATGTCTCGTAGAGTATCTGCGTAGCATATCTCTTCCCGTTCCCGTCGTGGTTGAGGACACCAGCAGCAGCAGTGAATACGGATCTGTCTCACCTGACAATGAGCTCTGCACAAACCCCTTCAACTTCAAACCCAGCACCAAGTGCTACAGCGAGAGAGAGGTCAAAGGTCACCGCTCCCTCTTCCTGAGGTCAGCAGAGAGTATGAAGACTCATTCTAGCATAGATAATGCCCTATTATGTTGCTATGTACCGTTTGTTTTGCATTGAGTGCATCTACTTGTAGTAAATCTGTAAATATACTCCTCCACACATTGTTGCAGTATTCCTGTGGAGAACTTTGAAGACCACAGCGCACCACCTTCCCCAGAAGAGAAGGACTCTGGTTTCTTCATGCTGAGGAAAGACAGTGAAAGGAGAGCGACTTTACACCGAATCCTGACTGAGGACAGAGAGAAAATAGTGCTTCACCTGCTAGAAGCGCTCACACAGGTGAACCCCAGAACAACATCAACACTTGTGTGAATGACAGCAAAATGAGCCATAAGCATTCTTTAAACACAAGCCTGGTGACAGCGACTGTTCAATAAAATCAGTAAAGATGATTCTAAACACATTTTCCAAATCACTGAACAGCACTATTAACGTTATTTTGCATGTCAGGGATCTTCTAATAGAAGTTTGACACTTTATACGTTTAAATGTCATCATAAACTTTTTGCTGAAAATTTCTTTAACATTTTCATTATATGGTAACCTTTTTTATAAAAGCAAGGAAATGCATTGTAAATGTTGTCACTCTGCTGCACATAATGATTCTTTTACCTGGAATTACATATTTAGTGCAAGTACAACATCAGAGAAATAATTATTTTTAATAAGATTGTGTTCATGCAGTCCTACGAAATCTTGCCATTTTGCAGTTAATTTTTTAAGTGCTTTGTGTCCCTTTTCTGTCTCAATACAGGGGTCTGAGGAGACTAAACTGAAACATCAGCATATCTCTACACTGGTAACAAGTCTGGGAGATTTTGTGAGGATGGTGGACAGAAAAATAATTGCCAGCACCCTCTCTCAGCTCAAACTAGAGCTTGACTTTGACAGCACAGCGATCAGCCAACTCCAGGTGGCGCTCTTCGGCTTCCAGGATGCAGTGAGTGTCTAGCCAAAGCCATCTGATGAATTGCGGTCACAAATATTGCCTAAATTTCAGTCAAAAAAACAGTCCATTTTCAGTCGTCAGTAGTGTAGCGATGTTCACACAGAAGTCACTTTCAAACCAAGCAGCTTTCTGTCAGTCAGTGCAGCGAATTCACAAAATCTAAATGAAATCTGCATGCCCTTGTGTGAAACTCCCAATCACACAGATTAGAAAGTGAAAAATACATCGTGGTGCAAGGAGGACACTGACAACGCTTCAACAGATAAAAGAGAGCACGTTACTTCTGGTATAAAGCAAAGTGTTAGCTTACAAATTTGATCATTTTGTAAGAAAATTAAACAATAAATACCATTTTGTGGCTCTTTAAGACAGAACGTTGTAGCAACTCAGCAGCTCAGTTCAAGTGGCATGTGAACCGATCATATTTTCATATTTACTTAAAGCATGAAATAAACATGAATGAACTTCAGAAGGTATTTTATTAAAATGGTGGAAAGACATCAGTACACACCATTTTTCAAGTTAAGTTCAGCGTTATGAATGATCAGATCACCTGTCAATCAAGCTCCCTGCGAAGAGTCAACTGGAAAAAATCCTGCCATATTTTTTTTTACCTCTTGCTTCACCTGAAATGATCACATTATGGAATTAAAATGTGTTGCGAATGCCATTTTATGTAGACTTGAAAAACTCAATAATGACTTTTTTCCCTGAAGTTCAAATTTAAATGTGACTTTTCAATAAAACTCCTAAAGTTCATCTTAGAAAACGGGAATAGTTATGGCCCAGCATTTTGTGTTTCTCCAGGTAAATAAAGTCCTGCATAACCACAACATAAAGCCGCACTGGATGTTTGCCCTGGATAACATCATTCGAAAGGCTGTACAGACTGCCATCATCATATTAGTACCTGGTAAACAGCAACAGTTTCTATTTAAAACAATCCATTTTCTTGGCTGCTGTTCATTTATGGCAGGGAATTTGAAGGCCCCCGGTGCTGCACAATTTGGATGTCCCCTTATTTAACACAACTGAACTGACTCTTCAGCTTACTGGTGATGTGCTCCATGATCTGACCTGGTTGTGTCCAATAAATGACATTTCCAAAATGTGCAACCCTGGGGAGGCTCCAGGAACAGTTCATTTGATGTGTTTGTTCGTTCACTCTCAGAACTGCGGCCACACTTCACTCTGGCGTCTGAGAGCGACCCCGCTGATCAAGAGGACATTGATGACGACACAGTTCCTCAGGGGAACGCTGCTCTTAAGGATATAGCACCACTTGTCGCTCATCATGACGACACTGTGGCCACATCTGGAGTGAGCACGCTCAGTTCAACAGTTTCCCATGAGTCTCAGAGCGCTCAGCGATCAATCAGCATGCAGCTGGGTCGCATGAAGCTAGAGACCAAGAGGTAAGTGGTGTTGTTTTGTTTTATCTGCAGCTCTAATATACAGTTTTGGGTGCATTTGTAAACATGCGAATAATAATGACAGACTCTGATGATCTGTAACAAATAATGAGTGCCAGTCAGACTCCTGAGCGCGGTGTGGTGTAGGGGTTAGGTTTACTGAAATTAAAGTGAATGGGTAATGGGTCTGTAACACCCCAAGAATGTCATAAAAACACCATAAAGTATCACATATGTTGTCCATATGACTCCTGCTTTATTCCTGGTATTCTGAAGTCATTTGATAGCTATGTGTGAAGAACGGACCCAGACCCAAGTCATTATTCCACTGTAGCTCTCAAATCTTGCTCTCGCTCCCACGATTTTAAACACCTCGAGATAGGACTGTTAGCAATAATTCTCTGATAATCAATTAAGCTGTTGATTATTTCTTATTATTCAAACCAAAAGCCTACTTTTTTTTTTCTTCTAAATTTTCTGTTTAATTGAAAAAATATTCTGTTTAATTTTGGCCCCCAAACAATGGTAGAGCAGTTAAATATTCTTCTGGAGTACACAAATTCACTCTGAACATGAGCCCCTTTCATACAGAGATTCTGGAGAAGTGCTGAGAAAATTGTTCTGGTAATCTGGGGATTCTGCTCATTCACACAGATCCCATAAAGATGAAGTGCCATTTTTCCCATAAAGACTATGTGAAATCTAATGTATTTATTGAGTAGCCCCACTCATTCATTTTTATGTGGTTCTCTCATAAACAACTGCATTTTGTATGTTATCAAATAGTGGCAGAATAAATGTTATCACAATGACAGATCCTACATCATCTGGCTTGCGTTCAAACACACACGTTTCAGTTTTAATCCTGGAAATGTCCTGAGCCTGGGAGTGAATTTTTCAGCATTCTGGTTTGCGTTCACACAAAATGCTATTCTGAGTTTGCAGTCAGTTACAACAGCCGTGGTTAAAAAACTGACAAAACAACTACTATTTGCAGAAATTGCTCAACGAGTGCTACATAAACATACAAACAAGTATAAGCCATTTATGTTGACATCCCCCCTGTATAGATTAGTATGCACAGAACGGTGCTCTCAGAACACTTGTGTGTGTGTTTGCATTAAGTCATACATTTAACCACTCTAGACAAATTACATCATGATCTAAAGTTACAGACTTGCTCATGACTGTGTTGGTTTGTGTGCTCTAGGCTGTTGGAGGAATTAATAGAGAAGGAGAGAGAATATCAGGCCATCTTACAGCAAGTGCTGGAGGAGAGAGAACAAGAGATCAAACTATTGAAGTGTCGATCTGGGCCTGCCGGTGAGTCTAATACACACACACACACACACACACACACAAGCTATTCAAGCTCCAGACTGCAACTACAAAGATCGAAGAGAGAAAAGACAAAGAATCTTGAATATAAATGACCTGTGAGTGTCAACATGAAAAACTGTTTAAAGCTGGTAGTTTGTGCTCACAAATCACAAATATGTGATACTGCTCTGTGGTACTTTGCTGTAGAAATCACATACACATGAGCAGCTTTCATGAGAAAGTGTTCGACAAACACAGACTGCCTGCCTCCATTGTCTTAATTAATTTCATAAGTTAATTAGAAAAAAACATTGTAAATGATCATTATAGATAATCATCTTTGTGATGTGACTTTGCATTTGCAAAGAAAATAGCTAGAATTAGAGGGTTGTTTTTCATTTCTGTATTTTCTATTTCACCTCTTGCTATGTATTAAATCATTACGCTAGAATATATTTTCAGTATTAACCTTTCAAAATGAGCACCACAGTCCAACCCTGTGTGTCACTGTGTTTATGGCAGATGTTCCAGCACACTTCATGAGCACTAGTAGTTCATTTGAACGAGAGGGAGACCAGGAACTTCTGGAATGGCTTAAACACCACGGTGCGGATGCAGATTCCATAGAGAGGGTAATAAACAGGAAAATTCTCAATTTGGTCACCAAACATTGTACATAAAAGTTGTTTTGTATGTATAAATAAATAATGTAATATTTTCTGTCCATGTCACAGATTATAGCTGAAGATTACAGTCTTGATGACATCCTTCATTATGTCACAAGAGATGACTTGAAGAGTTTGAGATTACGGTGCGTGAACATTTCTGATATTCTGTAATATATTCTGTTTTATTTTATTTTTTGGTTTTGTGTTTTTTGTTAAGCTTATGTTTACTACAACTTCTCAAAAACTGCCAAGAACATTTATAGGTTTTATTTCTAATATTCAGTACACTACTGTTCAGAAAGTTAGGATCAGTAAAATAGTTTTTATGTTTTTAAAATATGATTTAACTAGGATGCATTTATTTTAGTTCTGTCAAATGATTAATCGCATCCATTGTTTACATATTAAATGTGTGTGTACTGTGTATATTTGTGTATATATAAAGACACAAATGCATGTATATATTTAAGAAAAATGTTATGTTTATATATTAAATATATTTATATATACACACACACACTTTATGTGTGTGTATTTATATACTTAATAAATATACACAACACACACATATATTATGTAAACAAAAACTTTTATTTTGGATGTTTGACAGCACTAATTTATTAAAAAAACTAATATTATGAAATACAAGGTTACAATAACTGTTTTCTATTTTAATACATTTGAATACATTTGCCATAAATCCAGTCTTCAGTGTCACATTAAAACAGCGTTTATTTGAAATAGAAATCTTTTTTCTGCATGACAACTTTTTTCTGCATAGTAGTGTGTAGTTTCTGCATTATTTTTGCAGTGTGGTGTCTGCTGAAACAATACGAAAATGCCTCAATGCAATATAAGCTTCTATAAAGAAGCATTAAATTGTGGCTTGTTCATTGTTCATTGAAGAAGAAGAAAAAAAAAGACGTGTGTGTGTTGGGCTGGTTGCAAGTTCCAGACACAGTGACAGACACACAAACATGTTCTACTGAATAAATAAATGAACCCAAACTACCTAAGAGTGTTATATTCTGTAATCTGTTTCTTTGTAAATAAATTGTGTAGTTTAGATGTAAATTTGGTGCTTCTCCACACATAAATTATATTTCATGATGATAAAGTTCTTGGTAAATATTCTCAGTGGCACACTCTTAATATTTTTATAATTAAATGGTAATCTTAAAGGAAATATTCAGTGTTGTAGTGATGCTGTGGTTTTGTGTATGCGTGGCCTTGATGTGTGGTGTGAAGCTGGCATTATTTACATTAGCTGTAGGATTATTATATTTCTCTGCTATGCACAGTCAATAAAAAGTGGCCACAAGTAGTGTATGATTCAGTTTGTTTTTTCTTGTCTTGTGTTTCCAGAGGTGGAGTCCTGTGTAAACTCTGGAACGCTATCACCGAGCACAGAATGAATCCAGGCTGAAGACGATAGCCACGTATACGTGCCATCCAGACCCTGCTCACATTTGAGACATAACCAAATATTTAATGGGATCAATTCAAGTCTTGATAATTCATATCACATGTAAATATGTGTTTTACCTTTTTTATTCGTCTGTGAAATTGCAGTTGTATAAGTGACTGTAAATTAATTGTTGAAGATCCACACATTTGATACGTGGGCGCTGTTATGACATCTTTATACAGGAAGCTTGTTTTATTTTTGATAATTGTTTACATGTCTTGACCTGCCTGAGAACCTTTTCCAGTCCAAATCCCTTCTCCTTTTAGAAAAAGACACTGAAACTAAACACATATGAGTCTGTGTGTGTATGTTTTATATATTTTTTCATGTATCATTTATAAGGTTTATTGTCACGTAATATACCTTTTTTTAATCAAAGCTAGTTATATTTACTTATTACAGTTATATATAGTTATATTCTGAATTACAGCTATGAAGAAACACAATAACCAATCAAATTGTACTGTGTTCCCACATATTTGGGACGACAAATGAATAAAGCGCCTCTGAAATTGTTTATAAATTCCCTCAGAGGTACTTTCCTGAGATAATATGTAAACTGCACTGTTTCACTATCCATAAGCACAGAGAATATATCACAAATGTGTACTTATGTCTATTTATTCCACACAAACCTCCAGGACCTTTTTAAATTTTGGAAAATTACCATTTTAATTTAAATTGATGGCACTGCAAGTTTCTAGTGAAATCATAAAACATAAATACACATCTAATGACTTAATACGGTCATTTCATTTCAGTGATTATTTATTTTTTTAGTCAGTGCCAGGTAATTGAAGGGAAAAAACTTAGTTTATATATTTATATATGCATATACAGGGCTATGTGATGTGACAATCATGTAATGATTAGTTGGAAATCTGTGGTAAATGTTTGCATGATCAGTGTTTTGATTCTAACTCTTTTGTGCAAATTTGAATTTCACTTTTGAAGCAAATAAAAACTTTAAAAAAAAAAAAAAAATCTTCATAATTCCAGCTAACATAACAGAGTTATTACATTTACACTTGTTGTGTAAGGGTATTTTAACATTTCTGGTTGTCATACTATGTGTCAATGTAAGAATGTACCTATTGTTTGCTAGGAATTCATGCCCACTACTGCCTCACACCCCGTTTCTTTGTTTTGTGAAACAAAACATATTTTGAAGACCTTTGGAGTTTAAACAACATAAGACTCAATTGAAGTTCATTGTATGGACCAAGAAAGTCTTCAAAATGTCTTATTTTCCACAGAAAAAAATAAATAAATTCATACAGTTTTGTTATGACATGAAGGTGACATGAGAGTAAATGATGACAGAATTTTCGTTTTTGGATTTAACACCCAAAAGTCATAATAAACATCACTACAAGGCTTGGAGGGCCTTTTTGCCAACAGACATTTATAGAGTGCATGCCACCAAGCAGTGAAGCAGTTTTCTTGGGCCCCTGTACAGTTTAATGTGTTGGGCCCCCCAATGCCTCTGTGCCCCTGTAGTCAATTCCCACAATTTTGGCTGTTGAATACATAAAGTGCATCATTGTTTATGACATTATCTGCTCTCAAACTCTTCAAACCAAGTACCACATCTGATTAAATCAGAACATCCTAGCTACAGCAGTCCCCTGGAACATCTTATTTTTCTTCATTCACATCAAAAAGGGTCCTATAGGTGAAAATCAAAAAGTTTAATGTCTTAAAAAGTAACAACACATCATTATGCATCCTGTATCACAAAGAGCGTACGAGTTACTGCCAAACTCTTTAGCACATAGAAGATGGGCTCTAGTACAAACACATCGGAGAAACTGTCTTACAGAATGTTTGAAAAAAATTCTACATTTGAGACAAACCACAGTGATTTATTGGTATCCTGAAAAATTATGTCAGTGGCAACCCATTAACAATCAACCATCCAATTTTATGGTAGCTTTGGCACTGTTAGCCAAATGTAATGTTTGTTTGTCAGGAAAGTCAAGATAGAAAATCTCTTTAATGAAACGATGTTAATTGTGGTGTCTTGGGGCAGCACTGTGGCCTCAGCTCAACCCATCTGAAACACACACACACACAAAGCAAACTGTCCAATAAACATATACTTCCATGCTCACAGGAAACACTGTAACCTTTCAAGGGTTACTTTACCTTATATATATATATATATATATATATATATATATATATATATATATATATATATATATATAACTTGTATATAACTTGCTGTGTTGGAGCTAAACTCAGGATGGTGGACCTCCAGGAACAGGACTGGACACCACTGACCTCTCATGTCTCAGCAAACAGACCAAAATGTAAGTAATAATCCACTGAAATATAATGCCTTTACATGTGATTTCACAATCACTTCATTAATGTAATTAAAACAGAAATAAGAAAACTTCATTGGGGATTTATGTATGTATGTATTTGTACTTGATTGCATAAAAAAGACAAAAGTAATTCCTTACAAATATACTGCAAATAAGCCTGACCAACACAACCTTATGGTTTCCAGAGCAATCACGTGGTGATTATTTCAACCAACAGAGGGAGATGCAACCTACTCTGGTCGTGTGCTGCTACTTTCACCAGAATAACTTTACCTGGACAAGAGCAGAGCACTAATGACCATCTGATCTGTTATAAAAAGACACATCGGTCATTCCTCAGTATGCATTCTTATGCAATCTTGCATCTTACAAAAACAAGTTGGTACAAAGTCCTAGAACTATTTCACCTTTAAAAAATTAAGGCACCAAAATAGTTCCCTTATAAGGCATTAGGCTCCCTTACGACATCTGCTGAATGCACTGGTGATTTTGTTTTAACTGAAGCTAAACTTTAACTAAACTAAAGATAAGAGGCTGCAATATGTGCAAAATTCAGCTGCTCGTGTTTTAACTTACACACCATCCCGCAGTCATATCACTCCTGTGCTTTCTCAACTACACTGGCTCCCAGTTCAATCACGTATTGATTTTAAAGTTCTTATCTTGACCTATAAAGCAATATATGGGCTGGCCCCAGAGTATATTTGTAATTTGGTTACAGTGTCCACACCATCTCGGTCTCTCCGCTCTGCTGGTTCTCTTACTCTGTACCAGCCTCGTTGTAAACTCTAAACTATGGGTGGGAGGTCATTCTCTTGTATTGCTCCCAGGTTGTGGAATTCTCTGCCAATTCCTATTAGGAATGCTTCATCTTTTGATTGTTTTAAGAAATTCCTTAAAACATATCTCTTTAGTGAAGCTTTTAAGTTATACTGTAATCTTACAGTTGCTGCCATTGTTGTTGTTGTGTTGTCATTGTGATTGCTATTATGGAGTAATTTGTTTCTTTTATTGTTGTTTTATACTGTTGTAGTGCCTTGAGTGTAAGAAAGGCACATTACAAATAAAATTTATTATTATTATTATTATTATTATTATAAAGAATGAGAAAGTTACAAGATGTGTTTTTAGCGATCAAAGTAAGGTATTTTAAACATCAAGAGTATATCTTTAAAGCTGCTTTGAGCAATATATATTAAGAAAAGTGATATAAATGAAAATTAATATATGAACAAATACATTTTTGTATTTTTCATCACTTTTACAGTTAATTTTTTTTTTTTTTTTTTCATTTAGTGTTATTGCACTTTTACTCTGAGTTGTGTGCGTGGAAAAGATGGCCACTTCTATCACTGCTCTTTTTACTTCTGTAAGAGAGCTGTTATTAGAGCGCACATCCCACAAAGAAAGATTGTGAATCTGGGGAAAAAAAATAAAAAATGTTGGTGCATTGCAGCAGGAAAACAAGCAGTTGAAGGAGATGTGTTTGGGAAAACAGAGCTACAAAAGAAGATGGAATCTTAAGCTTTATGGTGTAATCGAAAGATCCTTGCAAAATTGTCCTCTAAGATTGCAAGAGCTGGATTTTGAGGAGGGTTTGTCTTGACTGAAGGGGTATGCATCAGTGTTCTAGATATTACCTAAGAAAATGGCGATTGACAGCTTTTCTGCAAGGAACATTTTCGTGTAAATCTGGGTCAAGAGGTCTTTCAAGTCTTTGGAGAAAAAAAAAAAAAAGTTTAAATCCTTTTTTTTTTTTTTTTTTTTTTTTTTTTTGAAGATGAGACATTTTAATATGAATATTTCACTTGCATTGATGCATAAATGAACACTTTACACTTGCATAAAAACCCAGTTGTGCCTACACCTACTTCGCTTTAAAAATAAAAAAAAATAATAATAATTGAACAATCAATACAAAAAGAACATTGATAAGGGATTTCACACAATTCCATTAAATAATGACCAATATTAGATACATCACACATAATTAACAAACACAAATGCATACACACATACACATCTTATAATAAATTGAAAATGGTTACAAATAAACAGTTAAATTAAGTTATACAAAAAAAAACAAAAAAAAAAATAGATTACATACTAGATTGTGAATGACATTACAGAGACATTACAGTGAGATTCAAACAATCATACACAAGGAAATCATCTAAATGTAGGGTTTTTTATTCTTCATAAGGTTTCAGAATTGAGTTTAATTCAGTTTTAAAAAGGGATAGGATGGGAAACTATTTGCAAATGTTTGTTTTTGAATGAAAAATTTACCACACAAAATAAAAAATAATAGTATATTAATATAGTAATAATTAAAAAATAATAATAATAGTAATACTATTATAAACTAATAAACTAAAGGAGTGTTCAGCAATGGCAAAATCCAATATATGAGAACCTAGGTCAGACCAAAGACGATTTCCAAACGGAAGTGAGCATCCCTGCCCGACTCCCTTTGAAGTGCAGAGGTGTTGGGCAGCCCTTGGTGAAGGGAATGACTTACCAAATGCTGCCTTGACAATGCTGCGAGTGCTCCAAGCATTTGACAATCCATCTGTTGTTGCAAATAAATTTATTCTTATTTTATTCAAATATTATTGAATTGTGTCTTATAACTGTTAAACTTTTTCAAGCTAAACTTGCTTAAACGTGTTTTCACTACCATCTTAAATCATATTTCTATCACTGACGAAAAATATTTTGTATGTGATATCTTCATTATGTGAAGTCGAAATCAACTTTGCTTTCAAATGCATCACAAGATCTCGAGAGGGGGTTGAGCGAAAAATCGACAGCTGTCAGCAGGAAGTTGCTGCCGATGGCACCTGCCATTAAAACCGGACAATTTGTGTTACCAAGCAATTGAACAGGTGTACCTAATAAAGTGGCTGGAGAGAGAGAGAGAGAGAGAGAGAGAGAGAGTGTGTGTACGTGTATGTATATATATATATATATATATATATAAAGTGTGTGTATGTATACATATCAATGTTAGTGTTAAATAAAGGATATACACAAACACATATAGAGAGATGCTTATGCATTCATAGTGCGTGTTTTATTTGTATTATATAAATACTCAAACATTCAGGAAACTTACATAATGAAAGACCTGCATAAATGACAATAAATAAATAAATAAATAAATAAAACGGGCTCATTAATGACATTTATTTAAAATCATATTTTGCTGTGTTATGAAAGTTCAGTTTTACAATTGTAGTATTTAAAAAAAAAAAAAACAACAACAACAACATTGTTTTGTTCTTGTTTAATAAAGCAGTTTTTAAATTCATAACAGGCTTGGTGTGTAGTAAAAGTCAGTGCTGTACAATGTAAACAGTATCAAAAGCATCCTGCTCTTGTCTCCTTGAATGCTTCTGACATGGTTGATGTGCACTGCAAAAACTGATATGCAAAAAAAATAAAATAAAATTGTAACTTATTACTAAACATTACTTGTGTAAAATGGATTTTATTCCCATATTCACATATACCTACCATGTGTCATTTTGGATAAGAGCAGATTCACCCACCAACTCCTTATAAAGGCCATATCATGCTGAAAAGCAAAAGATAAATTTGGAAATTGATGTTTAAATGTCCAAAATAATACCTTTTACCAATATAGAAAAGGAAAGGATACTCTGGTCACCTGAGTGAGGTCAAACTCTCAGTTAATTACCACTAGCATAAATACATCGCAGTCCACAGATACTGACTGTACAGGAACACCATGGAAAATAAAACACATTTTCCTTATACACTTTATATGTTGTAACATAAATTAATACCTTATTTTTAACAAGATTCCGAGATCCATCATCCTTATTGCAATTGAACTATAAATAAATAAATATATATATATAGAGAGAGAGAGAGAGAGAGAGAGAGAGAGATGAACTTTTAGATTTTTTTTAAAGCCGCTGTCTATGCCTGTCTAAACCCAGAGAACAAAATGTTGAACTGAACCAATGAACTAATATTTTCAACTGTTAAAAGTTATAAGGAACCATAAACAGTCCCAATATATTTTGTATAGATATCACAAAAATAAAGAACTTAAAATTGTTTTGCAGTCACATGAATAGAACTTCAACTGGAAGACAGAACCGTTTATTTCTCCAGTGGAACTCAATGGGAAGACAGCCACTTACAGGGTTCAGTGACTTGACTTGCATTTAGGAAAAGGGTGCAGTCTTCTGAGGATGAATCAGCCTGTTGGAGAAAACAGAGTCACAACATAAATATAAGTTACAATATTGAGTGATGTCAACACTGAAGCAGTGCATTAAAATTAAACTTTTTTTTTTTTTAAATCCACTTATAGGTAGGGAAAGAAATGGATCACAATTTAGAGGTACATGTCAAGTGGCCACTACATATGCATTGACAACATGAACATCCTAGCACTAGATTTCAAAAAAAAAAAAAAAACTTAAAGCACAAGCATCATGTATTCTCATTATTTGTTAATGTTAAACAGGTTTGTTAATCATACCCATATTACCTTTTGTCCAGCAATGTGGGATAGCTGAGAAAAGCAACAATTCACCACCTATTATTGCATGAGAATCTGAATGCTTTAGGTTACAAACAAACAAAAAAAGAATAACAAGCTACTTAAAATATATTAAAATGTAGTTCTGTTACAAAAATATCAACTAACTGTTGCAAATAAAAAATTAAAGACAAAGAAAAATGTTAGTCAAATGTTTTAATATTTATAATCATATTTATAACCAATCCAATATGACTTTTTATATATTTTGCTATAAATATAAACATATATTTGCTAAATATGATATTTCATATTTAAACCATATGTTCCCTATATGAAAACATGTATACTAGTGGATTTAGTTGGTTTTCAACTGGAATTCTGGGATCTCCTTCCTGGCACGTATATTTGTCTGTTCCCTGCAATCAGTGTCAGGCTCTGGTCAGCTTGTTGAAACTACAAAATACAGACATCTGAAATACGGTGAAGTAATGTTGCTTAAAGGTTCATTAAAAATGAATGTTTTCTTTTCATTAGGAGGTTTGTAATAAAACATGGCACATTTTTTACTGGCTACCAAATAAAGATGTGTGTAAAAAGCTTAACCTTGAGATTTACAATGAAGCCATTCAAAGCAGCTTTACCTTCTTGAAGTGCTGTGGTACTGACTGTAGAGTACAAGCACAAAAAACAAACAAATAAAACAGTATGATTATTATATGACAACAGTTGTCTATGGCTAAATGAAACCGTCATTATAGACACTTTAAAGGCATTAGGCAATATGAAAGGCACTAAACACTAAAACAATTACCTTCACTCCTGAATGTCAATTTCCCATGTAGGCCAATGTGGACAGATTGCTTTGCTTGCATCTTCAAGGCTTTGGTGTATTTCTCATTAATCCTTTTGTTATGAAGATGAAAGCACAGTTGGAGAGAGAACATAATGTTCATCTTTCATTTGACGAACATCTTGGGGTACAGGTCCTTGTAAATGAATAGATTCTGAAGTCTGTTTATTAGGTCAGTGGTACTACCCACATCTGATACTCCAAGGGCACTGCAGGCTTTTCTGGGTCCATGGGCATCTTTTGGGGAGACAAAAATCCCATTTCTCTCATCAATACAAATGACAGGTGGCTGCTCCTGGACATGCTGCCTTGCCTTTGGGTTTTCTGATGATGGCCCTTCTGAGGAACAATAGACAAATATGTAAAGACAATAAGTAGACCAATAAATATTAAACATTCAGAAATACCAGAATCAAAACACATACACTCTGGCTTGTTGGTAACTTGTAACAGCAAGATCTGCAAACAGTACAAAAAAGATGAGGGGAATTAAACTGAACATGGATGAAATCAAAATGAAACATGACTTCAAAATGTAACTAGTAACATTACACACTCCATGATTTTGGAGGTGCTTTTTAAAGTCAGGGGCACGACACGATGTGCTGGCACTCAGGGCACCGCTTCTGTTGTTGGGAATTCAAACTAAACAGGGCTCGCAAAATTTCAAAATCCCTGGTAGCCCTTCGGGCAGGTACTCTTCAGATTTTGGTAGCCTGAAAATTAATTTAACTAGCCCAAATAAATAAAGACCTTTTTTTTTTTTTTTTTTAGAAATATAAAAAATCAGACAGGAGTCTAATTGTCAATCAAAAATATTTTCAATACACAAATATCAACAAAAATGAAGCAAGGAATTTTATTTCACTATATACAGGGTATCTGCAGAATTTTTAAAAATAAATTTAAGGCAATTTATAACCCATTTTAAGAGCTGCACAAGTAAAATGAACAGTATGAGCGGGGTTGGACAATGTCTATGGTAACATACAGTATTAAGCCATAAAATGACATGATTTACAGTTCAGATACAGGTTTTCACAAAAACAAAAATCTTATACAACAGCATTTCAGCCTTTAGACCATTTTTATGAAAAGGGATACATCAAGCATATAAATTATTATATTAATTTAAAACGAATAAATATTACTGTCTTAATTGTTTAGATTTTTAGAAGGCACATTAACTTCTTTCTCATTTACAACTCTGTGTTTGTTGCATAAAAACATGGGTCGATATTTGCATTGATCTGACCATAAACAGCAAGAAAGGCTTATTGGAAATGTAAATTCATTCTCTGTCACGAGGTGGCGATTTAGCAGCGGTTTAATATAGCGGTTTCTCTCAGAGAAACTCCCTGTTAGCGGCTGAACACAAAGCAGCGCCGTCCGCGCTCATAAACGCTGCTTTATCAGACATTATAGATAAGATGAAATACAAATGCCAACGGCACATTTCTGAGGACAGTCGGTTCCCTTCAGATACATTCACATAAAGACATCTGCGCCGCGTTTTGACTTGAAACCTGCAGCGCTCATATTTATTCAATTGCATCATTGCCTTTTGAAGTTTAATCCAGCTGTATCGCCATTCTTGTCTTTCCGTCCCCAACTGAAAGACCTTTTGAAATTATAGTTAGGACATTTCTTATACCATTTAACGTATTTAAAACTTTTTATGGCTTTAAGTTTGATACAACTAAATTGAAGAGTTTTTAAGGACCCCTGGGAGCCCTGTATTTAAGGTAGCCCGTCGGGGAGGACGGTGATACATTTGGTAGCCCGACTGGAAAACACAATAGCCCCGGGACGCCGGGCTAGCGATTTTACGAGCACTGGTAAAGCAAGGAACACCGTATTTTTCTAGAAAGAAAAACATTTTGACTTAGAATCAACAGGAAGAAATGTAAAATGAATGTGTATTTTTGTTCCAACACACATAGTAGTTTTGAAATAAGCCTGAAGGACTTGATTAGTTGAATCAGGTGTGTTTAATTAGGGTTGAATCTAAACTCTGCAGGGCTGTGGAGTTTGACACCCCTGTTTTAGAGAAAATAATATTCCTCAAATAGCAGCACAAACTCATTCACATATAGAATATAGAACATTATAAATGACAAATCAAATAACATTTTCCATGGATAGGTTTTTGCATGTTCTGTTCAAAATAACTTAAGTTAGTAAGATTGTGGAAATGCAATGGCTTCTTACTAGGGCTGCTCGATAATGACAAAAATCATAATCATGATTATTTTGGTCAATATTGTAATCACGATTATTTAAAACGATTATTAGTGGGCCATATGACCAAAACTTTATATTAAAGATTTATTTAAAGATAGTAATATATATCAAATATATTTTTTTCTGTAAATAAGGTTGCTATGACATCTACATTTTAGAGACCAATGAAATTTCACAATTCTCAATATACCACAGCAGAATAGAGTAACTAATATTAGTTAAAAAAAGATCCTAAAGATGACTGAAAATAATTAAACTGCCAGTAAAAAAAGCAAGGAATACAATGTCAGTAATAAAAAAAGCAAAAGAATACAAAAGAATAAAAAAAGATACAAATGAAACAAACTGTGCTTTAAGTTTAAGTCTAAAGTATTCAGTTAACAGCCTACTAGAGAAAATGAATAACCTAATGTAAAATAAAACAGCATAGTCTTCACTTTAAGAATTAAACTTCCTTTGTTTCTTATTAAAGCTACAAAAGTCCTTCTGTGAAGAGCAGTGAGTGGTTTTGTCTTTGTCTTTTGTTGTTTGATTAATATAAAGCACACAGTCAGCAGCAGGAATATAGTCCGCTGTCACTTTAAGAGCCACACATGTATTTTCATTCTCAACTCTTTACGTTCATTTATTACAGAACCGAGGGTTTATGTGAATAATCACTAAAAGATGATTTTACATGTCCGTGTTCTGTTCCAGTTCTGAGCGCATACATAATAATCCTCGAGGAAGCTCAAGTTCTCTTTAATGCTTTTAAAAACATTAATAAATCTAACCAACTTAAATAAATCACGCACGTCCCGTTTTGCAAAAGTCTCAGCTTTTATGGAGGAACGAAAGCGCACCGCTGAAAAGGGTGAATGGGGCAAAATAATCATTTAATCTCGATTACTGTATTTTCATAATCGTTGGAGGCCTAAATCGAAATCAAAACTGAATTTCGATTAATTGCACAGCCCTATTTCTTACCTGCCATAACTGACAGCCAGGTGCACGAAAGGTGAAGACCAGAGAGACAGAGAAAGAGTGATAGTTCTTAAAATAACTGTTTAGTTAAATAGTAAGAAAAAAATGATGGATAGCAGACAAACCCCTGACAAATTAAACAAAAAGATGTGGTTAGTGTTGCACATGTAGCTTCTATAATTCCAGTCAGTTTTATATGAATCATGCTAGTATTATTGGTAAAAGTAATATTTGAAGTTAATGGAAGCCCGCTAACATACTAAGATCAACGATTATTATAAATGTACACAAACTACGTTTGCAAATTTACAAATTAAATTAAAGTAGGCAAAGTTACACTGTCGTTCACTAACATAAAAGTTAAAATCAAACTTACAAAGCAACAATTATAGATTTAATTTACAAACTTACCGCTCCAACATTCGCCGCCATTACTGAAGTGTTTAGCATCTGATTGGCTGCTGCTACGTTGGTCGATTCTGATTGGCTGCTACCGAATAGCAGGTCCCTCCTACCCTCCTGCTGCCAGTAACTAATTCATTGTTAGTTTCCGGTCGGAGCTTTTTTTTCCTGGTTCTGAGTTTTTTTTTTATTATTATTAACAAGAACAAGTTACATGTATACAACAAAAATTATACATGATATAAACAAAGTTTCCGGTCGGAGCTGTATCCCCAGAGATTGTCTTATTATAGCGAGATGAGAGGGTCTAGAAAGCTAACGGCTAACTTGGATCACGTGTCCCTTAATAACCAATCAGATTACAGCCTTGACGTCATAGAATATCAGTCAGAGATGTGCGACACTCATTGGCCGTTTACGGATACCATAGGAATGAATAGGAAGTGCCGTAAGATGAATCACACCTGTCGCAAAAAGTCTGAAGCTGTGTCCGAAACCGCTCCCTGTCCACTATATAGTGCACTATATCGGGTGTCAGCCATTTTGTAGCGCTGTCCGAATTCTGAGTGAAAGACTTCATTCCCTACATTCGTTCACTACTTTTTACCCACAATGCATTCTGATTTCGAGTGTACAACCGATGTATATCGCTGATTTCCCACAATCCACTGCGGAGAAGCCGGAAGAGAGAGTTTGAATGAGAGATGCGTTTACATCTTTCTTATTTCTGCTTTAACGTTTATTTCATACATTATTTATATTAAAATATATTATGTAGGCGATAACTCAGTTTAATATTTTACTAATTTACTGAAGTGGCATCCTTGTTAACTTACAAAAATGATGATAATCGGTGGATAATTTAAAGATGTTGTTTAATCGCGTGCAGGTAGCGGGTTCATTCTGATGTAAAGTTAACGGTCACCTGCGAACTTTATCTTATCTGAGCTCAAAACCCTGCTTCAAGATAACCTTACTAAAAATAATAAATACATAAAATTATGAACGTGTGTGTGTTTAGTTTTGTTCTCAGTATTTTAATAGTATTTAATGATTATGAACAAAAAAGTATTATAAAACAAATTAATAATATACCATCTATGAAACCACAAAGCTGACGCGGAGGTATGTACAATAAGTCATTTTGAGTGTTATTGCTATTAATATTATTTTCTAAAATAAGGTACGTGTAATATAAAATTACAAGTGTTAGCTTTAGCGCGTTTTCGGCTAATGGTTACAGGCTTGCCTTCTAGTGGCTTTGTTTTTATTAATTTTATTTTATTTTTTATTCAAAGAACAATAACATACAACATGTTATCAAGAAACAAAATAAATAAATAAATAAAAATATATAGAAAGACAAATAAAACAGTCGCCAGGGGGAGGAAAGTATTAAGATTCAAAACAAAACAAAAACAAGATATACATATACATACATGTATGTGTTTATAAAATCAAATAAATATATTGTAAAATTCACAAACTTTCAAAGTTCTTACAGCCTTCTTATTCACAGAGTCTCTGATACTGTCAATATAAATACATATTTCAGTCAACAAAACCATAAAATTGGGTTTTTTATTCCTTCTAGTGGCTTTGGTTGTGACGTAACATCCGCGACTCTTCTCGATGCGCATGTCAGCGGCGCATGTTGATGATGAGCCTGGAGCGACATGGCGGTGTTGTTGGAAACAACGTTAGGAGACATCGTGATCGATTTATACACAGAAGAGAGACCGAAAGGTGATTAATAATAAGATCCACGAGAGACGAAGGGTTTGGACATGCTTGCTCTGTAACGCGCGAGATCATTTAATACAATCAACAAAGCGACGTGATAAACTGAAGAAATCTCTGTAGGAACTTTTTTATTTTTATTTTTGGTAAATTCCTGATGGTTGTGCCGGTTTAACCAGAATTTAAGTCGTTTCACTGTTTTGTTATTTAATTAATTGAATTTTAAGATTTTTCTTTTCTATATTCTATCTACGTGTTTTCTTTAAAACAAACAAACAAACAAACAAAAATGCTTGCTATGTTAGCAATGTTAGGCTAACCGAGTCTTGTTATAGCGCTTGCATGTTGTTGCTCTTTTGTTGGTTTTGATTGCTTCTATTGTCCTCTTTTGTAAGTCACTTTGGATAAAAGCATCTGCTAAATAACTAAACAACAACAGAGCATCATTTTTCATAAAGCATGCTAACGTTACTGAATGATAACCATAATTGTCCTTCTAATTTGCAGCTTCGCTGAACTTCCTGAAACTGTGCAAAATCAAATACTACAACTACTGTCTGATTCACAATGTTCAGGTAATATCTCTTTACATCACACTTTTCAGTACTGTGTGCATTACTGCTTACGATATTTGTTAAAGTGTTCTTTAAGCATGTATGCGCTGTTCTTATTTTAGGTTTATTTCATTATATGGATGTTTTGAGTTCTGAAATTTACACTTTTAACTCAAAAGGTCATGGTAAAATAACATTTCTATACAGTCAATGCTACTTTATTGCACATATGGCTGCAAACTGAGGTAGTGTGTCAGGGTTGCCAGTTCAATATCAATCTGTTTCATCCCCCACTCCAGAGAGATTTCATCATTCAGACGGGTGACCCCACCGGCACGGGGCGAGGAGGAGACTCTGTGTTCAGGTGGAATGAGTTTTTTTGTGCTAACTGAATACACATGTATGCATTGTGTGGTGATGATGTTTGTGTGCTTGTAGTAAACTGTATGGCGATCAGGCACGCTTTTTTGACTCTGAGAAGACGCCTAGGATCAAGCATAGAAAGAAAGGAACAGTGTCTATGGTGAACAACGGCAGCGACCAGCATGGATCTCAGGTTAATTCTGCACACGTTTAATACACAAGTGTCAAAGTCAGTGTCAGTATTGTTTATGGGCTTTGAGTATGATTGAGTTTTTTGGCTCCCAGTTTCTGATCACCACGGGAGAGAATGTGGATTATCTGGATGGTGTTCACACTGTGTTTGGAGAGGTCACGGAGGGTATGGACGTGCTCACTAAAATCAATGAGACCTTTGTAGACAACAACTTCATCCCCTACCAGGACATCAGGTGAGAGAAAGTTTTAGAGAGCGAGAGACAGATTTTTTTACATTTAAATTTGACTTTTTGTTTGTGTGATATGATAACTGGTATGCAGATTCAATATTTAATAACTAATAAGAGCACAGAGTACAGCTGATCAGAACAAGTTATAATGTTTTCTTCCCGAATAGAGATTGTTTTCCTTTTGGAAAATGCCAGATTAGTGGCTTTAGATCTTGGAAGACACTAACCCCCGGTTTCACAGACAAGGCTTAAGCCTAGTCCTGGACTAAAATGTAAGTCTGAGCTGTTTTAACTGAAAGAAACTTGTACTGACTGATCTTAAAACATATCAGTTTCTTTGTTTTGTCTCAAGGTGCACACCAGTAATGTTTTATTCTAAGCACGTTTATAAAAATCACTTATTGAGCTATGGCCTAATCCTGGTTTAGTCTAAGCCCTGTCTGTGAAACCAGGCCTAAAAGTGCTTCTCATTTCTTATTTGTGCATCTTCGTTCCCTTTCCTTGCTTCCTGTCTTTGTGTCTTAGCTCCACCCCTTCAGGATGTGAGGGAAGGGTGCAATTTGTTTATTGGAATATTCTTGATCACTCAAGTGTCAGTTAAAAGCACCATCAGTTGCGCTAGTTTGTTGTTGAAGTTTGGTTATTTAGGAATTTAATAATATATTTTATTGGAGCCACATGCCCTTGAAATGTATTGTTTATTTAAATTACAAAGGTGAAACATAAATTAAAATCATTTTCAGTGAAGTGGGGAGGAGAATTTATACGTGCACAAGGTTTTCCGACAACAATCATTTCCACGTAGGATAGACCTAAAACGTGAGAAGCACCTTAAATTTTTATTTGAGGCACAGACTAGTTATCCACAAAGTGAACTGAGAAATACCTATGAAACAATTCATAATGAGTTTTTCCCCCAACAATTTGGTGTAATCTATTTCCACAAAAGCTGCTTAATTTCTTTTCATCTCACAGAGCTGTTTCTAAGTAGATTGTTCTTGGACAGAATAAAATTACAAACACAGTTCGTACACAATTTTGTATAATGTAGCAATATTGTGCATCTCAACGGTGCCCTTAGACTAGTTTTGCAAGTATATGAGTGTTAAGATCCCTGATTCAAACTTCTGCGAATCATTCAAACAGTCTCTTTCTGTGGTAGACTCAAAACTTTGATTCGGTTTGTGTCATGACACATATGTTTTACTTTCAAACAGCAGTTAATAGAGACAATGTGTTAATATTGGGGAAGGTACATTATAAACACAATGTTGCCATTTTCTGTTTTTGCACCAAACGAAGCCACGGCAGAATTACCAGCTGCATGTCTTCAAACAGCACATAGTAGTGGCCGTCAGAATAAATGGCTTAAGTGAATGATTTGGTGACTGTCATGGCCAACAAAAAACCCATTCCTCTAATGCACAGACTGACTGGAACACAGGAGTGATGCCAACACTGAAAAGTCTCAATGTTATATCAGCACTCAGTGCTGGAATATAGACAATATTTATATAAATATGGTCACTACAGAATTCCCATATTTTATTTTGAGGTTTTGGTGGTTCACATTCATAGATGAGTGTCTTAAGGGCTAAAGCCTCAGTTGTTGTGCCTGCTAAGTTTTGGGCTGTGTTGTGTTTGCAGGATTAATCACACAGTGATTCTGGATGACCCGTTTGATGATCCTGCGGGCCTCCCGCTTCCAGACAGATCGCCTGAACCCACTAAAGAGCAGCTGGATGTGAGTGTCTTCATTCAGACTCACCATATTACAGTACTGTGAGGCGGCAGATTTCTGAGGTGGTGTTTGTAATAATTTCAGTGATTAACATGCAGGAGTTTCAACATTAAGTTCAGTATCAGTTCACAGGCTTTTCATTCCATTTAATTCAATGTTGAACGATGGCTACAGTGCATGATATGCGTTGTGACTGTAACATAGTCTTTCCAAAAAAGGAAATTTTGGTCATTATTATATTAGGTTACTTGTTGGTCCTCATTCATGAATAATAAATACATGCTAAGTGTTTAGTTTGGGTATGAGTGACCCTAAAAGTGGAGGGTCATGCGTGCGTGTTCTTTTATAAGTGTTAGTTTATTAATTATTATCAAAAAGCATTAGCAAGGCCATCAGTTCTGTTTCTCGGAAATCCATAAACTTATTATTTATGTAATTTATCTATGCGTGTAACATTAGGTTTATTAAACATAACAGGTTATGTATTCACTTCCGTACCCTTTAAACATCATACAAATCAGTGTAACACAGCCTTGAGTGGCTTAATGCTTTTTAAAAAAAAAAAAAAAAATCATAATATTTCATAATAAGTCTGTAAAGGTGGGGGTACTAGTTAATACAGAAAAAGCAGGTAAAGTTAAGAAATTATGGTTTTTGGTTTTTAAAAGTGCTCTGTTCTTCATTCTAAAGTGATATGCATATTTCAGAGTGGTCGGATTGGAGCAGATGAGGTGATAAACGATGACGAGGGGAAAGATGCTGAGGTGCTGGATGAACTCATTAAGGAAAAGGAAGCAAAGACACAAGCCATTTTACTGGAGATGGTAAATTTCATCACTTAGACATAAACATATAGACATCACTCGCTCTAGACATCTCTTTCATGACGTGAATGTTTGTTTCTTGTTGAAAGGTGGGTGATCTGCCAGATGCAGATATTAAACCTCCAGAGAACGTGCTGTTTGTGTGTAAACTGAACCCTGTGACCACAGATGAAGATCTAGAGATCATCTTCTCACGTTTTGGCCTCATTAAATGGTGAGATAATAGACAATTTTACTGCTGTATTAGTTCCAATAATAGTCTGACCCTCATAGCTGAGGTTAAACAGTGTGGGTAAGGATTAGGGCTGTTTGTACCCAAACGATTACATGTTTGGACCTCTGCAAGGGCTGATCTGTGCTCTTAAACAAAGCACTTAACAGGGGACTTAGTTGTTCTTTTCTCATCTCAAATATGTGCAATCTGTCATTAAATATCACATTAATTTCTGTATATAATATACATGGTAACACTTTAGTTTAGGGACCAATTCTCACTATTAACTAGTTGCTTGTTAACATGCATATTACTAGTATATTGTATACTTATAAAGCACATATTAATGCCTTATTCTGCATGACCATATTTTAGATCCTTAATCCTCCCCATACCTAAACTAACAACTACCGCACTAACTATTAATAAGCAGCAAATGAGGACTTTTATTGAGGCAAAAGTCATAGTTAATTGTTAGTTAATAATGAGAATTGGTTCCTGAACTAAAGAGTGACCATATTTTTTTTATACAGCAAAAGACATTTTTTTGTACTAAAGTGGTATTCTGACTATGCCATCGGTTTACTTTTCATGTATTTGCTTATTGTAATATAATAATAACATCTGCTGTGATTTTCAACAACTTCTTGATTGCACTGTATAAAAAATGCTTTACTTCTGAGATAGGATGCTACTGGCTGGATTAAACATGTAATATAAAGAGGTAATGTGACAGTGAAGACCATTAATATAATGCTGTTTGTTTGTGCATTAATATTGTATGTCTTTGATCTAACATGTTAATGTTCTTTTGCAGTTGTGAGATCATCCGAGACTGGAAAACTGGAGAATCTTTGTGCTATGCATTCATCGAGTTTGAAAAGGTTTGTAATGTCTGTTCTGTAAATATGCCATCTTTGGGAAAAAAGTGAAAAGTTACCAAGCAAGCTGTTAAAATCCATTTGGCATGTTTTCAAAAGTAGACAAGAATGGTTACACAGAAGTTATACATCCAAATTCACATGCATACAATTTTTATACTAAATACAGATATTTCTAAGTTTTGTGCAGTTGCGGCGCTAGGGTGGGGCTTGATGGAGCTATAGCCCCATCAGAAACTTGCTTAGCCCCGGCTCATTTCCAAATGATTTTCCTGTTTTTAACTCTCAGTGTCACTTTCATTAACATTGAAAAATAAACATTAAAAACCTAAAAAAAGTGCCTAATATGTGGCCTATAAACAATTGATATTATGGGGGAGGGGTCAAGCATCTCAAGCAAGCAACGCGCAAACTTTGTGCAAGAGTTATGCCGGTGAACGTTAGTCAATTCACTATAGAGAAAGTTAAAGTAAAAAAAAACTGACGACTAATACTGCATTAACGGCGCATATTCTCTCTGAGACAACGAGAGACGAATCTACTCAAACATATGCTGATAACGGTATATAACTGTCTTAAATTATTCCCTAAATATTTCTCTTGTGGCTCGTATAGTGAAAAACATGAGAAGAAACTACATGAGAAGTATTTCGGGTTAAACAGGTTGTTTTTGAAAATCAGTGCATGAAATAAAGCTGCTCTGAATTTTCATTGACTGCAGTGTTTTTTTTTTTTTTGTTTTTTTTTAAATAATAGGCCTTTAATTCATTGTATATATTAATAGACGTGTTTTTTTTTTTTTTTTTTAAAAACCTTTTTAAAAACATTTTCAATGAGGATTAATCTAATAGCCTAATCTTGTATTATCCTCACAGCACATCATGCGGTTTTTATTATTATTAGATTATATTTATTATTATTATTGCCCTGCAATAATTTCATGTAATTTAATAATAAATGTAATCTAATAATAATAATAATAATAATAATAGGCCTAATAATAAGAAGAATGTAACAGACTTACATTAAATGGAAATGCTAAATCCTCTTAATATTGCCAATTTTTGATGCTTTTGACAAAATCTCTGGCTATCATCAACACATGATACGACGCAACTCAGCATGGGGAGGTTATCGCCCGCAGTGTGTGCCCTTATGCCACTGTGTGGAAATAGTTTTATGAATTAGGCACTATCTGTTGTAAATGGTTAGAATTTACCATGTTTTCCTAACAGTTGGCATTGAGTTACTGACACTTGAAGGTCAGAAAGAATTACTAGATATGTGTAAAAAAACAAAAAAAACAAAAACCCTGCCTTCTCTCATTTCTATATGCGTTCGTAAATTGTATTACTTTATAAGTGTCATATTTGGCAGTTGGCATTAGAAGTTATATTACTAATAACAGTGGCATATGAGAAGTTTAATACCACAGAAAAAAAAAGTAAAATATGCTTTTTTCAAAGCTGCTGTATATTAAAAAAAAAAAAAAACTCATAGATAAAGTTTAGGCGTTCATTACTTTCTCTCAATTTAATTAGTTTTTTAGCACCCCCTCTGAACTTTTAAGCCCCCCTTAGCACCCCCAACAAAAAAATCCTGGAGCCGCCACTGTCCTTGATAAATCCTGATAAAACCTAGCTATATACAAAACTACAAATGATAGTGATGTGTTTTAAGCAAGCCCTGTGTATAATATGCTGCATCAGGTTCACGCATCCCTTCAAATGTTGATAACTTCTAGATTAGAAATAATTTGAAACATCTAGTACATCAATCATCTAGTAAAATAAAAAAGTTTAAAAGGATCATGAAATCTATTTTAATTATTTTTAAATGTTTCCTGAGGTGCTTTTATAATTTTAGTGTATTTTTTTATTTATTTATTTTTTTCATCAAGCCAGTCATAATGTAGATATACATGGTCCATTTCTGTGCTGAATTTAGTCCTCTGATTTGGAAGGGGCATGTCTGCTGTGAGACTGCAATGGAAACGCCCACTGCTTTGATATTTGCATATGAAATGAGCGTTTTTACTATAACGGCTGCCAAGATGAACTAATGGTGAAAAGTGTTGATTACAGCATTATATTTAGATCTACTCCTGTTGCATCAAAGGTTGCCAAACACAGTCATGTCTACGGAGCGCACAATGCAATTCGATTTCTGCAATCTCATGAATGCTTTCGTCATAACGAACACAGTGAAAACATGATGTAAATAAGAGGTTCGTTGAGCAGTGCAAACTGTCATTGATTATAACAGGAGAGTTTTGGTAGAAAACAAATCGCTGATAGACTCACGCTGTTCCAGCGATTTATAAAAAGAACAATCTTTGCTCACTTTCTGTATAGAAAAATGGAGAATTGTCTCCATTTAATTGCACCACTAAGAAGTGCATGAAGCTCAGTTGGTTGGACTCAATCACTAGTCTGAAAAATAAAACCAGATACGGTAGTTAAAGCCCTGAATCAATGTGGAGGAGATTTGTGTCACCCTGAAAATGGGTTATTTCTGCTTTTAAAATGAATTGAAAAGTGTCTTAGTGAGGTCCTTGTACTTTCAGAGAAAAAGCATGGTCAGTTTTTTGTAATAATGAATGCATTTGTGTATTGTCTGAGAAGGTGGAGGACTGTGAAAAAGCGTTCTTCAAAATGGACAATGTCCTGATAGATGACCGTCGCATTCACGTGGACTTCAGCCAGTCGGTGTCTAAGATAAAATGGAAAGGCAAAGGTGAGTCCGAGCCCATTTAATAAAAGAATAACCTGTAAAATAAGAGACACATTATCCATTTCTACTAAATTTTACTGTACTGCTCAGACTATTTACATGTTAAATGTTAACGTTAGTAAATCAAAATTAATTATTAAGCTTTTAATCCAACTAAAGGTAACGTACAGTAGTTAATATATTGGAGAAAGAGTGGTTTTATTGTCAGTTTGTTTCATATCTAGGTGGGAAATACACTAAAGATGATTTTAAGGCCTATGAGAAAGACCTGGACAACAAATCCAAACTGGCTTTGAAAGACAGTGTCAAGACCAAGCAGGAGTATCCTTCTAATAATCTCTTTACATTTAAATCATACTTGGACAATTGCATTTCACTTCACAGGATTTGCACTTTAGATTTTAAATGTAATTTAGTGGTTTGGCTTGAATCACAGGTTTAGTATTTAGTTATTTGACGTTATTGTTGTAACCGTTACCCATTAACGTGGCATTTTAATTTTCATGAAAAATTCAGCATGCTGTGTACTGCATTTTGATGAATCATTTACTGTAAGACACAAAAACGTGTTAGAAAAGTAAAGAGGGTCCCGTTTTGATTTTAAATTGACATCTGTCCTAAAGTGATCAAAAAAAAAAAAAAAAAGAGAAAAAGTTAAATCTTCTCACAAGTCAGTATTTCTTGACTGTCTTCTAAAGCTCCCGTTATGAGCTTGTCTTAGATGAAGATGAGGATGAGAGAAGGAAGGACGACAGAGAGAAAAGAGACCGGAAACATCATTCAGACGAGAGGCCCAAGGACAAAAAATCAAAGGTACAATGCTGTGCATTTTAATAGATATCAGTGGCTCTCACAGGGTCTTTGAGTCCCCGTGGCACCCAATGGTCCACATCTGCCCACCAGAGAATAGGATCTTGTGGCATCTTCTAATGGTGATTTGAGAACCAAAAATGTCCTTTTGTAAGTGTCTTACTGGACCATTTTGCTATACAAGAATATTAGACTCAGGCTAACCCAGCCTCAGTAATGTTTACTTTTTTATATAAGACAGTCAGGTCTTCTGTCAGTCAGAGAGGCAGGACGCAGGAGATAGTGATGGAAAATAAGCTTATTGTGTCTTCCTCAATGATCAGTCTGACTTCAACCAAAAGCAGTGGAAAATTACTGCTTCACAACACCGTGCTGTGATGTTAAAAAACCTTGAGATGGAGACATTCACTTATCTCCAGCTGACATGTCAAAGCAACATAACACACAACATTAGATTATATACAAAATCTTTCTATTTCAGATAAATTGTTGTTATTTTGAACTTTCTATTTGTCAAAGAATCCAGGAAAAAAAAAAAAAAGTTTAGGATTGGGTCATTATTGCAGTGATTAACATGTTTCTGGCATGTTTTGCAACAGTTATTTTAACCCAAACTGATGCAGTGTGTAGATTTTTACTTCTCAAACCACCATGTTGGCAGACGAAGCCATGTACATATTCCAGGATGACAATACTAAGGTTCACCAGGCTCAGTTTGTGAAAGAGTAGTTCAGTGAACATAAGGAATCATTTTCGTGTATGAACTGGTCACCACAGAGTCCTGACCTAAACCCTATTGAAAGTCTGTGGGATGTGCTGGAGTCGACTTTCCAGAGCGGTTCGACAAATCTTGATGGAAATAAATGCTGTGATGTTGTCACAGTGCCACAATGAATGCACAATACAATCAAAGCTAAAGGTGGTCCAACAAAATATTAGTGTGCGCCAAAATTTTTTTATTTGAAAAGTCGACTCTGACACATCAAAAAGAGATTCAGTGGGGTTTAGGTCAGGGCTCTGCGGTGGCCAGTCCTTCACAATTTGAGCCTGATCAATCTTTGAATTGTCATCCTGGAATATGGACATGTGTACGTCTTAAGATATGCAGCCAGTTAGCCACCATACTAAGACTGTGTCTTAAGAACTAGCTTGACCAACTAGTAGCTGCCAAGGGGTAATCAGTCTTACTTTTCCAATACAAATAAGAAAAATCTACCTTTTCATAACTGAAAAGTTATGACCAGTCTTGAAGAAAAAAAATTAATTAATTCATGACTAACTTTTTAAGACTAGTCTAAACCGTTTATGCAACCGGCCCATGGTTGTTTGAGAAATAAAAAGCTGCACACTGCATCAGTTAGGGCTAGAAGTATTGTTGCCAAACATTCAACATGCCAGAAACATATTATTCACTGTAATAATGATTCAATCTTAAAGATCCATGCTGTGATTTTTTTAAAAAAAAATTTTTTTTTTTTTTGGCCAGGCGGTGTATAGCAAATATAATAAAGAAGCAAATCAAGCAAATTATTATTGCTCTTGGCAGGCAGTAATTTGTTGCACAGATCACATGGTCAGCACAAACCACATCAATCCCGATCGCAATTTAACCGTTATTTATTGTGGTCTGCTCTTTAGAGAATGAAAGCATGTCATGCAGTTAGGCAGATGGCCGTGACATTGGTTGGGCACACAACCTTTGATGCCAACAACAAAAGATATATCTTTTTCTCATATTTCAAACCTGATAAGCTTATTTAATTTGTTACCCTAACTATACATGGTTATAAAGTTAGTTACTTGATTACTTGTATTTAGCATAGTTTTCCCTGCTGTCCACCATCAGAACAAACATGCGTCCCCTTCTGGTCACAAACTTGAGAAGCACCGGTAAAGTTGTTGCGTTAACGAATCAGGGAAAGGAATATGTTTAAATGTTCATCTTGTAGAAATTCTCTATATTTGCGAATCAGTCACTTAATAAAATCTGAGAAAAAAACATGTCTTCTGAGTATTCTCTTTGAGCCTCATCATTTGATTGTTTTTTTTTTTTTCTTCTGCCTTTTTAGGATCGTGATGAGAGTCGGAGAGAAAAGGATAAAGGCAGACAGCGTTCACGTTCAAGAGACCGAGAGAGATACAAGGAGCGCGAGAGGGGCTGGGACAAGGAAAGAGAGAAGGAGAAACAGAGAGACAGAGGCAGAGAGAGAGACAGCGATCACAAACGCCACAGACAAGGTCGCAGTCGAAGCCCTAAGAGATCGAAGTATTACAGCTGACCACCACGACTGTTACCGTGTGTGTACAGAGCGGCTTTCCTAAGAACTTCCTGATTTCTTTTCTTGAGCTATGAACAATGTAAAAATAAAAAGAAACAAAAAACAACCTTATGATTCATTTTTGTACATGAAAAGAAAAATCAGTCAGTTTGTTGGTGAAGTTTGCTTTGCAAAGGTTTGTAAAGTTGTTAATGAATATATATGGATTGACAGGATCGACAGCAGCCTTTAGTGTACTCCGGGGCTTTTAACTTCTCAGATAAGCGTTCAGTTCAGTGAAAAAAACAAAACAAAAAAACTCTTGTTCGTTTGTGGTTTTCAGAGCCTTACTCTGGAATACACTTCACTGTATTTAGCAAGTCATTTCTGTTACTACTAGGTTTTAAATAAAGGTGATAATAGAATACAATCAGTGATAGGGCTGTGGTTAGCTTAGGCAATTAAGTCGTTACAAGTGGACTAATTTCTTATTAGTTAAGATGTTTCGACAGAAATATTTCAGCATCTGAACTTAAGTCATGAGTTGCCTGCCACTTTACAAATGCTGCTGTGGTGAAGGGTTAGCTCATGAATATTCATTTGGGTAAATTCATGTAAAGTGGGCCACTTTTTGTTAAATTTCTAATTTAGTTTTTTTTCTTTTTTTTTTCTATCACCTTTATTGACATTAAGGTCCAGCTGTAATATTTGCATTTGAATTCAGTTCATATAATGTGTTATTGAGATGCACTACAGACAAATGTATTTTCAGTAAAATTGGGTTGTCTCAAATTATCTCAAATGATCCTGTGTTCTAATTGGAAATGAAGAATTATTATTTTAACACATTAACAAAACATTTAACACACCCAAAAACATATAGCCTAGGGTATGATTAAAATTCAGAGGTTTGTTGAATTCATGCCTGAAATACAACATTCAGAATGTGTTGTGTTATTAAATTACCGTGATGAAATCTAACAGACGTTTGAAAACTGTCACATGCAACAACAGTGGGCTAAAAAAAACAGTAAGAGGAACAATTAAAATGTAATTTTGTAAAACCTTTGTCTGTCTGTTTTCTTTAAACGCTTTAAATGAACTTTGTAACCATGATTTTAAGTTGTATACTCTGCATTTACATTTCGCCTCATTCTTTTTTAACTCCAAATTCAACATGCATCGCCTTCCTCTCTGCACTTCTGCTCTTTCCTTTCTTTCATCTTTGACTTGACTTGAATTTCCTGTCTATACACTTTTGTTTTTAAAGTGTCAATTATACATGCAGATTATAGAATAAACAGTGAATGTCAACTTATTTAATGAATGTGAGTAGAATTAGTGATGGCTAAAGGTTGCCCACTTGACCTTAACAACACTGTCCCAATTTATCTAGCACAATGAGCCAAAGTGGACCAGCAATATTCATCCACCTTACATGAAAAACTACAATTACCAAAACACCAATACCAGGGTAATACAGCATCAGCCAAAACTCCTTTATCATTTGAAGAAAGAATGTCCCTTAAATATAAGACCATTGTTATGCTCCGAAAGCGTAAAGTCATTGAGCACAGCACAATCAAGTTTAAACAGCCCACATTACCTGAATTCACCCTCTGATAGTGACATTCCCCGACAGCAGGCACCTTCACCTAATCCTGGCAGAGATTATTGCACCTGGAATATGATCACTTTTCATGTGTTTGGGAAAGTACCATTAATCAAAATGCCATCTAAACCATTTTTGCAAAAAATAAATACATTAAAAAAAAAACAAAACAAACATCTTGGATAGCTCTGCTCCCAAATACTAGAATATGGAGAGAAAAAAAAAAAAACAACTTTTACTGCATTTTAGCATCACACTACAAAAAAACAAAACAAAAAACATATATATATATATATATATATATATATATATTTGTTTCCTTAGTATTTGTTTTCCAGTGCAAATGTCTAAAGACTCTTAAATCAAGATGCATTTATTTCAGATGCAAAATTATGTCTTTCATGAGGCTCAATGGGCTCAAAAAAAAAAAAAGGAAAACAAGTTCTTACACAATGACATTTATTTGTTCTTGTTTTAACTGTAAACTCAAGTTCGTCCAATTCAGAAAACAAGACTTCATCCCCCGGTTTCACAGACAAGGCTTAAACCTAGTCCCAGACTAAAATCTAAGTCTGAGCTGTTTCAACTGAAAGAAACTTGCTCTGACTGATCTTAAAATACAGGTGCATCTCAATAAATTAGAATGTCGTGGAAAAGTTCATTTATTTCAGTAATTCAACTCAAATTGTGAAACTCGTGTATTAAATAAATTCAGTGCACACAGACTGAAGTAGTTTAAGTCTTTTGTTCTTTTAATTGTGATGATTTTGGCTCACATTTAACAAAAACCCACCAATTCACAATCTCAACAAATTAGAATACTTCATAAGACCAATAAAAAAAACATTTTTAGTGAATTGTTGGCCTTCTGGAAAGTATGTTCATTTACTATATATGTACTCAATACTTGGTAGGGGCTCCTTTTGCTTTAATTACTGCCTCAATTCGGCGTGGCATGGAGGTGATCAGTTTGTGGCACTGCTGAGGTGGTATGTAAGCTCAGGTTTCTTTGACAGTGGCCTTCAGCTCATCTGCATTTTTTTGGTCTCTTGTTTCTCATTTTCCTTTTGACAATACCCCATAGATTCTCTATGGGGTTCAGGTCTGGTGAGTTTGCTGGCCAGTCAAGCACACCAACACCATGGTCATTTAACCAACTTTTGGTGCTTTTGGCAGTGTGGGCAGGTGCCAAATCCTGCTGGAAAATGAAATCAGCATCTTTAAAAAGCTGGTCAGCAGAAGGAAGCATGAAGTGCTCCAAAATTTCTTGGTAAACGGGTGCAGTGACTTTGGTTTTCAAAATACACAATGGACCAACACCAGCAGATGACATTGCACCCCAAATCATCACAGACTGTGGAAACTTAACACTGGACTTCAAGCAACTTGGGCTATGAGCTTCTCCACCCTTCCTCCAGACTCTAGGACCTTGGTTTCTAAATGAAATACAAAACTTGCTCTCATCTGAAAAGAGGACTTTGGAGCACTGGGCAACAGTCCAGTTCTTCTTCTCCTTAGCCCAGGTAAGACGCCTCTGACGTTGTCTGTGGTTCAGGAGTGGCTTAACAAGAGGAATACGACAACTGTAGCCAAATTCCTTGATACATCTGTGTGTGGTGGCTCTTGATGCCTTGACCCCAGCCTCAGTCCATTCCTTGTGAAGTTCACCCAAATTCTTGAATTGATTTTGCTTGACAATCCTCATAAGGCTGCGGTTCTCTCGGTTGGTTGTGCATCTTTTTCTTCCACACTTTTTCCTTCCACTCAACTTTCTGTTAACATGCTTGGATACAGCACTCTGTGAACAGCCAGCTTCTTTGGCAATGAATGTTTGTGGCTTACCCTCCTTGTGAAGGGTGTCAATGATTGTCTTCTGGACAACTGTCAGATCAGCAGTCTTCCCCATGATTGTTTAGCCTAGTGAACCAAACTGAGAGACCATTTTGAAGGCTCAGGAAACCTTTGCAGGTGTTTTGAGTTGATTAGCTGATTGGCATGTCACCATATTCTAATTTGTTGAGATAGTGAATTGGTGGGTTTTTGTTAAATGTGAGCCAAAATCATCACAATTAAAAGAACCAAAGACTTAAACTACTTCAGTCTGTGTGCACTGAATTTATTTAATACACGAGCTTCACAATTTGAGTAGAATTACTGAAATAAATGAACTTTTCCACGACATTCTAATTTATTGAGATGCGCCTGTAGATCAGTGCCATTGTTTTGTCTCAAAATGCACACCAGTAATGTTTTTTTGTAAGGCACATTTATAAAAATTACTTAAATGTCCTAATTGAACTATGGCCTAATCCTGGTTTAGTCTAAGCCCTGTCTGTGAAACCAGGCCCATATGTTGAGTTTGCATCTCAAGTAAATGTATCTTGGTTTAAGGAGGTTTAGATATTTCTACTAAGAAAAAAAAAACAAAAAAACAAAACCCATATATATTTATTACAGTGCATGCATAATTTAATACAATGACTTTCCATTCTGATTTGAGGCCTTTATGAATTGAAGGGTGAATTATGACTTAAGACTTGTCTGTGAAACCATGGGTACAAGTCTTAAGCTAGTACCAGACTAAAATGCATGTTTTAGCCGTCTCAACTGAAAATATCTTGCGCTGACATATCTTAAAATTTTTCAGTGCCATTGTTCTATCAAGATGCACACCTGTAATGTTCTCTTTTAAGGCATTTTTGTAAAAGCTGCTTAAACATCTTAATTTAACTATGGCCTTGTCCTAGTTTAAGCTAAGCCCTGTCTGTGAAACCGGGCCTAAGACCCATAGAAACCCTTTTGATATATAGACCAACATATGGTTAAAATAACCAACTTCATTATGAAAGGTAAAACACAAGGTAACGTGTGAAAATTGAAAGTCATAATTTATCATAAATATTCAAAACAAATTTAATAAAATGTCTATAAACCTACATTATGTACAATAAAATAAAATCTATTTTCATTTTGAATGCACTTAACCCAGCCAAATATCATACTGATATACAGCAGTGCATTCTAGGCAATGAACAAAAAACTCTATAAATAAATCACAAGTACACAGCTGATAGTTATGAACTTTATTGAAAGCATCAAGCTCTTAGTACAGATATATTTAGCACATCTTGACCAACCAAGGAAATAGCAAGAGAACTGGAACAGCAAAGTTTCCCCTTCCCAACCTCCTGTGAAAATCCTTTCTATAGTTTCCTTACCAACCAACACAGGCTGGGCAGAACTAGTAAGAAAGAGGGAAAAAAAGGTCCAAATCATATGAAAAGGTCACTCCCCACCTTAGAACAGGGTCAGAAAAAGGAAAAAAATAAATAAATAAATAAAAAAGTAGTATATAGATATACTTGGTCCGCAACATCAATGTCTCCCCCCCCTGCACTCTTGTATATTGTATAAATCCCACATAGAAAGACCAGAAAAATGTTTGAAACCATCACTTCACTGGAAAAATGCTAGGTGTGATATGCGATTATGCTCATGTTATTTCTCCTAGAAGTGGTCCACGTCTGACACCTATATTGTCCGTTAAATCAAATTTAATTGCTTCATTTTTTTCCTCTGAACTACTACTGTAAACATCCAGTTGCCCTTTGACCTTTCAGACGGCAGAGTCGCATTTAAGATACATTCGTTACTAGACTGGGACACCTGCCGTTTTCAGATTTCTCTCAGTGGCAGGACCTTCTAGTAAAGAAGATTTCACAAACCGATCTGCCACTACGAAGGAGACATAACAAAAACATCATCCTCCTCACAACTACACCAGCTGCGTAACTCAGCTTCTCCGTCAGCACGGGGAGGGTAAAAATAAAACCACACCCACTGCTCATCACACTCAGGACCTATGAACAAAGTTTGTTACGTTGTACAAACAGAAATTAAACACGTTACAAAGGGCTGAAGCGGAGACACTGCACGGAAAACATCCTGCTACACGCTAGTCGCATGCAATAGCACTTGTGGAAAAAATAAAAAATAAAAAATTCTCAATGCACAAAGAGAGCATGATCTGGAGGGGTGTACAAATCTACTGCAAAAAAAAGAGAAAAAAAATAAAAAAAAATAATAAAACTGCACTTTATGCAGGCGTGGGGTGTGGAATGATCCGGGTCAGCCCTGACATGCTCAGATCAGTGCGCACCTATTGTGTGCTCACCAGCTTCTGTAGAGAAAAAGAGAGAGAACTCATTTTGTTTAGAAAAAGAAAAATGCTTTGCTGTGCGATCGACAACCGTTTCAATTCAAAGGCCTGCATTGAGCAGGCTCAGCACTGGACAGCCCCAGGGTCCTTCACAATGACACAAACGACGGACGGAAGGCAAAGAACACCATTCCCTCTTTCTCCCACACTTCTTTCTCTCTTCTGCACTTGCTACATTATTCAGAAAAATCCATTCTTACTTTTTTTTTTTATAGAACATACTGTCATCTTTCAACTAACTAATGTTTTTTTTTTTCTTTTAATACATTCATGTTAAATGTCATTTGATTTTGAGGAAAGGAAGACAACAGCTGACTTTCACCATAATGGTTATATATTGCGGAGTATATGTTTTTGAGACTTAAGGCAACAGTTAAGTAACATTCACTTCTCTGTATATTTTGAATACAGTTGACCACCTGTAAAGCTGATGAAGGGAATCATAAGAATCGTGCGTATTTTTAACCTGTACAAAGTTCAGCGTAATGCTAACCATCTAACTAGCGTATTATTGAAATTAGCACTGTTTTCCAAAACAGTCCCTAAAAGAAGAGCAGGCTGTCGACATCGAAGGCGACAGTTAAGTTACTCAACTTCTAAAACGCTCACTTCTCTAGTACACCGAATAAAGACAGCTGCCTGCAGGGTGAAAGAAAATAAGATGAACGAGGAATATTTGAAGTTTGTTTTCAGGACTTCTTCACACTGTCAGAGTAGTTAGCTAGCTACACACAGTCAAACTGAACACATACTGAGCGAAAAATGAGCGATTTAAATAACCAACGCCACGTGTATTAAATTAAGTAAAATGTAAGTCAAACCCCCCAAAAACACCTTTCCGCACACCGATGAACTCGTACAAAAGAGTGCATCGTGAAAGACAGCGCTTCTGGACTGGGTCGGGAGACGGGACGGATCTGAGCATGTCAGGGTCCTTGCCTAGTGAGGTCGGAAACCCTGTCTGTGGGGGATGCGAGGGGACACTTGCAGGAAGGGAAGGGAGCATTGCATGTATTGGGATGGTGTGACATGCCTTACACACACCACCACCACGTTCAAGAACTCTACATGCACTTCAAGATCACAGCAAGAATGGGCTAGAATATCTACAGAGACACGAGAAGAGCTTTCATGCACAATATCTACGTCATAGGTACAAGAATGCATAAATGGTAAACTCAGGGAAGATCTACAGCCAGAAGGCTCCACGCAAAAACACCGCCTCTCCGTTACAAGACTACGCCGGCCACCGAGTTGTTCCTCACGGCGGCTGGATTTCTTTTTACGCTTCTTCATTTCAGAGGTTCAGCTCTGCTTCTGCTGGCGACTCTTGGTGTAACTGGTGAAGACGAAGTTGTAGTCGTTGAAGTGGGCCAACTGGCGGTCCAGGAGGCGGTAACCCTCCAGCTTCTGAGCCGAAGAGAAAACGCTGCGACATTTGGAGCTCTGTTGGGAACCAGATAAATGAGAAGAATGAGTTTGATGGTCACACTTTATTTTAAGGTCCAGTTCTCGATATGAACAAACCATTAACTATGACTTTTGCCTCAAACTCCTAAGTTGCTTCTCATTAATAGTTAGTAAGGTAGTTGTTCAGTTTAGGTGTTGGGTAGGATTAGGGATGTAGAATATGATCATACAGAATGTGCACTTTATAAGTACTAATAGACAGCTAATATGTTAATAATAGGCATGCAAATAAGCAACTAGTTAAAGGGATAGTTCACCCAAAAATGAAAATTTGATGTTTATCTGCTTAACCCAAGGGCATTCAAGATGTAGGTGACTGTTTCTTCAGTAGAACACAAACGAAGATTTTTAACTCAAACCGTTGCAGTCTGTCACTCATATAATGGCAGTCAATGGGCTCCACGGCTTTTGAGAGTCCAAAAAAAAAAAAAAAAAAAAAAAAAAACATACACAGACAAAACCAAATGAAACCCCGCGGTTCGTGACGATACATTGAGGTCTGAAGACACGAAACGATCGGTCTGTGCAAGAAACTGAACCGTATTTATATAGTTTTTTTTTAACTCTGATCCGCCGCACGGTCCAACTCTCTGGAGCACGTTCACAACAGCTGGCGTGTGATGCATCAACGTGCTTTGGCACATAGATATGTATATACGTAGATGCCTCATTAGCGACTGTTTCTATGGGCCGCGATACGTAAGGATCCACGTATATCTATCTATCTATCTATCTATGTGCCAGAGCACGCTGACGTGTCACGCACCAGCTGTTGTGAACGCGCTCAGGACAGTTGGACATTGCGGTGGATCAGAGGTAAAAAATAATATAAATACTGTTCAGTTTCTTGCACAGACTGATCACTTCGTGTCTAAAGACTTCAATGTATCATCACGAGCCGCAGGGTTTCATTTGGTTTTGTCTGTGTATGTTTTTTTGACTCTCAAATCCGTGAGTCCCATTGACTGCCATTATGTGACTGACAGACTGCAACGGTTTGAGCTAAAAATCTTCGTTTGTGTTCTACTGAAGAAACAAAAGTCACCTATATCTTGGATGTCCTGTGGGTAAGCAGACATCAAATTTTCATTTTTGGGTGAACTATCCCTTTAACAGTGAGAATTGTTCCCTATTCTAAAGTGTTACCAGTTTGATTACTCCAAATCACAGTGGCTACGTTTACATGCAACCAAATAATCCGTTTGTAATCGGATTGACGGCTCAATCGGACTGAAAACCTTCATGTAAACAATCGATCCGAACAAAATTTCGATCGGATTGAAAGGGTTGGTTCATTCCTTTTTTAATATGATTGAGAGCACATGTAAATGCTTGATCGGATTGAAAACCGAAACTGAGACGACTGTGCATGTGCAATGTCGTAAAAACAGCGTGATGTATAACGTGCAGAACGAGTGGGTCTTCCTTTTGAATAAAGTTGTATAGTTGTATCAATGCATGTCCCGTCATTATTAAACTCTCCTTTTACTCCGCAACTGTGAAGTGGAGCAGCACAACGTCCCACCAGTCCTTATTTCTGATTCTCATCTACAGGCGATTGGTTTTGGGCACGAGGATGGGCATTTTTACTGCGTGATACATAGAAGCAGCACAACACAGCGGTTTATATGCTCATTTTCGCCAAGTTATGACCAGAAATGGATAAATATTAATTCTGCTGCTTAAAACAAATAAAGAAACAGTGTAGGAGAATGGTTATTATGCGCAAACAGCAGGAAACTTTCTATATGCTTGCAGTGTTCGCATGCCAAAAAATAAAAAAATAAAAAATCAATTCTGGTTTGAAGCTTGTGAAATACAAACTAGGGATGCACCGATACAGTTTTTTTTTTTTTGTTTAGATCTAATCCCAAAAGTTCTGAGTATCGGCTGATACCGATACCAGCACTGTTTTTTTTTTAATTTTTTTTATAATCAATGTAGAATTTCTATACCTCAGTGTGTTGACCCGATCATCATTGTTTTGTGTGTTAAACAGAATCTACTAAATATAGACAACTTCATTTTAAAGAAAAATAAATGAAAAAATATATAATCATAATCTATGACAAAAATACTATTATAAACTAGGTTAGTGGATAATTCAGGAGCAAAAGTTATTCTAGATAAATCATGAGTGCACAATAATTTTATAAAATCTAAACATTTAGTGAAATAACATTAATTATTGGGGAACAAATAAAAGTGAGTAAGTTTAGGACTGAATCTGGTAAAAATGTTACACACTGCTCTTTGTATTGTTGTAAAATACATTCATGAAAAACAAACAAATATATTTATATATAAATATATACTATAAAATTAAAAGACATTTCTTTTAAATGTATAGCATAGTAATGGAGGCAGCAACATATGATAGATAGGACAGAACAAGAAAGACTATTAATAATCTTTCATTGCGCAAAAGTATTTTAATACGAAAAGCTCCAATAGAGCGGCACAAAGCGCATCCCGTGCGCAGAATGATGCGCTTGAAGCAACACAGAGTCACAGCGCGCAGCTCCGCATAGAAAAGTTCAAAGCACAAAGTGAGGAGATACTGATGCGTAGTTTATTAAATCTGTGCGATAGTTTATTGAGCTTTTTCTTTTAACAGTTTTAAATTTCAGTTTCTGTGCGCTCTTGGAGAGAGTTTCATCGTCTTGACTGTCGTAACTGAACGCGACACGCAGTTTGAACACTGAATGGACGACAGACAGCCGCAGCGGAGAGAAGAGTTCACGTCAACTTGACTTGAATATTCATCTGTACCTCACATTAAACTATGTAACGGCTTCAGAACACTTGCAATATAGCGCACGAAAACTTTATGGTGCTTTATAATGTTTTTGTGCCTTTCGTGGGGCTTAACAATAACAATACTATACGCACAATATCGGATTTGGACCAATACCCGATCCGGCAGAAAATGACCGTATTGGAGCCGATACCGATACTGAGTATTGCATCGGTGCATCCCTAATACAAGCACGCACAGCAACCCAATCACTTTATTTAGCGTTCATGTAAACACTATATTCAGATTCATTAATCGGAATGAATTCCGATTTAAACAAAAGTTGTGCGTATAAACAGTGTCAACACTGGAAGCGACTGAAGGCTAGTCAAGTGTTGAAGCTGCCAATCAGAGCTGTAAGCTCAAAGCTAGGCTTCAGCAACAGCAAAAGCCAAAAAAAAAAAAAATACAACCAGACACTGACTTTGCATGAGTTATTTTTGAAACGTCAAAACCATTTTATACCACATATGCATTACTATTGCTACAACAGCACTGCAATTAGAAGGCCAGAGGCTGGAAACATTGCACACTGCCTTCAATGTTACATAAATATTCATAGCAATCAAGTCACAAGTAATACAATATATCTAAATAATAAGTTAAAAAATAAACCTTTATATTAAGGTGTTCTTGTTGCACATTACATGTACTTACGATTTTAATACCACTTAATTATGCATAATTACATGCAAGTAACCCTAAGCCAAACCCTAATCCTAACCATACAGTAAGTACATGTAATTAATTAATATTATTCAGTACTTAAATATGTAATTACACTTTAACAAGGTCACCTTATAATAAAGTGTAACCTAAATGTTTTTTCAGAGCAATGAGGAAAAAGTTGTGGAAGTACCTGTTTAAAAATGAATTATTTGTTGATTAGTTGTGTAACAATGTACCTGATTGACGAAAAGTGTTGTCACAAATTTCGCTGGTTTGAAGACATCCACGACTTTGCGGATAAGCTCGTCGTAGGACGTCTGGGAGAGGTTGGTTTCAAAGCTGACATAGGAGAACTCTGGTTCGGGGGTGATGTGAATCGTCCAGTAAGTTCCCTAGAAAGACAACCAATCTCAATCACGCTGCAGAACACAGAGCAACTTTCTCAAAAAAAAAAAATTTAAAAAATCATGCAGCCTTAAATGTCTCCTTACATCCGTTTTCATTCCATTCATGGAGTATCCACAAGGGTTGAACATTGTGGCATCAATCACTGAACCTGGAATCAGGTCACGAATTCCACTCATCTGTGAAGACACCACAGATAACCTTAAAGACACCTCACAAAAAATAAATAATTAAATACATAAAAATACTGTGGTGTGCATCCATGAACTGTAGTCCATAGTCCATAAAATACTAACATGGTACATTCTGTTAGTAGTAAATGGACCAGCATCCAGCAATAAGAGCACAAATGACACTACAGAGCAGAAGCATTGAGGACGAATCATACATGAGTGACATCATTAGCAGAAACACCGTCTTTCACGTAGAACTGGTCCATCACAGCTGGGTCGAGGTCACTCATCAGAACTTCTAGTGTCTGGTCCGCCTGCTTGTTCTCCCAGAATTCCGGCAGCTCCAGCGTAAACAAATACCTTCAGGAGAGAACGGAGAAGAGCACCACGTAAATGGACATCAGATGATGTGTCTTTTATTTTCCCAAAAAACAAAATAATTAAAAACAGTTTGATTTGGAACAGTTGTATATAATCATTTCCCATAAAACAAATCAGACTTTCCAATGTTAAAATCTGGCCTTATTGTAAAATTCTGATGCATATGCAACATTTAAGATTTTCTAATGATGGTTTATCTGAAGTCAGATTGTGTTAAAGGGGTCATATGACGCGATTTCTCGTTTTCCTTTTCTTTAGTGTGGTATGTAGCTGTTTGTGCATGTATAAGATCTGCAGAGCTACAAAGCTCAAAGTCTCCCAAAAAAGGATTTACTCTATCTAAAAGAGAAGGCTGATCCAGACCGGGCTAAACTGAAAGCTGAAGCTCGCGATTAAGGTAAGGGGCGATACATTTCCGACGCGTGCTTGTGGTGTTCGGCCAATCACAATGCACTTGGTCAGCTGGCCAATCAGAGCAGACTGTGCTTGTCGGAAGGAGGGGCTTTGTTGAAAACTACGCATTTGAGAGAAGTGGGGCATAGAGGACCAACAATAATGTACAGTATTTGAAAAATAATGTGTTTTTTGATCATTAAAGCATGTCAACATATTCTGTTACACCAAATACACAAAATAATGATCTTTAAAATAGCATCATATGACCCCTTTAAGTCTAGATGAAGCAAAACAGCTCACCAGCAGTCTGAGTTCAGACGTCCCATACAGTAGGCTGCTCCATCTGTGCATGGAAGAAAAAAAAACACCTTTTAATCAGACAACAGTATTACCATTTCATTTATAATGTTCACATCATTTGTTGCATCTCATTTTGGCAGGTGTGAAAGCGTACTTGGAAAAATCTGGCTGAGGAACTCGATTTCCTCCTGGAAGTTGCGGTGAGGGAACTCTTGATGGGTGGGCTTCATAAAATTTTTACGAGAATAGAAGAAATTCTGGAAAAGAAAATGAGACTATCAAGTCACATTTTCATAAAGACTCTTTGTACTGAAAACTGCCAATGATTAAGCTATGACATCACATGTAAACTGACTCGTCTGAAGCGCACCGAACACGTGAAACTCACATGAACTCATAAACCTGACGCATCTCGGACGGAGCTTTTAATGTTATCATATCTCGCTTTACTGCTGTTGGAGATGATGTGCCATAAATTCTTCCCTAAACATGAACCTGTGTGTGTGTCGTACCTCGATGGCATCGAAGCCGCAGTACTCACGAGCCAGTTCCAGCAGTGGCACCAGTGCCTGCAGTAAGAGGGTGGTTCCGCATGTCTTCAAAATGAAACGTCTCTTGGAGACAAACATGCTACTCTCACTAGAGAGGCAAAGAGAAAGAGAGAATCACAAAGGAGTGGTTAATCCTTTCAATTATGGCTCATTGTTACAGCAATGTAGAGCATTCACAATATTTCACAATACTTTTTGCTAATATAAAATAAATCAACATTGTGAAAATCAATGATTTTGTTGCATTTTTCCCCACACTCGCTCATTCCATTACTAATCATGACAACAAAAATGCTTACAGAGTTAAGAAGTTTTAAGAATGAGTTCTCTTGAACTGTCTATTTTAATAAATGAGTTAAAAAATCTGAAGCATTTTGACTGTGTCTACAGAAGCCACTGCGTGGCAAGTATTGCTATAAAGATAAATTGCTACTGATTAAAATATTCGGTAACACTTTAGAATAGGGAACAAATTCACTATTAACTACGATTTGTCCCTCAATAAATTCCTAAGCTGCTGTTGACTAACAGTTAGTAAGTTAGTTGTTAAGTTTAGGTATTGGGTAAGGTCAGGGATGTAGAATAAGGTCATGTAGAATAAGACATTAATATGTGCTTAATTACTACTAACAAATGGCTAATATTCTAGGGTCCCACTTTATATTAAGTGGCCTTAACTGCTATGTACTTACACTTAAATTAATCATTTGATACAATGCACTTATTGTGTACATACATGTTTTTACATTGTACTTGTATTTTTAAAAATACCTATATGCAATTACATCTGTAATTAGTTTCTGTAATTACATCTATAATCACACTGTTGACCCATCCCTTACACCTTAACCCACCCTTAAACCTACCCATACCACTAAACCTGTCACTAACCTAACCCTTATCCCACCATAATAGCAGCAAAAGTGTTTTGCAATAAAATATGACCACAATAAGTACATTGTACTTATTTTTTGTTTTTATGTAAGTACATAGTAGTTAAGGCCACCTAATGTGTGACCTATTCTAGTAATATGCATGCTAATAAGCAACTAGTTAAGAGACCCTAAAATAAAGTTTTAGCAAATATTCTTCCTTGTTTGAAATTTTTTTTTTTAATTTTAGCAGAACTGTCAATATAAAAAGTAAAAATCCACCCAGCTTTTTCTCTCCAGGCAGCTATGAATAGCTTTGACCCTTCGTCTCACAGACCAAATAAATGGCTTATCGTCATCCTTAGCAGGACGCGTTTACAAGTACTCTGAATCATTTGCCCCCATGACTGTGAAAGTCACACAGATGCCTTTCATATTAGTCTTATCAGCTTGTGAGTATCCCTAAGATGAAACGCTACTGTGTGCTTTTCAGAGTGTAAGGTCAGTGTGCAAACAGTATCAACACATTAATAATGCATCAGTATCGTGATAAACATTTAGGAATCGTAGACACACCAAGGCTTTGCTACCCTAAAATGTTTCGGTAACACTATATTTTATGGTGTCCTTGTTACACGTTACATATACTTACAATTATAATAACAATAAATTATGCATAATTACATGCAAGTAAACCTAGGCCAAACCCTAACCACACGGTAAGTACATGTAGTTAATTAATATAACTTAGTAGTTACATGTATAATTACACTGCAACAAGGACACCTTAAAATAAAGTGTAACAAATGTTTCATTTGAGCTTTCACACCTGTATTTAGTTTTTAAAAACAACATGAAATGACATTTGCAACTTATCTAACTTCTTTAAGCCGCATTTCTGAATTATGCAACATTCACAATTTATCTTTAAATCAGTTTGGGCTGTAATGTTGCTACAAATAACCCAAGGCACTGGGTTTGATTCCATTTCTCAGTGGTGTGAATGAAATCTTAATTTGCTGTTGATTTTGAGGAGTCTGAAGGCCAGCAGCTCTGAAGCGGGATGTAGGATTACAGCGTCATCACAATCTTGTCCTCTGCGCTCAGGGCACGGACGGATGAATCAATAGCTCACCTGAGTATATAAGCTTCCTGCTTGTCAGACTTTGTCACACTTATAATCAAACAATGCACATTCTCCAGAAGTTTGTCCCACTCAAATCTGAAAATGCACAGAGAGAGAGAAACATTAAGACCTCAATTAATATTAGGAAACATGATTCTATTATTTTCTACATGAATCTGAGTACTACTTATTATTTGAAAATGATCACTTTCCAAACTCTGGAACAATGGCAAACATTTCCAACGAGGCAAAATTAGACAGTCACATTATCTGGAAAGAATAAATAAATAACTGATTAATTATCGAGCAGAAACGAGCACAGATTGCATGGATTTCATGTTGCGTCTCTGAGGTCATTTGCTCTGCGGCACACACAGCTGCTGGCTCTGTTGAACTCGTGTCGTAGAGCTCTCAAATTTCACACATTTGGCACAAGCTCAGGTGGCCTGTTTGTTGCAAGGGGATGGCAATCAAAATCATGAATAAAATGAGGGTTTATTTTGCAATAATGCTATAAATTTAGACAATTCTGCCTATATTTATACATTTTGGTTTCATTATACAAACACTTGACACAGTCAAGCACTCCCAAGAAAAAACAAATTTGCTTAAATTTACCCCACTCAAATTTATTCAAAAGACCCATCAATCTTTTTTGAGTGAGTCTCCTGGGTTTCACATATGGACTATACTTGTTACCTTGTCAAATAAATATCTTGGACAAGATGACTCAATCTTGTTGACGATAAAGATGTGTGATATGCAAGTCGTCTTAAAAAAACTGATTCAGTCATCACATGCCTGACGAAGTCGAACCGTTTCCAGATTACACCAAAGAAGAAAGTAACACGAGTCTCTAGTAATACACAGCTTGAGGTTTCCTCTCAATAACCACACATAACGTATTAGTGTTTCTTCAACTACAGGTACTAATGCCCCATTGGTGGCATGTTATTAACTATAAATGTAGTTTTAAATGTAGTCTTTTTTTCTTAATAATTACAATCTAAAAACCATATAAAAGCATAAATTAAAAATGTTAATTTTAATATTAGTGCACTATATCAAGTGCACTTGTTGATATAAAACAGGAGACATAATATGAGAAGAAAACTAAGATGAAAGTAATAAAAATATTTTGATCGTGCATCACTTCCACTCCAACAGTAATTCTCAAATAATACACAAAACTGTGAAAATATTTGATTGTGTGTATCGAGGACACATAAAATGCTAGTTATGAATTAATGGCCAGACGAATGCTGATTTGAGCACAGTAAAGTGCTTCCTCACGCTGTGGGAAGACGAGGGGCAGTTACACGGCCTGCTGCACTTATTTGGGAACTGGCTGTGCTCAGACTCTAATGATCCTCTTTCTAGTATCTCTCAGAGTGTTAATGCTTTCCCGGAAGTAAACTAATAGCCCTCATCATTCAATCCGACAGTCGTACCCAAAGAAACCACAGAGATCAGCTTTCAGTTCTGAGAAACTTCACTGCAGGATACTATACCGCAGAGGAGCCTCACTCATTCATATTCTACTCACTTATTTTCTGTATGAGCTGGAAGGCTGACTGCAACTGACTTAAGGTTATTAATACATTACAGAGTACTGAACCTTATGAAAAGACATACACAAATAGATCCATAGTACATAAATTAGAGCCCGACCGATATGGGTATTTTGGGGCAGATGCCAATACCGATATTAGGGGGTAAAAAAAGGCCAGATACCGATATATCGACCAATATTCTTTGTGTGTATTTTATAGTACAGTATAGGGCTGCACGATAAATCCAAATCGCGATTAGACAGAAGCTGCAATTGTCATGCGTATCTTTCAGTGAAGCACGGTTCTGTGATCAGTAGTAAATCTCCATCCGAAGGCCAGAGAAACTCCAAATACACCCCCACAGAAGAAACCCAGGAAATCTCTATAGCGGTAGCTGAATAAACAGAAGATTTAAATGCTTTCATTGATTCAACCTGACTAATAAACACACGACTACAGCAATATATGGTTTATTCTTATTATTAGTCCTTATTATTATAATTTTCATTATAATAAAGTATATCTATAATGCAATGCTAATCGACATTAGCATGCTATGAAATATGTTGTGTGCCTTATTCTGTGTAAGAAGCCACATCGTCTCACAGAAGAATTTATTTCAAACACTCGACTGACATTATGAAGTGAATTTGGAGTAAAAACGTTATTAAATGTAGTCCACTGAGAAGCTACGCAAACAGCTGTCATTATTGCGAATGATTTCATAATCGTACGATTATATCATCTGTGATTTTTTGCGTAGCTTGTCAGTGACCTACGGCTCTGTGTAGTAAATGCTGCTCCATCTGAAAGCACGTGATGGAGATTTACTACTAATCACAGAACCGGCTTTACTGACAAGATGTGCATGACAATCGAATTCGATTAATCGTACAGCCCTAGTACAGTACCAGTCAAAAGTTTGGACACACTTCCCATTTGTGTGTCTAAACTTTTGACTGGTACTGTATATAGGCTAGAATACAGTATATACATCAACAGAATATAAAATCGGCAAAATGATATATCAGTCAGGCTCTAATATAAATACAATTTATGGACACAAACCTGTTAATGTCTTGTTTTTGGAAACCGCAACGGCAATACTCTGATTTTATTTGCAGTGTCTTTTTTTTGGTAGTGTCATAGTAGTTTTTTTTTTGTTGTTGTTAACAGGAATCAGTATCAGTACAGGAATTTTTTTGTAGTAATAGACCAATATTTTGAGAATAGTAGTATCGGCCATTAAACATGTTAATTAATGGACAATCTATTTACCCTATGCATCTCTTCTAGCTTTGCCAACTGATAATGCACACATATTAGTGAACTACTTTTATATAAAATGTTTATTTATCTATTATTTATTTATTTACGTATTTTTATATATATATATATATATATATATATATATATATATTATATATTTATATTTATTTATTTATTTATTTTATTTATTTATTTTTTCAGCAGACGCTTTTATCCAAAGGGACTTACAAATGAGGACAACAGAAGCAATCAATTGTAGTATTAAAACAACTAAAACAGAACCAAAACTAAAAGCTAATGCATACAACAAAATTTCAAATCTTAAAATTTAAATGAAAACAAAAAAATAAAGCTAAAAACAATTCTAAATATTAAAAGAACGAAAGGTATACGAGTATAATAATGATTCTAACATAACACTAAGCCAAACACAAAAAACAACTACATATGTGCATGTACAACCACACACACACACACATATATATATATTTCATTTCCATTTAGTTTGTTGAAGTACTAAAATAACTCCAATTAAATAAAACTAAAACTTAAAAAAAAAAAAAAAAACCTATACAGACCAAAAAAAAAAAAAAAAAAAGAATAAAATGACAAACATTATTCCAACTTTAGCTAAAATTAAAATAAATACAAATCAAACCTAACTACATTAGTTTATCAGTAATCCTAAAAAAATAACACTGAGCCAAACACACATTTGTATTTATATATTTATTTATATATTATACCATCCAAAGAGGCACAAAATCCCTTTCACAGACTTTTACATTAACTGTTCCCTCCTGGTGGAATGACCTGAACAACTCAATCCGAGCAGCTGAGTCCTTAGCCATCTTCAAGAAATGGCTAAAAACACATCTCTTCCATCTTTATTTGACCCCTCTAACTCTAGCACTCTCTATTCTAATTCTATTCTTAACCCCTAAACTGTCACTCACAGTTTTGAACATAGACATTATAGTGCACTATCCAAACTTAAATTTATAATTCATGAACGAAAACATTTTGTAACATGATTTTGATGTACCATTTCGATGGTAACGCAATATCTGATTTTAAATTGGGTTTCAAAGGATGAATTTTGAGATTTTAAGTTTTCAATTGGATATATAAGTCACAGAGGGGACGGGTGACAGTTAAGAGGTAAAAAAAAATAAATAAAATAAATTCTTCTATTATCTAAAAATTATTCTATTCTATCTATTTGTTTTCTTTTTATTTATTATACAATTAACAAAAGCAAAAAGGCCTCGAACACTATCTTGCTCTATTCTTTTTCTATTCTATCTGTTTTCTTTTTACTTATATAATAAAAAATAATTTGCTACGTATACTGTGTTAAGCTAACTGAGGACTTGTTTATAGCACTTGCATATCATTACTCTTTCGTTGATTTTGATTGCTTCCATTCTCCTCATTTGGATAAAAGCGTCTGCTAAATGACTAAATGTAAATGTTTCATTTGTAATACTAACTCTGTTATATATTAGACATCAAGACAAACACATTATAATATCCAACCACTATTGCATGTTAATTTGGACGATGAGGTTGTTGTAAAATGTTGTTTTCTGTCGGCTCATGCCTCAGCAAGAACCGCAGGAGGCTCACGCGTGCTGTCTGCGCACATAATATAACACCAACCAATGAGCGACCGGAACTCCTGACCAATCACAGCACGGGGGCGGAGCTTACGACGTGCGCTGCAGACGCGTGACTTTCACATGGAGGCTGCGGCGCAGGATCAAGCGCCATGATCCTTCCCAAAAATAGAGCTGCATGCAATCCATCAATGCATGTGGTGAAGCATAACTGCAACTGTACATATTCAAAGATTCTTTTTACCTATGACCTTATGGAAATTAAAAAAAATACTAGAAACGCAACGTCAACAACAGACCAATCAAAAGCATCCAGTATGCGTTCACGTGTAGAGATGCACTCCAGCACTGATAGAGGACTGTGTGTTTGCTATGGGCGCCATATCAGCTAGCTGTAGCCACTGGCTAATCAATCCATCAATATTCACTCACACTCCACTGATTCAGAGCTGATCCAAACCCAGCAAAACTGCACTCGAAACGAGCCACGACTCCAATGGACAGATGAACATAGCAGAGCAATGTTAAGAGACACGGACAGGGCAGACTAACACCAAAACCTGCATCAAGACCTTGCTTAAACATGTTGTTCACAACGACTCGGAGTAATTTAAGCATGGGAAAAGAGCTCATTGGGCTCAAAGGTTCATCTCCAGTCCTGACAGCGCAAATGAATGAGCGTAAAGGGGGATGGTGTCCAAAAATGGCCAAACTGCTGGTCACGCCTCGGGTGTCAGAGCCACATGTCATTCATCAGCTCTCGCTCCTTCAGCTCTATCAGTGTGGCATTATTACTAATGTTTCTGACACGTTTTATGCATGATTTAAGCCGCTGATTGACTAAATCTGGCTCGGTTAAATCCAGCCCCAGCTCGGACTTCTTCACTCACCTGGGGATAGTGCGCAGGTCCCCGGTTCCTTTGGTTTCGTCTTGCCGGGAGAACCACACCTCCAGGAGCTTCTCGGTCCCCTCGAAGAAGTGTGCACTGCTCTCTTCCATCGTGAGACAAACAGACTCCAACAACAGAAATTAAAACCGTCGGATGGAATCCAGTTAATTAGT
>JBCAMP010000065.1:0-111191 GCA_039654775.1 Spinibarbus caldwelli | reverse complement strand
ATAATGCTAATGAGAGTGGAATTAATCAGGATTAAACTCATTTTTATCTATATACTTTCATTAGAGCCTTTCGCCACCTGAAAGATGACAGCTTCCCGGATCCGATGATACCACTTACATGGAATTCGGGCCTACGGTTCTCCAGATGTGCCCAGGTAAGCTTTGGCCAATCAGATGCAATATTCTAATGAGGGTGGATACTAATGAGGGTGAAAGTCGTTTTTATCTATATACCTAGCTGCAAGTTAACCCCAAGATAACCTCTAACCCTTAAACCCTCTAACCCAAGCCCTCAAAACTCAAAAGTTCACCTTCTAAAACTGGAGAGTTATAAGATTGAAATCTATATCTACATATCATCTATATCTATCTATCTATCTATCTATCTAATAAAACTTTTCTGTCACTTCTGAGCAGAATACCTAACACTTACCAGACTCTGTCCTTCCTTCTATCTATCTATCAATCTATCTATTTATTTGTTGCAGCACAACAGTCATTTAGGCCACACTGACCTATACGATATACTCCTGGATAAAAATACAATGATACATTATTAAAACAAGTAACAATTATATTCATTATATATATATATATATATATATATATATATATATATATATATCTACCAAATACTATAATACTAAAGGTGTCCACGAGATGGAGGCATAGGATAAGAAATTTTTAAATATTTTAAGGGCAACAACCATATTCTTTTTATATATATATACATACAGAGGTACATACGTGTGCAATACAAAAAATATAAACAGTTGGGCACAGACAAAATTTAAAAAAAAAAACTCAAAAGATGCTACACAAAACACAAAACACAACCAGCCAGACACACAAACTATGCAAAGAACATCTTTCGTGGTTTTCATCTCTTACCCAAACACTTAACCATTACTAATCCGGGAAAAAAAAAAAAAAACCCACCTAAACCGACCTCACACACACCTGGGCAACACAGACCTACGTCATATACCCCTGCATTAAAATACAATGATAAATCATACACATTTTCATCATCATCATCATAAGATATGCATATAGAATGTATAGAAAGACGTATATGTTGCAGCACAACAATCATTTAGGCCACAACGACCTATACGAAGTACTCCTGGATAAAAATACAATGATACATTATTAAAACAAGTAACAATTATATTCATTATACATATATAAACAGTCGGTCACAGACAGAATCAAACGAACTCAAAAGACGCTCTCTCTAATACAAATGTATGATCCTGCTCGTCGTCCCTTATCCTTCTAAGATTGAAAACTCTATATCTATCTTCTATCTATATATCTACTCGAGGAAATAAACAGGGCCTAATAATACTGGATGACAATGTAAATAGCATGTGTTCAAAAGTTCTAAGAATTCAAAACATTTAACAGAAATTCACACTATGCTGGAAGCTGGAAGCGAACTGTTCTGTGACCTTTGATATCTAAAACCACACTCCGTCTATGAAAAATAAGTACGTAGAATGAGTTAATGAAATAATTTCATATAATTATCTCACAAATCCTTATAGATCATTCAAATCATTTTAAACATTAGATTGAAGCGGACTGTGACCTTTGACCTGGATAGCTAACAACACACTCCATCTGTGAAAAATAAGCACGTAGAATGAGTTAATGAAATGATTTCATAAAATGATCTCACAAATGCTTATAGATCATTCAAATCATTTTAAACATTAGATTGTGACCTCTGACCTGTACTTCTAATACTTACCAGACTCTGTCTATCTGGACATAATAATGGTCACACTGCATTTAAACGTAACACACCTTCCTCCATTCATCCGAACCTATCGCCACCTGAAAGATGACAGCTTCCTGTGTCCAACGATACGCTGCTTCAGCTCTTGGATTCTTTCCAATCCTAATCTAACCCTGGAAACCTGACACCTACCCAAACTAACCCCAGGCCCCTGAAACCTACCCAGTTTAACCCTTGACGTGGTCCGTGGTGACATACGTGAGAGAAAAATATATGTATTTTAATTATATGTACCATAAAAAAATAAACATATAAAATATAGTGGATATTATACCTTATATTTTGTGAAACGTATAAAAGTAAGACATAAAAACCAAGGAGTTCGGTGCAAAAAATTCTGTGTGGCAGGCTGGACCAAAGCAGAGCTGAAAGTGGTCAGTGGAAGTAGAAGGACTGCGCACAACCGGAATTGGACCCTGTTTCGATTCTTGAGTGTAAAGTCCCTAACAGGGGCAAATATGAGAAACTATGGCCCTATATCTGAATTTACACCTAAACTTAGCCCTCACGGGGCAAATATGAGAAACTATGGCCCTATATCTGAATTTACACCTAAACTTAGCCCTCACAGGGGCAAGTATAACAAACTATGGCCCTATATCTGAATTTACACCTAAACTTAGCCCTCACAGGGGCAAGTATAACAAACTATGGCCCTATATCTGAATTTGCACCTAAACTTAGCCCTCACAGGGGCAAATATAAGAAACTATGGCCCTATATCTGAATTTACACCTAAACTTAGCCCTCACAGGGGCAAATAAGAGAAACTATGGCCCTATATCTGAATTTACACCTAAACTTAGCCCTCACAGGGGCAAGTATAACAAACTATGGCCCTATATCTGAATTTGCACCTAAACTTAGCCCTCACAGGGGCAAATAAGAGAAACTATGGCCCTATATCTGAATTTACACCTAAACTTAGCCCTCACAGGGGCAAGTATAAGAAACTATGGCCCTATATCTGAATTTACACCTAAACTTAGCCCTCACAGGGGCAAGTATGAGAAACTATGGCCCTATATCTGAATTTACACCTAAACTTAGCCCTCACAGGGGCAAATAAGAGAAACTATGGCCCTATATCTGAATTTACACCTAAACTTAGCCCTCACAGGGGCAAATATTAGAAACTATGGCCCTATATCTGAATTTACACCTAAACTTAGCCCTCACAGGGGCAAATATGAGAAACTATGGCCCTATATCTGAATTTACACCTAAACTTAGCCCTCACAGGGGCAAATAAGAGAAACTATGGCCCTATATCTGAATTTACACCTAAACTTAGCCCTCACAGGGGCAAATATTAGAAACTATGGCCCTATATCTGAATTTACACCTAAACTTAGCCCTCACAGGGGCAAATAAGAGAAACTATGGCCCTTTATCTGAATTTACACCTAAACTTAGCCCTCACAGGGGCAAATATTAGAAACTATGGCCCTATATCTGAATTTACACCTAAACTTAGCCCTCACAGGGGCAAATATAAGAAACTATGGCCCTATATCTGAATTTACACCTAAACTTAGCCCTCACAGGGGCAAATATAAGAAACTACAGATCTATACTTTCATTTGGACCTAAAACTTAAGGCTTAATGCCATCAGCGTTCGTTGTCGACTTTTACCTTTGCATTTACCATAAAATACAATCATAAATCATTCACATTTTCATCATCATCATCATCAGATATACATATATAACGTGTAGAAAGACGTATATGTTTGCAGCACAACAATCATTTAGGCCACAACGACCTATACGAAGTACTCCTGGATAAAAATACAATGATACATTATTAAAACAAGTAACAATTATATTCATTTATATATATATATATATATATATATATATATATATATATATATATATATCTACCAAAGCTATAATACTAAATGTGTCCACGAGATGGAGGCATAGGACAAGAAATTTTTAAATATTTTAAGGGCAACAACCATATTCTTTTTATATATATATACATACAGAGGTACATACGTGTGCAATACAAAAAATATAAACAGTTGGGCACAGACAAAATTTAAAAAATAAACTCAAAAGATGCTACACAAAACACAAAACACAACCAGCCAGACACACAAACTATGCAAAGAACATCTTTCGTGGTTTTCATCTCTTACCCAAACACTTAACCATTACTAATCCGGGAAAAAAAAAAAAAAAACCCACCTAAACCTACCTCACACACACCTGGGCAACACAGACCTACGTCATATACCCCTGCATTAAAATACAATGATAAATCATACACATTTTCATCATCATCAACATCATCATCATAAGATATGCATATAGAATGTATAGAAAGACGTATATGTTGCAGCACAACAATCATTTAGGCCACAACGACCTATACGATGTACTCCTGGATAAAAATACAATGATACATTATTAAAACAAGTAACTATTATATTCATTATACATATATAAACAGTCGGTCACAGACAGAATCAAACGAACTCAAAAGACGCTCTCTCTAATACAAATGTATGATCCTGCTCGTCGTCCCTTATCCTTCTAAGATTGAAAACTCTATATCTATCTTCTATCTATATATCTACTCGAGGAAATAAACAGGGCCTAATAATACTGGATGACAATGTAAATAGCATGTGTTCAAAAGTTCTAAGAATTCAAAACATTTAACAGAAATTCACACTATGCTGGAAGCTGGAAGCGAACTGTTCTGTGACCTTTGATATCTAAAACCACACTCCGTCTATGAAAAATAAGTACGTAGAATGAGTTAATGAAATAATTTCATATAATTATCTCACAAATCCTTATAGATCATTCAAATCATTTTAAACATTAGATTGAAGCGGACTGTGACCTTTGACCTGGATAGCTAACAACACACTCCATCTGTGAAAAATAAGCACGTAGAATGAGTTAATGAAATGATTTCATAAAATGATCTCACAAATGCTTATAGATCATTCAAATCATTTTAAACATTAGATTGAAGTGGACTGTGACCTCTGACCTGTACTTCTAATACTTACCAGACTCTGTCTATCTGGACATAATAACGGTCACACTGGATTTAAACGCAACACACCTTCCTCCATTCATCCGAACCTATCGCCACCTGAAAGATGACAGCTTCCTGTGTCCAACGATACCACTTACATGCACCTTAGACCTGCGCTTCACGAGATACGCCCAAGTAAGCTTTGGCCAATCAGATGGATAATGCTAATGAGAGTGGAATTAATCAGGATTAAACTCATTTTTATCTATATACTTTCATTAGAGCCTTTCGCCACCTGAAAGATGACAGCTTCCCGGATCCGATGATACCACTTACATGGAATTCGGGCCTACGGTTCTCCAGATGTGCCCAGGTAAGCTTTGGCCAATCAGATGCAATATTCTAATGAGGGTGGATACTAATGAGGGTGAAAGTCGTTTTTATCTATATACCTAGCTGCAAGTTAACCCCAAGATAACCTCTAACCCTTAAACCCTCTAACCCAAGCCCTCAAAACTCAAAAGTTCACCTTCTAAAACTGGAGAGTTATAAGATTGAAATCTATATCTACATATCATCTATATCTATCTATCTATCTATCTATCTATCTATCTATCTATCTATCTATCTATCTATCTATCTAATAAAACTTTTCTGTCACTTCTGAGCAGAATACCTAACACTTACCAGACTCTGTTCTTCCTTCTATCTATCTATCAATCTATCTATTTATTTGTTGCAGCACAACAGTCATTTAGGCCACACTGACCTATACGATATACTCCTGGATAAAAATACAATGATACATTATTAAAACAAGTAACAATTATATTCATATATATATATATATATATATATATATATATATATATATATATATATCTACCAAATACTATAATACTAAAGGTGTCCACGAGATGGAGGCATAGGATAAGAAATTTTTAAATATTTTAAGGGCAACAACCATATTCTTTTTATATATATATACATACAGAGGTACATACGTGTGCAATACAAAAAATATAAACAGTTGGGCACAGACAAAATTTAAAAAAAAAAACTCAAAAGATGCTACACAAAACACAAAACACAACCAGCCAGACACACAAACTATGCAAAGAACATCTTTCGTGGTTTTCATCTCTTACCCAAACACTTAACCATTACTAATCCGGGAAAAAAAAAAAAAAACCCACCTAAACCGACCTCACACACACCTGGGCAACACAGACCTACGTCATATACCCCTGCATTAAAATACAATGATAAATCATACACATTTTCATCATCATCATCATAAGATATGCATATAGAATGTATAGAAAGACGTATATGTTGCAGCACAACAATCATTTAGGCCACAACGACCTATACGAAGTACTCCTGGATAAAAATACAATGATACATTATTAAAACAAGTAACAATTATATTCATTATACATATATAAACAGTCGGTCACAGACAGAATCAAACGAACTCAAAAGACGCTCTCTCTAATACAAATGTATGATCCTGCTCGTCGTCCCTTATCCTTCTAAGATTGAAAACTCTATATCTATCTTCTATCTATATATCTACTCGAGGAAATAAACAGGGCCTAATAATACTGGATGACAATGTAAATAGCATGTGTTCAAAAGTTCTAAGAATTCAAAACATTTAACAGAAATTCACACTATGCTGGAAGCTGGAAGCGAACTGTTCTGTGACCTTTGATATCTAAAACCACACTCCGTCTATGAAAAAATAAGTACGTAGAATGAGTTAATGAAATAATTTCATATAATTATCTCACAAATCCTTATAGATCATTCAAATCATTTTAAACATTAGATTGAAGCGGACTGTGACCTTTGACCTGGATAGCTAACAACACACTCCATCTGTGAAAAATAAGCACGTAGAATGAGTTAATGAAATGATTTCATAAAATGATCTCACAAATGCTTATAGATCATTCAAATCATTTTAAACATTAGATTGTGACCTCTGACCTGTACTTCTAATACTTACCAGACTCTGTCTATCTGGACATAATAATGGTCACACTGCATTTAAACGTAACACACCTTCCTCCATTCATCCGAACCTATCGCCACCTGAAAGATGACAGCTTCCTGTGTCCAATGATACGCTGCTTCAGCTCTTGGATTCTTTCCAATCCTAATCTAACCCTGGAAACCTGACACCTACCCAAACTAACCCCAGGCCCCTGAAACCTACCCAGTTTAACCCTTGACGTGGTCCGTGGTGACATACGTGAGAGAAAAATATATGTATTTTAATTATATGTACCATAAAAAAATAAACATATAAAATATAGTGGATATTATACCTTATATTTTGTGAAACGTATAAAAGTAAGACATAAAAACCAAGGAGTTCGGTGCAAAAAATTCTGTGTGGCAGGCTGGACCAAAGCAGAGCTGAAAGTGGTCAGTGGAAGTAGAAGGACTGCGCACAACCGGAATTGGACCCTGTTTCGATTCTTGAGTGTAAAGTCCCTAACAGGGGCAAATATGAGAAACTATGGCCCTATATCTGAATTTACACCTAAACTTAGCCCTCACGGGGCAAATATGAGAAACTATGGCCCTATATCTGAATTTGCACCTAAACTTAGCCCTCACAGGGGCAAATATAAGAAACTATGGCCCTATATCTGAATTTACACCTAAACTTAGCCCTCACAGGGGCAAATAAGAGAAACTATGGCCCTATATCTGAATTTACACCTAAACTTAGCCCTCACAGGGGCAAGTATAACAAACTATGGCCCTATATCTGAATTTGCACCTAAACTTAGCCCTCACAGGGGCAAATAAGAGAAACTATGGCCCTATATCTGAATTTACACCTAAACTTAGCCCTCACAGGGGCAAGTATAAGAAACTATGGCCCTATATCTGAATTTACACCTAAACTTAGCCCTCACAGGGGCAAGTATGAGAAACTATGGCCCTATATCTGAATTTACACCTAAACTTAGCCCTCACAGGGGCAAATAAGAGAAACTATGGCCCTATATCTGAATTTACACCTAAACTTAGCCCTCACAGGGGCAAATATTAGAAACTATGGCCCTATATCTGAATTTACACCTAAACTTAGCCCTCACAGGGGCAAATATAAGAAACTATGGCCCTATATCTGAATTTACACCTAAACTTAGCCCTCACAGGGGCAAATAAGAGAAACTATGGCCCTATATCTGAATTTACACCTAAACTTAGCCCTCACAGGGGCAAATATTAGAAACTATGGCCCTATATCTGAATTTACACCTAAACTTAGCCCTCACAGGGGCAAATAAGAGAAACTATGGCCCTTTATCTGAATTTACACCTAAACTTAGCCCTCACAGGGGCAAATATTAGAAACTATGGCCCTATATCTGAATTTACACCTAAACTTAGCCCTCACAGGGGCAAATATAAGAAACTATGGCCCTATATCTGAATTTACACCTAAACTTAGCCCTCACAGGGGCAAATATAAGAAACTACAGATCTATACTTTCATTTGGACCTAAAACTTAAGGCTTAATGCCATCAGCGTTCGTTGTCGACTTTTACCTTTGCATTTACCATAAAATACAATCATAAATCATTCACATTTTCATCATCATCATCATCAGATATACATATATAACGTGTAGAAAGACGTATATGTTTGCAGCACAACAATCATTTAGGCCACAACGACCTATACGAAGTACTCCTGGATAAAAATACAATGATACATTATTAAAACAAGTAACAATTATATTCATTTTATATATATATATATATATATATATATATATATATATATATATCTACCAAAGCTATAATACTAAATGTGTCCACGAGATGGAGGCATAGGACAAGAAATTTTTAAATATTTTAAGGGCAACAACCATATTCTTTTTATATATATATACATACAGAGGTACATACGTGTGCAATACAAAAAATATAAACAGTTGGGCACAGACAAAATTTAAAAAATAAACTCAAAAGATGCTACACAAAACACAAAACACAACCAGCCAGACACACAAACTATGCAAAGAACATCTTTCGTGGTTTTCATCTCTTACCCAAACACTTAACCATTACTAATCCGGGAAAAAAAAAAAAAAAACCCACCTAAACCTACCTCACACACACCTGGGCAACACAGACCTACGTCATATACCCCTGCATTAAAATACAATGATAAATCATACACATTTTCATCATCATCAACATCATCATCATAAGATATGCATATAGAATGTATAGAAAGACGTATATGTTGCAGCACAACAATCATTTAGGCCACAACGACCTATACGATGTACTCCTGGATAAAAATACAATGATACATTATTAAAACAAGTAACTATTATATTCATTATACATATATAAACAGTCGGTCACAGACAGAATCAAACGAACTCAAAAGACGCTCTCTCTAATACAAATGTATGATCCTGCTCGTCGTCCCTTATCCTTCTAAGATTGAAAACTCTATATCTATCTTCTATCTATATATCTACTCGAGGAAATAAACAGGGCCTAATAATACTGGATGACAATGTAAATAGCATGTGTTCAAAAGTTCTAAGAATTCAAAACATTTAACAGAAATTCACACTATGCTGGAAGCTGGAAGCGAACTGTTCTGTGACCTTTGATATCTAAAACCACACTCCGTCTATGAAAAATAAGTACGTAGAATGAGTTAATGAAATAATTTCATATAATTATCTCACAAATCCTTATAGATCATTCAAATCATTTTAAACATTAGATTGAAGCGGACTGTGACCTTTGACCTGGATAGCTAACAACACACTCCATCTGTGAAAAATAAGCACGTAGAATGAGTTAATGAAATGATTTCATAAAATGATCTCACAAATGCTTATAGATCATTCAAATCATTTTAAACATTAGATTGAAGTGGACTGTGACCTCTGACCTGTACTTCTAATACTTACCAGACTCTGTCTATCTGGACATAATAACGGTCACACTGGATTTAAACGCAACACACCTTCCTCCATTCATCCGAACCTATCGCCACCTGAAAGATGACAGCTTCCTGTGTCCAACGATACCACTTACATGCACCTTAGACCTGCGCTTCACGAGATACGCCCAAGTAAGCTTTGGCCAATCAGATGGATAATGCTAATGAGAGTGGAATTAATCAGGATTAAACTCATTTTTATCTATATACTTTCATTAGAGCCTTTCGCCACCTGAAAGATGACAGCTTCCCGGATCCGATGATACCACTTACATGGAATTCGGGCCTACGGTTCTCCAGATGTGCCCAGGTAAGCTTTGGCCAATCAGATGCAATATTCTAATGAGGGTGGATACTAATGAGGGTGAAAGTCGTTTTTATCTATATACCTAGCTGCAAGTTAACCCCAAGATAACCTCTAACCCTTAAACCCTCTAACCCAAGCCCTCAAAACTCAAAAGTTCACCTTCTAAAACTGGAGAGTTATAAGATTGAAATCTATATCTACATATCATCTATATCTATCTATCTATCTATCTATCTATCTATCTAATAAAACTTTTCTGTCACTTCTGAGCAGAATACCTAACACTTACCAGACTCTGTTCTTCCTTCTATCTATCTATCAATCTATCTATTTATTTGTTGCAGCACAACAGTCATTTAGGCCACACTGACCTATACGATATACTCCTGGATAAAAATACAATGATACATTATTAAAACAAGTAACAATTATATTCATTATATATATATATATATATATATCTACCAAATACTATAATACTAAAGGTGTCCACGAGATGGAGGCATAGGATAAGAAATTTTTAAATATTTTAAGGGCAACAACCATATTCTTTTTATATATATATACATACAGAGGTACATACGTGTGCAATACAAAAAATATAAACAGTTGGGCACAGACAAAATTTAAAAAAAAAACTCAAAAGATGCTACACAAAACACAAAACACAACCAGCCAGACACACAAACTATGCAAAGAACATCTTTCGTGGTTTTCATCTCTTACCCAAACACTTAACCATTACTAATCCGGGAAAAAAAAAAAAAAACCCACCTAAACCTACCTCACACACACCTGGGCAACACAGACCTACGTCATATACCCCTGCATTAAAATACAATGATAAATCATACACATTTTCATCATCATCATCATAAGATATGCATATAGAATATATAGAAAGACGTATATGTTGCAGCACAACAATCATTTAGGCCACAACGACCTATACGAAGTACTCCTGGATAAAAATACAATGATACATTATTAAAACAAGTAACAATTATATTCATTATACATATATAAACAGTCGGTCACAGACAGAATCAAACGAACTCAAAAGACGCTCTCTCTAATACAAATGTATGATCCTGCTCGTCGTCCCTTATCCTTCTAAGATTGAAAACTCTATATCTATCTTCTATCTATATATCTACTCGAGGAAATAAACAGGGGCTAATAGTTCGCCCTCTACTGGATGACAATGTAAATAGCATGTGTTCAAAAGTGCTAAGGATTCAAAACATTTAGCAGAAATTCACTCTATGCTGGAAGCTGGAAGCTGGAAGCGAAGTGTTCTGTGACCTTTGATATCTAAAACCACACTCCGTCGATGAAAAATAAGTACGTAGAATGAGTTAATGAAATAATTTCATATAATTATCTCACAAATCCTTATAGATCATTCAAATCATTTTAAACATTAGATTGAAGCGGACGGTGACCTTTGACCTGGATAGCTAACAACACACTCCATCTGTGAAAAATAAGCACCTAGAATGAGTTAATGAAATGATTTCATAAAATGATCTCACAAATGCTTATAGATCATTCAAATCATTTTAAACATTAGATTGTGACCTCTGACCTGTACTTCTAATACTTACCAGACTCTGTCTATCTGGACATAATAACGGTCACACTGCATTTAAACGCAACACACCTTCCTCCATTCATCCGAACCTATCGCCACCTGAAAGATGACAGCTTCCTGTGTCCAACGATATGCTGCTTCAGCTCTTGGATTCTTTCCAATCCTAATCTAACCCTGGAAACCTGACACCTACCCAAACTAACCCCAGGCCCCTGAAACCTACCCAGTTTAACCCTTGACGTGGTCCGTGGTGACATACGTGAGAGAAAAATATATGTATTTTAATTATATGTACCATAAAAAAATAAACATATAAAATATAGTGGATATTATACCTTATATTTTGTGAAACGTATAAAAGTAAGACATAAAAACCAAGGAGTTCGGTGCAAAAAATTCTGTGTGGCAGGCTGGACCAAAGCAGAGCTGAAAGTGGTCAGTGGAAGTAGAAGGACTGCGCACAACCGGAATTGGACCCTGTTTCGATTCTTGAGTGTAAAGTCCCTAACAGGGGCAAATATGAGAAACTATGGCCCTATATCTGAATTTACACCTAAACTTAGCCCTCACAGGGGCAAATATGAGAAACTATGGCCCTATATCTGAATTTACACCTAAACTTAGCCCTCACAGGGGCAAGTATAACAAACTATGGCCCTATATCTGAATTTGCACCTAAACTTAGCCCTCACAGGGGCAAGTATAAGAAACTATGGCCCTATATCTGAATTTACACCTAAACTTAGCCCTCACATGGGCAAGTATAAGAAACTATGGCCCTATATCTGAATTTACACCTAAACTTAGCCCTCACAGGGGCAAGTATAAGAAACTATGGCCCTATATCTGAATTTGCACCTAAACTTAGCCCTCACAGGGGCAAGTATAAGAAACTATGGCCCTATATCTGAATTTACACCTAAACTTAGCCCTCACAGGGGCAAGTATAAGAAACTATGGCCCTATATCTGAATTTACACCTAAACTTAGCCCTCACAGGGGCAAATAAGAGAAACTATGGCCCTATATCTGAATTTACACCTAAACTTAGCCCTCACAGGGGCAAGTATGAGAAACTATGGCCCTATATCTGAATTTACACCTAAACTTAGCCCTCACAGGGGCAAGTATAAGAAACTATGGCCCTATATCTGAATTTACACCTAAACTTAGCCCTCACAGGGGCAAATATAAGAAACTATGGCCCTATATCTGAATTTACACCTAAACTTAGCCCTCACAGGGGCAAGTATAAGAAACTATGGCCCTATATCTGAATTTACAACTAAACTTAGCCCTCACAGGGGCAAGTATAAGAAACTATGGCCCTATATCTGAATTTACACCTAAACTTAGCCCTCACAGGGGCAAATAAGAGAAACTATGGCCCTATATCTGAATTTACACCTAAACTTAGCCCTCACAGGGGCAAATATGAGAAACTATGGCCCTATATCTGAATTTACACCTAATCTTAGCCCTCACAGGGGCAAATAAGAGAAACTATGGCCCTATATCTGAATTTACACCTAAACTTAGCCCTCACAGGGGCAAATATAAGAAACTACAGATCTATACTTTCATTTGGACCTAAAACTTAAGGCTTAATGCCATCAGCGTTCGTCGTCGACTTTTACCTTTGCATTTACCATAAAATACAATCATAAATCATTCACATTTTCATCATCATCATCATCAGATATACATATATAACGTGTAGAAAGACGTATATGTTTGCAGCACAACAATCATTTAGGCCACAACGACCTATACGAAGTACTCCTGGATAAAAATACAATGATACATTATTAAAACAAGTAACAATTATATTCATTTTATATATATATATATATATATATCTACCAAAGCTATAATACTAAATGTGTCCACGAGATGGAGGCATAGGACAAGAAATTTTTAAATATTTTAAGGGCAACAACCATATTCTTTTTATATATATATACATACAGAGGTACATACGTGTGCAATACAAAAAATATAAACAGTTGGGCACAGACAAAATTTAAAAAAAAAAAACTCAAAAGATGCTACACAAAACACAAAACACAACCAGCCAGACACACAAACTATGCAAAGAACATCTTTCGTGGTTTTCATCTCTTACCCAAACACTTAACCATTACTAATCCGGGAAAAAAAAAAAAAAACCCACCTAAACCTACCTCACACACACCTGGGCAACACAGACCTACGTCATATACCCCTGCATTAAAATACAATGATAAATCATACACATTTTCATCATCATCAACATCATCATCATAAGATATGCATATAGAATGTATAGAAAGACGTATATGTTGCAGCACAACAATCATTTAGGCCACAACGACCTATACGATGTACTCCTGGATAAAAATACAATGATACATTATTAAAACAAGTAACTATTATATTCATTATACATATATAAACAGTCGGTCACAGACAGAATCAAACGAACTCAAAAGACGCTCTCTCTAATACAAATGTATGATCCTGCTCGTCGTCCCTTATCCTTCTAAGATTGAAAACTCTATATCTATCTTCTATCTATATATCTACTCGAGGAAATAAACAGGGCCTAATAATACTGGATGACAATGTAAATAGCATGTGTTCAAAAGTTCTAAGAATTCAAAACATTTAACAGAAATTCACACTATGCTGGAAGCTGGAAGCGAACTGTTCTGTGACCTTTGATATCTAAAACCACACTCCGTCTATGAAAAATAAGTACGTAGAATGAGTTAATGAAATAATTTCATATAATTATCTCACAAATCCTTATAGATCATTCAAATCATTTTAAACATTAGATTGAAGCGGACTGTGACCTTTGACCTGGATAGCTAACAACACACTCCATCTGTGAAAAATAAGCACGTAGAATGAGTTAATGAAATGATTTCATAAAATGATCTCACAAATGCTTATAGATCATTCAAATCATTTTAAACATTAGATTGAAGTGGACTGTGACCTCTGACCTGTACTTCTAATACTTACCAGACTCTGTCTATCTGGACATAATAACGGTCACACTGGATTTAAACGCAACACACCTTCCTCCATTCATCCGAACCTATCGCCACCTGAAAGATGACAGCTTCCTGTGTCCAACGATACCACTTACATGCACCTTAGACCTGCGCTTCACGAGATACGCCCAAGTAAGCTTTGGCCAATCAGATGGATAATGCTAATGAGAGTGGAATTAATCAGGATTAAACTCATTTTTATCTATATACTTTCATTAGAGCCTTTCGCCACCTGAAAGATGACAGCTTCCCGGATCCGATGATACCACTTACATGGAATTCGGGCCTACGGTTCTCCAGATGTGCCCAGGTAAGCTTTGGCCAATCAGATGCAATATTCTAATGAGGGTGGATACTAATGAGGGTGAAAGTCGTTTTTATCTATATACCTAGCTGCAAGTTAACCCCAAGATAACCTCTAACCCTTAAACCCTCTAACCCAAGCCCTCAAAACTCAAAAGTTCACCTTCTAAAACTGGAGAGTTATAAGATTGAAATCTATATCTACATATCATCTATATCTATCTATCTATCTATCTATCTATCTATCTATCTAATAAAACTTTTCTGTCACTTCTGAGCAGAATACCTAACACTTACCAGACTCTGTTCTTCCTTCTATCTATCTATCAATCTATCTATTTATTTGTTGCAGCACAACAGTCATTTAGGCCACACTGACCTATACGATATACTCCTGGATAAAAATACAATGATACATTATTAAAACAAGTAACAATTATATTCATTATATATATATATATATATATATATATATATATATCTACCAAATACTATAATACTAAAGGTGTCCACGAGATGGAGGCATAGGATAAGAAATTTTTAAATATTTTAAGGGCAACAACCATATTCTTTTTATATATATATACATACAGAGGTACATACGTGTGCAATACAAAAAATATAAACAGTTGGGCACAGACAAAATTTAAAAAAAAAACTCAAAAGATGCTACACAAAACACAAAACACAACCAGCCAGACACACAAACTATGCAAAGAACATCTTTCGTGGTTTTCATCTCTTACCCAAACACTTAACCATTACTAATCCGGGAAAAAAAAAAAAAAACCCACCTAAACCTACCTCACACACACCTGGGCAACACAGACCTACGTCATATACCCCTGCATTAAAATACAATGATAAATCATACACATTTTCATCATCATCATCATAAGATATGCATATAGAATATATAGAAAGACGTATATGTTGCAGCACAACAATCATTTAGGCCACAACGACCTATACGATGTACTCCTGGATAAAAATACAATGATACATTATTAAAACAAGTAACTATTATATTCATTATACATATATAAACAGTCGGTCACAGACAGAATCAAACGAACTCAAAAGACGCTCTCTCTAATACAAATGTATGATCCTGCTCGTCGTCCCTTATCCTTCTAAGATTGAAAACTCTATATCTATCTTCTATCTATATATCTACTCGAGGAAATAAACAGGGGCTAATAGTTCGCCCTCTACTGGATGACAATGTAAATAGCATGTGTTCAAAAGTGCTAAGGATTCAAAACATTTAGCAGAAATTCACTCTATGCTGGATGCTGGAAGCTGGAAGCGAAGTGTTCTGTGACCTTTGATATCTAAAACCACACTCCGTCGATGAAAAATAAGTACGTAGAATGAGTTAATGAAATAATTTCATATAATTATCTCACAAATCCTTATAGATCATTCAAATCATTTTAAACATTAGATTGAAGCGGACTGTGACCTTTGACCTGGATAGCTAACAACACACTCCATCTGTGAAAAATAAGCACGTAGAATGAGTTAATGAAATGATTTCATAAAATGATCTCACAAATGCTTATAGATCATTCAAATCATTTTAAACATTAGATTGTGACCTCTGACCTGTACTTCTAATACTTACCAGACTCTGTCTATCTGGACATAATAATGGTCACACTGCATTTAAACGCAACACACCTTCCTCCATTCATCCGAACCTATCGCCACCTGAAAGATGACAGCTTCCTGTGTCCAACGATACGCTGCTTCAGCTCTTGGATTCTTTCCAATCCTAATCTAACCCTGGAAACCTGACACCTACCCAAACTAACCCCAGGCCCCTGAAACCTACCCAGTTTAACCCTTGACGTGGTCCGTGGTGACATACGTGAGAGAAAAATATATGTATTTTAATTATATGTACCATAAAAAAATAAACATATAAAATATAGTGGATATTATACCTTATATTTTGTGAAACGTATAAAAGTAAGACATAAAAACCAAGGAGTTCGGTGCAAAAAATTCTGTGTGGCAGGCTGGACCAAAGCAGAGCTGAAAGTGGTCAGTGGAAGTAGAAGGACTGCGCACAACCGGAATTGGACCCTGTTTCGATTCTTGAGTGTAAAGTCCCTAACAGGGGCAAATATGAGAAACTATGGCCCTATATCTGAATTTACACCTAAACTTAGCCCTCACAGGGGCAAATATGAGAAACTATGGCCCTATATCTGAATTTACACCTAAACTTAGCCCTCACAGGGGCAAGTATAAGAAACTATGGCCCTATATCTGAATTTACACCTAAACTTAGCCCTCACATGGGCAAGTATAACAAACTATGGCCCTATATCTGAATTTACACCTAAACTTAGCCCTCACAGGGGCAAGTATAAGAAACTATGGCCCTATATCTGAATTTACACCTAAACTTAGCCCTCACAGGGGCAAGTATGAGAAACTATGGCCCTATATCTGAATTTACACCTAAACTTAGCCCTCACAGGGGCAAATAAGAGAAACTATGGCCCTATATCTGAATTTACACCTAAACTTAGCCCTCACAGGGGCAAATATTAGAAACTATGGCCCTATATCTGAATTTACACCTAAACTTAGCCCTCACAGGGGCAAATATGAGAAACTATGGCCCTATATCTGAATTTACACCTAAACTTAGCCCTCACAGGGGCAAATAAGAGAAACTATGGCCCTATATCTGAATTTACACCTAAACTTAGCCCTCACAGGGGCAAATATTAGAAACTATGGCCCTATATCTGAATTTACACCTAAACTTAGCCCTCACAGGGGCAAATATAAGAAACTATGGCCCTATATCTGAATTTACACCTAAACTTAGCCCTCACAGGGGCAAATATAAGAAACTACAGATCTATACTTTCATTTGGACCTAAAACTTAAGGCTTAATGCCATCAGCGTTCGTTGTCGACTTTTACCTTTGCATTTACCATAAAATACAATCATAAATCATTCACATTTTCATCATCATCATCATCAGATATACATATATAACGTGTAGAAAGACGTATATGTTTGCAGCACAACAATCATTTAGGCCACAACGACCTATACGAAGTACTCCTGGATAAAAATACAATGATACATTATTAAAACAAGTAACAATTATATTCATTTTATATATATATATATATATATATATATATATATATATATATATATCTACCAAAGCTATAATACTAAATGTGTCCACGAGATGGAGGCATAGGACAAGAAATTTTTAAATATTTTAAGGGCAACAACCATATTCTTTTTATATATATATACATACAGAGGTACATACGTGTGCAATACAAAAAATATAAACAGTTGGGCACAGACAAAATTTAAAAAAAAAAACTCAAAAGATGCTACACAAAACACAAAACACAACCAGCCAGACACACAAACTATGCAAAGAACATCTTTCGTGGTTTTCATCTCTTACCCAAACACTTAACCATTACTAATCCGGGAAAAAAAAAAAAAACCCACCTAAACCTACCTCACACACACCTGGGCAACACAGACCTACGTCATATACCCCTGCATTAAAATACAATGATAAATCATACACATTTTCATCATCATCAACATCATCATCATAAGATATGCATATAGAATGTATAGAAAGACGTATATGTTGCAGCACAACAATCATTTAGGCCACAACGACCTATACGATGTACTCCTGGATAAAAATACAATGATACATTATTAAAACAAGTAACTATTATATTCATTATACATATATAAACAGTCGGTCACAGACAGAATCAAACGAACTCAAAAGACGCTCTCTCTAATACAAATGTATGATCCTGCTCGTCGTCCCTTATCCTTCTAAGATTGAAAACTCTATATCTATCTTCTATCTATATATCTACTCGAGGAAATAAACAGGGCCTAATAATACTGGATGACAATGTAAATAGCATGTGTTCAAAAGTTCTAAGAATTCAAAACATTTAACAGAAATTCACACTATGCTGGAAGCTGGAAGCGAACTGTTCTGTGACCTTTGATATCTAAAACCACACTCCGTCTATGAAAAATAAGTACGTAGAATGAGTTAATGAAATAATTTCATATAATTATCTCACAAATCCTTATAGATCATTCAAATCATTTTAAACATTAGATTGAAGTGGACTGTGACCTCTGACCTGTACTTCTAATACTTACCAGACTCTGTCTATCTGGACATAATAACGGTCACACTGGATTTAAACGCAACACACCTTCCTCCATTCATCCGAACCTATCGCCACCTGAAAGATGACAGCTTCCTGTGTCCAACGATACCACTTACATGCACCTTAGACCTGCGCTTCACGAGATACGCCCAAGTAAGCTTTGGCCAATCAGATGGATAATGCTAATGAGAGTGGAATTAATCAGGATTAAACTCATTTTTATCTATATACTTTCATTAGAGCCTTTCGCCACCTGAAAGATGACAGCTTCCCGGATCCGATGATACCACTTACATGGAATTCGGGCCTACGGTTCTCCAGATGTGCCCAGGTAAGCTTTGGCCAATCAGATGCAATATTCTAATGAGGGTGGATACTAATGAGGGTGAAAGTCGTTTTTATCTATATACCTAGCTGCAAGTTAACCCCAAGATAACCTCTAACCCTTAAACCCTCTAACCCAAGCCCTCAAAACTCAAAAGTTCACCTTCTAAAACTGGAGAGTTATAAGATTGAAATCTATATCTACATATCATCTATATCTATCTATCTATCTATCTATCTATCTATCTATCTATCTATCTAATAAAACTTTTCTGTCACTTCTGAGCAGAATACCTAACACTTACCAGACTCTGTCCTTCCTTCTATCTATCTATCAATCTATCTATTTATTTGTTGCAGCACAACAGTCATTTAGGCCACACTGACCTATACGATATACTCCTGGATAAAAATACAATGATACATTATTAAAACAAGTAACAATTATATTCATTATATATATATATATATATATATATATATATATACATATATCTACCAAATACTATAATACTAAAGGTGTCCACGAGATGGAGGCATAGGATAAGAAATTTTTAAATATTTTAAGGGCAACAACCATATTCTTTTTATATATATATACATGCAGAGGTACATACGTGTGCAATACAAAAAATATAAACAGTTGGGCACAGACAAAATTTAAAAAAAAAACTCAAAAGATGCTACACAAAACACAAAACACAACCAGCCAGACACACAAACTATGCAAAGAACATCTTTCGTGGTTTTCATCTCTTACCCAAACACTTAACCATTACTAATCCGGGAAAAAAAAAAAAAAAACCACCTAAACCTACCTCACACACACCTGGGCAACACAGACCTACGTCATATACCCCTGCATTAAAATACAATGATAAATCATACACATTTTCATCATCATCATCATAAGATATGCATATAGAATATATAGAAAGACGTATATGTTGCAGCACAACAATCATTTAGGCCACAACGACCTATACGAAGTACTCCTGGATAAAAATACAATGATACATTATTAAAACAAGTAACAATTATATTCATTTTATATATATATATATATATATATATATATATATATATATATATATATATATCTACCAAAGCTATAATACTAAATGTGTCCACGAGATGGAGGCATAGGACAAGAAATTTTTAAATATTTTAAGGGCAACAACCATATTCTTTTTATATATATATATACATACAGAGGTACATACGTGTGCAATACAAAAAATATAAACAGTTGGGCACAGACAAAATTTAAAAAAAAAACTCAAAAGATGCTACACAAAACACAAAACACAACCAGCCAGACACACAAACTATGCAAAGAACATCTTTCGTGGTTTTCATCTCTTACCCAAACACTTAACCATTACTAATCCGGGAAAAAAAAAAAAAACCCACCTAAACCTACCTCACACACACCTGGGCAACACAGACCTACGTCATATACCCCTGCATTAAAATACAATGATAAATCATACACATTTTCATCATCATCAACATCATCATCATAAGATATGCATATAGAATGTATAGAAAGACGTATATGTTGCAGCACAACAATCATTTAGGCCACAACGACCTATACGATGTACTCCTGGATAAAAATACAATGATACATTATTAAAACAAGTAACTATTATATTCATTATACATATATAAACAGTCGGTCACAGACAGAATCAAACGAACTCAAAATACGCTCTCTCTAATACAAATGTATGATCCTGCTCGTCGTCCCTTATCCTTCTAAGATTGAAAACTCTATATCTATCTTCTATCTATATATCTACTCGAGGAAATAAACAGGGCCTAATAATACTGGATGACAATGTAAATAGCATGTGTTCAAAAGTTCTAAGAATTCAAAACATTTAACAGAAATTCACACTATGCTGGAAGCTGGAAGCGAACTGTTCTGTGACCTTTGATATCTAAAACCACACTCCGTCTATGAAAAATAAGTACGTAGAATGAGTTAATGAAATAATTTCATATAATTATCTCACAAATCCTTATAGATCATTCAAATCATTTTAAACATTAGATTGAAGCGGACTGTGACCTTTGACCTGGATAGCTAACAACACACTCCATCTGTGAAAAATAAGCACGTAGAATGAGTTAATGAAATGATTTCATAAAATGATCTCACAAATGCTTATAGATCATTCAAATCATTTTAAACATTAGATTGAAGTGGACTGTGACCTCTGACCTGTACTTCTAATACTTACCAGACTCTGTCTATCTGGACATAATAACGGTCACACTGGATTTAAACGCAACACACCTTCCTCCATTCATCCGAACCTATCGCCACCTGAAAGATGACAGCTTCCTGTGTCCAACGATACCACTTACATGCACCTTAGACCTGCGCTTCACGAGATACGCCCAAGTAAGCTTTGGCCAATCAGATGGATAATGCTAATGAGAGTGGAATTAATCAGGATTAAACTCATTTTTATCTATATACTTTCATTAGAGCCTTTCGCCACCTGAAAGATGACAGCTTCCCGGATCCGATGATACCACTTACATGGAATTCGGGCCTACGGTTCTCCAGATGTGCCCAGGTAAGCTTTGGCCAATCAGATGCAATATTCTAATGAGGGTGGATACTAATGAGGGTGAAAGTCGTTTTTATCTATATACCTAGCTGCAAGTTAACCCCAAGATAACCTCTAACCCTTAAACCCTCTAACCCAAGCCCTCAAAACTCAAAAGTTCACCTTCTAAAACTGGAGAGTTATAAGATTGAAATCTATATCTACATATCATCTATATCTATCTATCTATCTATCTATCTATCTATCTATCTATCTATCTAATAAAACTTTTCTGTCACTTCTGAGCAGAATACCTAACACTTACCAGACTCTGTCCTTCCTTCTATCTATCTATCAATCTATCTATTTATTTGTTGCAGCACAACAGTCATTTAGGCCACACTGACCTATACGATATACTCCTGGATAAAAATACAATGATACATTATTAAAACAAGTAACAATTATATTCATTATATATATATATATATATATATATATATATATATATATATCTACCAAATACTATAATACTAAAGGTGTCCACGAGATGGAGGCATAGGATAAGAAATTTTTAAATATTTTAAGGGCAACAACCATATTCTTTTTATATATATATACATACAGAGGTACATACGTGTGCAATACAAAAAATATAAACAGTTGGGCACAGACAAAATTTAAAAAAAAAACTCAAAAGATGCTACACAAAACACAAAACACAACCAGCCAGACACACAAACTATGCAAAGAACATCTTTCGTGGTTTTCATCTCTTACCCAAACGCTTAACCATTACTAATCCGGGAAAAAAAAAAAAAAACCCACCTAAACCGACCTCACACACACCTGGGCAACACAGACCTACGTCATATACCCCTGCATTAAAATACAATGATAAATCATACACATTTTCATCATCATCATCATAAGATATGCATATAGAATATATAGAAAGACGTATATGTTGCAGCACAACAATCATTTAGGCCACAACGACCTATACGAAGTACTCCTGGATAAAAATACAATGATACATTATTAAAACAAGTAACAATTATATTCATTTTATATATATATATATATATATATATATATATATATCTACCAAAGCTATAATACTAAATGTGTCCACGAGATGGAGGCATAGGACAAGAAATTTTTAAATATTTTAAGGGCAACAACCATATTCTTTTTATATATATATATACATACAGAGGTACATACGTGTGCAATACAAAAAATATAAACAGTTGGGCACAGACAAAATTTAAAAAAAAAAACTCAAAAGATGCTACACAAAACACAAAACACAACCAGCCAGACACACAAACTATGCAAAGAACATCTTTCGTGGTTTTCATCTCTTACCCAAACACTTAACCATTACTAATCCGGGAAAAAAAAAAAAAACCCACCTAAACCTACCTCACACACACCTGGGCAACACAGACCTACATCATATACCCCTGCATTAAAATACAATGATAAATCATACACATTTTCATCATCATCAACATCATCATCATAAGATATGCATATAGAATGTATAGAAAAACGTATATGTTGCAGCACAACAATCATTTAGGCCACAACGACCTATACGATGTACTCCTGGATAAAAATACAATGATACATTATTAAAACAAGTAACTATTATATTCATTATACATATATAAACAGTCGGTCACAGACAGAATCAAACGAACTCAAAAGACGCTCTCTCTAATACAAATGTATGATCCTGCTCGTCGTCCCTTATCCTTCTAAGATTGAAAACTCTATATCTATCTTCTATCTATATATCTACTCGAGGAAATAAACAGGGCCTAATAATACTGGATGACAATGTAAATAGCATGTGTTCAAAAGTTCTAAGAATTCAAAACATTTAACAGAAATTCACACTATGCTGGAAGCTGGAAGCGAACTGTTCTGTGACCTTTGATATCTAAAACCACACTCCGTCTATGAAAAATAAGTACGTAGAATGAGTTAATGAAATAATTTCATATAATTATCTCACAAATCCTTATAGATCATTCAAATCATTTTAAACATTAGATTGAAGCGGACTGTGACCTTTGACCTGGATAGCTAACAACACACTCCATCTGTGAAAAATAAGCACCTAGAATGAGTTAATGAAATGATTTCATAAAATGATCTCACAAATGCTTATAGATCATTCAAATCATTTTAAACATTAGATTGAAGTGGACTGTGACCTCTGACCTGTACTTCTAATACTTACCAGACTCTGTCTATCTGGACATAATAACGGTCACACTGGATTTAAACGCAACACACCTTCCTCCATTCATCCGAACCTATCGCCACCTGAAAGATGACAGCTTCCTGTGTCCAACGATACCACTTACATGCACCTTAGACCTGCGCTTCACGAGATACGCCCAAGTAAGCTTTGGCCAATCAGATGGATAATGCTAATGAGAGTGGAATTAATCAGGATTAAACTCATTTTTATCTATATACTTTCATTAGAGCCTTTCGCCACCTGAAAGATGACAGCTTCCCGGATCCGATGATACCACTTACATGGAATTCGGGCCTACGGTTCTCCAGATGTGCCCAGGTAAGCTTTGGCCAATCAGATGCAATATTCTAATGAGGGTGGATACTAATGAGGGTGAAAGTCGTTTTTATCTATATACCTAGCTGCAAGTTAACCCCAAGATAACCTCTAACCCTTAAACCCTCTAACCCAAGCCCTCAAAACTCAAAAGTTCACCTTCTAAAACTGGAGAGTTATAAGATTGAAATCTATATCTACATATCATCTATATCTATCTATCTATCTATCTATCTAATAAAACTTTTCTGTCACTTCTGAGCAGAATACCTAACACTTACCAGACTCTGTCCTTCCTTCTATCTATCTATCAATCTATCTATTTATTTGTTGCAGCACAACAGTCATTTAGGCCACACTGACCTATACGATATACTCCTGGATAAAAATACAATGATACATTATTAAAACAAGTAACAATTATATTCATTATATATATATATATATATATCTACCAAATACTATAATACTAAAGGTGTCCACGAGATGGAGGCATAGGATAAGAAATTTTTAAATATTTTAAGGGCAACAACCATATTCTTTTTATATATATATACATACAGAGGTACATACGTGTGCAATACAAAAAATATAAACAGTTGGGCACAGACAAAATTTAAAAAAAAAACTCAAAAGATGCTACACAAAACACAAAACACAACCAGCCAGACACACAAACTATGCAAAGAACATCTTTCGTGGTTTTCATCTCTTACCCAAACACTTAACCATTACTAATCCGGGAAAAAAAAAAAAAACCCACCTAAACCTACCTCACACACACCTGGGCAACACAGACCTACGTCATATACCCCTGCATTAAAATACAATGATAAATCATACACATTTTCATCATCATCAGCATCATCATCATAAGATATGCATATAGAATGTATAGAAAGACGTATATGTTGCAGCACAACAATCATTTAGGCCACAACGACCTATACGATGTACTCCTGGATAAAAATACAATGATACATTATTAAAACAAGTAACTATTATATTCATTATACATATATAAACAGTCGGTCACAGACAGAATCAAACGAACTCAAAAGACGCTCTCTCTAATACAAATGTATGATCCTGCTCGTCGTCCCTTATCCTTCTAAGATTGAAAACTCTATATCTATCTTCTATCTATATATCTACTCGAGGAAATAAACAGGGGCTAATAGTTCGCCCTCTACTGGATGACAATGTAAATAGCATGTGTTCAAAAGTGCTAAGGATTCAAAACATTTAGCAGAAATTCACTCTATGCTGGATGCTGGAAGCTGGAAGCGAAGTGTTCTGTGACCTTTGATATCTAAAACCACACTCCGTCGATGAAAAATAAGTACGTAGAATGAGTTAATGAAATAATTTCATATAATTATCTCACAAATCCTTATAGATCATTCAAATCATTTTAAACATTAGATTGAAGCGGACTGTGACCTTTGACCTGGATAGCTAACAACACACTCCATCTGTGAAAAATAAGCACGTAGAATGAGTTAATGAAATGATTTCATAAAATGATCTCACAAATGCTTATAGATCATTCAAATCATTTTAAACATTAGATTGTGACCTCTGACCTGTACTTCTAATACTTACCAGACTCTGTCTATCTGGACATAATAATGGTCACACTGCATTTAAACGCAACACACCTTCCTCCATTCATCCGAACCTATCGCCACCTGAAAGATGACAGCTTCCTGTGTCCAACGATACGCTGCTTCAGCTCTTGGATTCTTTCCAATCCTAATCTAACCCTGGAAACCTGACACCTACCCAAACTAACCCCAGGCCCCTGAAACCTACCCAGTTTAACCCTTGACGTGGTCCGTGGTGACATACGTGAGAGAAAAATATATGTATTTTAATTATATGTACCATAAAAAAATAAACATATAAAATATAGTGGATATTATACCTTATATTTTGTGAAACGTATAAAAGTAAGACATAAAAACCAAGGAGTTCGGTGCAAAAAATTCTGTGTGGCAGGCTGGACCAAAGCAGAGCTGAAAGTGGTCAGTGGAAGTAGAAGGACTGCGCACAACCGGAATTGGACCCTGTTTCGATTCTTGAGTGTAAAGTCCCTAACAGGGGCAAATATGAGAAACTATGGCCCTATATCTGAATTTACACCTAAACTTAGCCCTCACAGGGGCAAATATGAGAAACTATGGCCCTATATCTGAATTTACACCTAAACTTAGCCCTCACAGGGGCAAGTATAACAAACTATGGCCCTATATCTGAATTTGCACCTAAACTTAGCCCTCACAGGGGCAAATATAAGAAACTATGGCCCTATATCTGAATTTACACCTAAACTTAGCCCTCACAGGGGCAAGTATGAGAAACTATGGCCCTATATCTGAATTTACACCTAAACTTAGCCCTCACAGGGGCAAATAAGAGAAACTATGGCCCTATATCTGAATTTACACCTAAACTTAGCCCTCACAGGGGCAAATATTAGAAACTATGGCCCTATATCTGAATTTACACCTAAACTTAGCCCTCACAGGGGCAAATATAAGAAACTATGGCCCTATATCTGAATTTACACCTAAACTTAGCCCTCACAGGGGCAAATATTAGAAACTATGGCCCTATATCTGAATTTACACCTAAACTTAGCCCTCACAGGGGCAAATATAAGAAACTATGGCCCTATATCTGAATTTACACCTAAACTTAGCCCTCACAGGGGCAAATATAAGAAACTACAGATCTATACTTTCATTTGGACCTAAAACTTAAGGCTTAATGCCATCAGCGTTCGTTGTCGACTTTTACCTTTGCATTTAACATAAAATACAATCATAAATCATTCACATTTTCATCATCATCATCATCAGATATACATATATAACGTGTAGAAAGACGTATATGTTTGCAGCACAACAATCATTTAGGCCACAACGACCTATACGAAGTACTCCTGGATAAAAATACAATGATACATTATTAAAACAAGTAACAATTATATTCATTTTATATATATATATATATATATATATCTACCAAAGCTATAATACTAAATGTGTCCACGAGATGGAGGCATAGGACAAGAAATTTTTAAATATTTTAAGGGCAACAACCATATTCTTTTTATATATATATACATACAGAGGTACATACGTGTGCAATACAAAAAATATAAACAGTTGGGCACAGACAAAATTTAAAAAAAAAACTCAAAAGATGCTACACAAAACACAAAACACAACCAGCCAGACACACAAACTATGCAAAGAACATCTTTCGTGGTTTTCATCTCTTACCCAAACACTTAACCATTACTAATCCGGGAAAAAAAAAAAAACCCCACCTAAACCTACCTCACACACACCTGGGCAACACAGACCTACGTCATATACCCCTGCATTAAAATACAATGATAAATCATACACATTTTCATCATCATCAACATCATCATCATAAGATATGCATATAGAATGTATAGAAAGACGTATATGTTGCAGCACAACAATCATTTAGGCCACAACGACCTATACGATGTACTCCTGGATAAAAATACAATGATACATTATTAAAACAAGTAACTATTATATTCATTATACATATATAAACAGTCGGTCACAGACAGAATCAAACGAACTCAAAAGACGCTCTCTCTAATACAAATGTATGATCCTGCTCGTCGTCCCTTATCCTTCTAAGATTGAAAACTCTATATCTATCTTCTATCTATATATCTACTCGAGGAAATAAACAGGGGCTAATAGTTCGCCCTCTACTGGATGACAATGTAAATAGCATGTGTTCAAAAGTGCTAAGGATTCAAAACATTTAGCAGAAATTCACTCTATGCTGGATGCTGGAAGCTGGAAGCGAAGTGTTCTGTGACCTTTGATATCTAAAACCACACTCCGTCGATGAAAAATAAGTACGTAGAATGAGTTAATGAAATAATTTCATATAATTATCTCACAAATCCTTATAGATCATTCAAATCATTTTAAACATTAGATTGAAGCGGACTGTGACCTTTGACCTGGATAGCTAACAACACACTCCATCTGTGAAAAATAAGCACGTAGAATGAGTTAATGAAATGATTTCATAAAATGATCTCACAAATGCTTATAGATCATTCAAATCATTTTAAACATTAGATTGTGACCTCTGACCTGTACTTCTAATACTTACCAGACTCTGTCTATCTGGACATAATAATGGTCACACTGCATTTAAACGCAACACACCTTCCTCCATTCATCCGAACCTATCGCCACCTGAAAGATGACAGCTTCCTGTGTCCAACGATACGCTGCTTCAGCTCTTGGATTCTTTCCAATCCTAATCTAACCCTGGAAACCTGACACCTACCCAAACTAACCCCAGGCCCCTGAAACCTACCCAGTTTAACCCTTGACGTGGTCCGTGGTGACATACGTGAGAGAAAAATATATGTATTTTAATTATATGTACCATAAAAAAATAAACATATAAAATATAGTGGATATTATACCTTATATTTTGTGAAACGTATAAAAGTAAGACATAAAAACCAAGGAGTTCGGTGCAAAAAATTCTGTGTGGCAGGCTGGACCAAAGCAGAGCTGAAAGTGGTCAGTGGAAGTAGAAGGACTGCGCACAACCGGAATTGGACCCTGTTTCGATTCTTGAGTGTAAAGTCCCTAACAGGGGCAAATATGAGAAACTATGGCCCTATATCTGAATTTACACCTAAACTTAGCCCTCACAGGGGCAAATATGAGAAACTATGGCCCTATATCTGAATTTACACCTAAACTTAGCCCTCACAGGGGCAAGTATAACAAACTATGGCCCTATATCTGAATTTACACCTAAACTTAGCCCTCACAGGGGCAAGTATAACAAACTATGGCCCTATATCTGAATTTGCACCTAAACTTAGCCCTCACAGGGGCAAATATAAGAAACTATGGCCCTATATCTGAATTTACACCTAAACTTAGCCCTCACATGGGCAAGTATAAGAAACTATGGCCCTATATCTGAATTTACACCTAAACTTAGCCCTCACAGGGGCAAGTATAAGAAACTATGGCCCTATATCTGAATTTACACCTAAACTTAGCCCTCACAGGGGCAAATAAGAGAAACTATGGCCCTATATCTGAATTTACACCTAAACTTAGCCCTCACAGGGGCAAATATTAGAAACTATGGCCCTATATCTGAATTTACACCTAAACTTAGCCCTCACAGGGGCAAATATGAGAAACTATGGCCCTATATCTGAATTTACACCTAAACTTAGCCCTCACAGGGGCAAATAAGAGAAACTATGGCCCTATATCTGAATTTACACCTAAACTTAGCCCTCACAGGGGCAAATATTAGAAACTATGGCCCTATATCTGAATTTACACCTAAACTTAGCCCTCACAGGGGCAAATATAAGAAACTATGGCCCTATATCTGAATTTACACCTAAACTTAGCCCTCACAGGGGCAAATATAAGAAACTATGGCCCTATATCTGAATTTACACCTAAACTTAGCCCTCACAGGGGCAAATATAAGAAACTACAGATCTATACTTTCATTTGGACCTAAAACTTAAGGCTTAATGCCATCAGCGTTCGTCGTCGACTTTTACCTTTGCATTTACCATAAAATACAATCATAAATCATTCACATTTTCATCATCATCATCATCAGATATACATATATAACGTGTAGAAAGACGTATATGTTTGCAGCACAACAATCATTTAGGCCACAACGACCTATACGAAGTACTCCTGGATAAAAATACAATGATACATTATTAAAACAAGTAACAATTATATTCATTTTATATATATATATATCTACCAAAGCTATAATACTAAATGTGTCCACGAGATGGAGGCATAGGACAAGAAATTTTTAAATATTTTAAGGGCAACAACCATATTCTTTTTATATATATATACATACAGAGGTACATACGTGTGCAATACAAAAAATATAAACAGTTGGGCACAGACAAAATTTAAAAAAAAAACTCAAAAGATGCTACACAAAACACAAAACACAACCAGCCAGACACACAAACTATGCAAAGAACATCTTTCGTGGTTTTCATCTCTTACCCAAATACTTAACCATTACTAATCCGGGAAAAAAAAAAAAAACCCACCTAAACCTACCTCACACACACCTGGGCAACACAGACCTACGTCATATACCCCTGCATTAAAATACAATGATAAATCATACACATTTTCATCATCATCAACATCATCATCATAAGATATGCATATAGAATGTATAGAAAGACGTATATGTTGCAGCACAACAATCATTTAGGCCACAACGACCTATACGATGTACTCCTGGATAAAAATACAATGATACATTATTAAAACAAGTAACTATTATATTCATTATACATATATAAACAGTCGGTCACAGACAGAATCAAACGAACTCAAAAGACGCTCTCTCTAATACAAATGTATGATCCTGCTCGTCGTCCCTTATCCTTCTAAGATTGAAAACTCTATATCTATCTTCTATCTATATATCTACTCGAGGAAATAAACAGGGCCTAATAATACTGGATGACAATGTAAATAGCATGTGTTCAAAAGTTCTAAGAATTCAAAACATTTAACAGAAATTCACACTATGCTGGAAGCTGGAAGCGAACTGTTCTGTGACCTTTGATATCTAAAACCACACTCCGTCTATGAAAAATAAGTACGTAGAATGAGTTAATGAAATAATTTCATATAATTATCTCACAAATCCTTATAGATCATTCAAATCATTTTAAACATTAGATTGAAGCGGACTGTGACCTTTGACCTGGATAGCTAACAACACACTCCATCTGTGAAAAATAAGCACGTAGAATGAGTTAATGAAATGATTTCATAAAATGATCTCACAAATGCTTATAGATCATTCAAATCATTTTAAACATTAGATTGAAGTGGACTGTGACCTCTGACCTGTACTTCTAATACTTACCAGACTCTGTCTATCTGGACATAATAACGGTCACACTGGATTTAAACGCAACACACCTTCCTCCATTCATCCGAACCTATCGCCACCTGAAAGATGACAGCTTCCTGTGTCCAACGATACCACTTACATGCACCTTAGACCTGCGCTTCACGAGATACGCCCAAGTAAGCTTTGGCCAATCAGATGGATAATGCTAATGAGAGTGGAATTAATCAGGATTAAACTCATTTTTATCTATATACTTTCATTAGAGCCTTTCGCCACCTGAAAGATGACAGCTTCCCGGATCCGATGATACCACTTACATGGAATTCGGGCCTACGGTTCTCCAGATGTGCCCAGGTAAGCTTTGGCCAATCAGATGCAATATTCTAATGAGGGTGGATACTAATGAGGGTGAAAGTCGTTTTTATCTATATACCTAGCTGCAAGTTAACCCCAAGATAACCTCTAACCCTTAAACCCTCTAACCCAAGCCCTCAAAACTCAAAAGTTCACCTTCTAAAACTGGAGAGTTATAAGATTGAAATCTATATCTACATATCATCTATATCTATCTATCTATCTATCTATCTATCTAATAAAACTTTTCTGTCACTTCTGAGCAGAATACCTAACACTTACCAGACTCTGTCCTTCCTTCTATCTATCTATCAATCTATCTATTTATTTGTTGCAGCACAACAGTCATTTAGGCCACACTGACCTATACGATATACTCCTGGATAAAAATACAATGATACATTATTAAAACAAGTAACAATTATATTCATTATATATATATATATATATATATATCTACCAAATACTATAATACTAAAGGTGTCCACGAGATGGAGGCATAGGATAAGAAATTTTTAAATATTTTAAGGGCAACAACCATATTCTTTTTATATATATATACATACAGAGGTACATACGTGTGCAATACAAAAAATATAAACAGTTGGGCACAGACAAAATTTAAAAAAAAAACTCAAAAGATGCTACACAAAACACAAAACACAACCAGCCAGACACACAAACTATGCAAAGAACATCTTTCGTGGTTTTCATCTCTTACCCAAACACTTAACCATTACTAATCCGGGAAAAAAAAAAAAAAACCCACCTAAACCTACCTCACACACACCTGGGCAACACAGACCTACGTCATATACCCCTGCATTAAAATACAATGATAAATCATACACATTTTCATCATCATCATCATAAGATATGCATATAGAATATATAGAAAGACGTATATGTTGCAGCACAACAATCATTTAGGCCACAACGACCTATACGAAGTACTCCTGGATAAAAATACAATGATACATTATTAAAACAAGTAACAATTATATTCATTATACATATATAAACAGTCGGTCACAGACAGAATCAAACGAACTCAAAAGACGCTCTCTCTAATACAAATGTATGATCCTGCTCGTCGTCCCTTATCCTTCTAAGATTGAAAACTCTATATCTATCTTCTATCTATATATCTACTCGAGGAAATAAACAGGGGCTAATAGTTCGCCCTCTACTGGATGACAATGTAAATAGCATGTGTTCAAAAGTGCTAAGGATTCAAAACATTTAGCAGAAATTCACTCTATGCTGGATGCTGGAAGCTGGAAGCGAAGTGTTCTGTGACCTTTGATATCTAAAACCACACTCCGTCGATGAAAAATAAGTACGTAGAATGAGTTAATGAAATAATTTCATATAATTATCTCACAAATCCTTATAGATCATTCAAATCATTTTAAACATTAGATTGAAGCGGACTGTGACCTTTGACCTGGATAGCTAACAACACACTCCATCTGTGAAAAATAAGCACGTAGAATGAGTTAATGAAATGATTTCATAAAATGATCTCACAAATGCTTATAGATCATTCAAATCATTTTAAACATTAGATTGTGACCTCTGACCTGTACTTCTAATACTTACCAGACTCTGTCTATCTGGACATAATAACGGTCACACTGCATTTAAACGCAACACACCTTCCTCCATTCATCCGAACCTATCGCCACCTGAAAGATGACAGCTTCCTGTGTCCAACGATACGCTGCTTCAGCTCTTGGATTCTTTCCAATCCTAATCTAACCCTGGAAACCTGACACCTACCCAAACTAACCCCAGGCCCCTGAAACCTACCCAGTTTAACCCTTGACGTGGTCCGTGGTGACATACGTGAGAGAAAAATATATGTATTTTAATTATATGTACCATAAAAAAATAAACATATAAAATATAGTGGATATTATACCTTATATTTTGTGAAACGTATAAAAGTAAGACATAAAAACCAAGGAGTTCGGTGCAAAAAATTCTGTGTGGCAGGCTGGACCAAAGCAGAGCTGAAAGTGGTCAGTGGAAGTAGAAGGACTGCGCACAACCGGAATTGGACCCTGTTTCGATTCTTGAGTGTAAAGTCCCTAACAGGGGCAAATATGAGAAACTATGGCCCTATATCTGAATTTACACCTAAACTTAGCCCTCACAGGGGCAAATATGAGAAACTATGGCCCTATATCTGAATTTGCACCTAAACTTAGCCCTCACAGGGGCAAGTATAACAAACTATGGCCCTATATCTGAATTTACACCTAAACTTAGCCCTCACAGGGGCAAGTATAAGAAACTATGGCCCTATATCTGAATTTACACCTAAACTTAGCCCTCACATGGGCAAGTATAAGAAACTATGGCCCTATATCTGAATTTGCACCTAAACTTAGCCCTCACAGGGGCAAATATAAGAAACTATGGCCCTATATCTGAATTTACACCTAAACTTAGCCCTCACAGGGGCAAGTATAAGAAACTATGGCCCTATATCTGAATTTACACCTAAACTTAGCCCTCACAGGGGCAAGTATAAGAAACTATGGCCCTATATCTGAATTTACACCTAAACTTAGCCCTCACAGGGGCAAATAAGAGAAACTATGGCCCTATATCTGAATTTACACCTAAACTTAGCCCTCACAGGGGCAAATAAGAGAAACTATGGCCCTATATCTGAATTTACACCTAAACTTAGCCCTCACAGGGGCAAATATTAGAAACTATGGCCCTATATCTGAATTTACACCTAAACTTAGCCCTCACAGGGGCAAATATAAGAAACTATGGCCCTATATCTGAATTTACACCTAAACTTAGCCCTCACAGGGGCAAATAAGAGAAACTATGGCCCTATATCTGAATTTACACCTAAACTTAGCCCTCACAGGGGCAAATATTAGAAACTATGGCCCTATATCTGAATTTACACCTAAACTTAGCCCTCACAGGGGCAAGTATAACAAACTATGGCCCTATATCTGAATTTGCACCTAAACATAGCCCTCACAGGGGCAAATATAAGAAACTATGGCCCTATATCTGAATTTACACCTAAACTTAGCCCTCACAGGGGCAAGTATGAGAAACTATGGCCCTATATCTGAATTTACACCTAAACTTAGCCCTCACAGGGGCAAATAAGAGAAACTATGGCCCTATATCTGAATTTACACCTAAACTTAGCCCTCACAGGGGCAAATATTAGAAACTATGGCCCTATATCTGAATTTACACCTAAACTTAGCCCTCACAGGGGCAAATATAAGAAACTATGGCCCTATATCTGAATTTACACCTAAACTTAGCCCTCACAGGGGCAAATAAGAGAAACTATGGCCCTATATCTGAATTTACACCTAAACTTAGCCCTCACAGGGGCAAATATTAGAAACTATGGCCCTATATCTGAATTTACACCTAAACTTAGCCCTCACAGGGGCAAATATAAGAAACTATGGCCCTATATCTGAATTTACACCTAAACTTAGCCCTCACAGGGGCAAATATAAGAAACTACAGATCTATACTTTCATTTGGACCTAAAACTTAAGGCTTAATGCCATCAGCGTTCGTTGTCGACTTTTACCTTTGCATTTACCATAAAATACAATCATAAATCATTCACATTTTCATCATCATCATCATCAGATATACATATATAACGTGTAGAAAGACGTATATGTTTGCAGCACAACAATCATTTAGGCCACAACGACCTATACGAAGTACTCCTGGATAAAAATACAATGATACATTATTAAAACAAGTAACAATTATATTCATTTTATATATATATATATATATATATATATCTACCAAAGCTATAATACTAAATGTGTCCACGAGATGGAGGCATAGGACAAGAAATTTTTAAATATTTTAAGGGCAACAACCATATTCTTTTTATATATATATACATACAGAGGTACATACGTGTGCAATACAAAAAATATAAACAGTTGGGCACAGACAAAATTTAAAAAAAAAACTCAAAAGATGCTACACAAAACACAAAACACAACCAGCCAGACACACAAACTATGCAAAGAACATCTTTCGTGGTTTTCATCTCTTACCCAAACACTTAACCATTACTAATCCGGGAAAAAAAAAAAAAACCCACCTAAACCTACCTCACACACACCTGGGCAACACAGACCTACGTCATATACCCCTGCATTAAAATACAATGATAAATCATACACATTTTCATCATCATCAACATCATCATCATAAGATATGCATATAGAATGTATAGAAAGACGTATATGTTGCAGCACAACAATCATTTAGGCCACAACGACCTATACGATGTACTCCTGGATAAAAATACAATGATACATTATTAAAACAAGTAACTATTATATTCATTATACATATATAAACAGTCGGTCACAGACAGAATCAAACGAACTCAAAAGACGCTCTCTCTAATACAAATGTATGATCCTGCTCGTCGTCCCTTATCCTTCTAAGATTGAAAACTCTATATCTATCTTCTATCTATATATCTACTCGAGGAAATAAACAGGGGCTAATAATACTGGATGACAATGTAAATAGCATGTGTTCAAAAGTTCTAAGAATTCAAAACATTTAACAGAAATTCACACTATGCTGGAAGCTGGAAGCGAACTGTTCTGTGACCTTTGATATCTAAAACCACACTCCGTCTATGAAAAATAAGTACGTAGAATGAGTTAATGAAATAATTTCATATAATTATCTCACAAATCCTTATAGATCATTCAAATCATTTTAAACATTAGATTGAAGCGGACTGTGACCTTTGACCTGGATAGCTAACAACACACTCCATCTGTGAAAAATAAGCACGTAGAATGAGTTAATGAAATGATTTCATAAAATGATCTCACAAATGCTTATAGATCATTCAAATCATTTTAAACATTAGATTGAAGTGGACTGTGACCTCTGACCTGTACTTCTAATACTTACCAGACTCTGTCTATCTGGACATAATAACGGTCACACTGGATTTAAACGCAACACACCTTCCTCCATTCATCCGAACCTATCGCCACCTGAAAGATGACAGCTTCCTGTGTCCAACGATACCACTTACATGCACCTTAGACCTGCGCTTCACGAGATACGCCCAAGTAAGCTTTGGCCAATCAGATGGATAATGCTAATGAGAGTGGAATTAATCAGGATTAAACTCATTTTTATCTATATACTTTCATTAGAGCCTTTCGCCACCTGAAAGATGACAGCTTCCCGGATCCGATGATACCACTTACATGGAATTCGGGCCTACGGTTCTCCAGATGTGCCCAGGTAAGCTTTGGCCAATCAGATGCAATATTCTAATGAGGGTGGATACTAATGAGGGTGAAAGTCGTTTTTATCTATATACCTAGCTGCAAGTTAACCCCAAGATAACCTCTAACCCTTAAACCCTCTAACCCAAGCCCTCAAAACTCAAAAGTTCACCTTCTAAAACTGGAGAGTTATAAGATTGAAATCTATATCTACATATCATCTATATCTATCTATCTATCTATCTATCTAATAAAACTTTTCTGTCACTTCTGAGCAGAATACCTAACACTTACCAGACTCTGTCCTTCCTTCTATCTATCTATCAATCTATCTATTTATTTGTTGCAGCACAACAGTCATTTAGGCCACACTGACCTATACGATATACTCCTGGATAAAAATACAATGATACATTATTAAAACAAGTAACAATTATATTCATTATATATATATATATATATATATATATATATATATATATATATCTACCAAATACTATAATACTAAAGGTGTCCACGAGATGGAGGCATAGGATAAGAAATTTTTAAATATTTTAAGGGCAACAACCATATTCTTTTTATATATATATACATACAGAGGTACATACGTGTGCAATACAAAAAATATAAACAGTTGGGCACAGACAAAATTTAAAAAAAAAAACTCAAAAGATGCTACACAAAACACAAAACACAACCAGCCAGACACACAAACTATGCAAAGAACATCTTTCGTGGTTTTCATCTCTTACCCAAACACTTAACCATTACTAATCCGGGAAAAAAAAAAAAAAACCCACCTAAACCGACCTCACACACACCTGGGCAACACAGACCTACGTCATATACCCCTGCATTAAAATACAATGATAAATCATACACATTTTCATCATCATCATCATAAGATATGCATATAGAATGTATAGAAAGACGTATATGTTGCAGCACAACAATCATTTAGGCCACAACGACCTATACGAAGTACTCCTGGATAAAAATACAATGATACATTATTAAAACAAGTAACAATTATATTCATTATACATATATAAACAGTCGGTCACAGACAGAATCAAACGAACTCAAAAGACGCTCTCTCTAATACAAATGTATGATCCTGCTCGTCGTCCCTTATCCTTCTAAGATTGAAAACTCTATATCTATCTTCTATCTATATATCTACTCGAGGAAATAAACAGGGCCTAATAATACTGGATGACAATGTAAATAGCATGTGTTCAAAAGTTCTAAGAATTCAAAACATTTAACAGAAATTCACACTATGCTGGAAGCTGGAAGCGAACTGTTCTGTGACCTTTGATATCTAAAACCACACTCCGTCTATGAAAAATAAGTACGTAGAATGAGTTAATGAAATAATTTCATATAATTATCTCACAAATCCTTATAGATCATTCAAATCATTTTAAACATTAGATTGAAGCGGACTGTGACCTTTGACCTGGATAGCTAACAACACACTCCATCTGTGAAAAATAAGCACGTAGAATGAGTTAATGAAATGATTTCATAAAATGATCTCACAAATGCTTATAGATCATTCAAATCATTTTAAACATTAGATTGTGACCTCTGACCTGTACTTCTAATACTTACCAGACTCTGTCTATCTGGACATAATAATGGTCACACTGCATTTAAACGTAACACACCTTCCTCCATTCATCCGAACCTATCGCCACCTGAAAGATGACAGCTTCCTGTGTCCAACGATACGCTGCTTCAGCTCTTGGATTCTTTCCAATCCTAATCTAACCCTGGAAACCTGACACCTACCCAAACTAACCCCAGGCCCCTGAAACCTACCCAGTTTAACCCTTGACGTGGTCCGTGGTGACATACGTGAGAGAAAAATATATGTATTTTAATTATATGTACCATAAAAAAATAAACATATAAAATATAGTGGATATTATACCTTATATTTTGTGAAACGTATAAAAGTAAGACATAAAAACCAAGGAGTTCGGTGCAAAAAATTCTGTGTGGCAGGCTGGACCAAAGCAGAGCTGAAAGTGGTCAGTGGAAGTAGAAGGACTGCGCACAACCGGAATTGGACCCTGTTTCGATTCTTGAGTGTAAAGTCCCTAACAGGGGCAAATATGAGAAACTATGGCCCTATATCTGAATTTACACCTAAACTTAGCCCTCACGGGGCAAATATGAGAAACTATGGCCCTATATCTGAATTTACACCTAAACTTAGCCCTCACAGGGGCAAGTATAACAAACTATGGCCCTATATCTGAATTTACACCTAAACTTAGCCCTCACAGGGGCAAGTATAACAAACTATGGCCCTATATCTGAATTTGCACCTAAACTTAGCCCTCACAGGGGCAAATATAAGAAACTATGGCCCTATATCTGAATTTACACCTAAACTTAGCCCTCACAGGGGCAAATAAGAGAAACTATGGCCCTATATCTGAATTTACACCTAAACTTAGCCCTCACAGGGGCAAGTATAACAAACTATGGCCCTATATCTGAATTTGCACCTAAACTTAGCCCTCACAGGGGCAAATAAGAGAAACTATGGCCCTATATCTGAATTTACACCTAAACTTAGCCCTCACAGGGGCAAGTATAAGAAACTATGGCCCTATATCTGAATTTACACCTAAACTTAGCCCTCACAGGGGCAAGTATGAGAAACTATGGCCCTATATCTGAATTTACACCTAAACTTAGCCCTCACAGGGGCAAATAAGAGAAACTATGGCCCTATATCTGAATTTACACCTAAACTTAGCCCTCACAGGGGCAAATATTAGAAACTATGGCCCTATATCTGAATTTACACCTAAACTTAGCCCTCACAGGGGCAAATATAAGAAACTATGGCCCTATATCTGAATTTACACCTAAACTTAGCCCTCACAGGGGCAAATAAGAGAAACTATGGCCCTATATCTGAATTTACACCTAAACTTAGCCCTCACAGGGGCAAATATTAGAAACTATGGCCCTATATCTGAATTTACACCTAAACTTAGCCCTCACAGGGGCAAATAAGAGAAACTATGGCCCTTTATCTGAATTTACACCTAAACTTAGCCCTCACAGGGGCAAATATTAGAAACTATGGCCCTATATCTGAATTTACACCTAAACTTAGCCCTCACAGGGGCAAATATAAGAAACTATGGCCCTATATCTGAATTTACACCTAAACTTAGCCCTCACAGGGGCAAATATAAGAAACTACAGATCTATACTTTCATTTGGACCTAAAACTTAAGGCTTAATGCCATCAGCGTTCGTTGTCGACTTTTACCTTTGCATTTACCATAAAATACAATCATAAATCATTCACATTTTCATCATCATCATCATCAGATATACATATATAACGTGTAGAAAGACGTATATGTTTGCAGCACAACAATCATTTAGGCCACAACGACCTATACGAAGTACTCCTGGATAAAAATACAATGATACATTATTAAAACAAGTAACAATTATATTCATTTTATATATATATATATATATATATATATATATATATATATATATATATCTACCAAAGCTATAATACTAAATGTGTCCACGAGATGGAGGCATAGGACAAGAAATTTTTAAATATTTTAAGGGCAACAACCATATTCTTTTTATATATATATACATACAGAGGTACATACGTGTGCAATACAAAAAATATAAACAGTTGGGCACAGACAAAATTTAAAAAATAAACTCAAAAGATGCTACACAAAACACAAAACACAACCAGCCAGACACACAAACTATGCAAAGAACATCTTTCGTGGTTTTCATCTCTTACCCAAACACTTAACCATTACTAATCCGGGAAAAAAAAAAAAAAAACCCACCTAAACCTACCTCACACACACCTGGGCAACACAGACCTACGTCATATACCCCTGCATTAAAATACAATGATAAATCATACACATTTTCATCATCATCAACATCATCATCATAAGATATGCATATAGAATGTATAGAAAGACGTATATGTTGCAGCACAACAATCATTTAGGCCACAACGACCTATACGATGTACTCCTGGATAAAAATACAATGATACATTATTAAAACAAGTAACTATTATATTCATTATACATATATAAACAGTCGGTCACAGACAGAATCAAACGAACTCAAAAGACGCTCTCTCTAATACAAATGTATGATCCTGCTCGTCGTCCCTTATCCTTCTAAGATTGAAAACTCTATATCTATCTTCTATCTATATATCTACTCGAGGAAATAAACAGGGCCTAATAATACTGGATGACAATGTAAATAGCATGTGTTCAAAAGTTCTAAGAATTCAAAACATTTAACAGAAATTCACACTATGCTGGAAGCTGGAAGCGAACTGTTCTGTGACCTTTGATATCTAAAACCACACTCCGTCTATGAAAAATAAGTACGTAGAATGAGTTAATGAAATAATTTCATATAATTATCTCACAAATCCTTATAGATCATTCAAATCATTTTAAACATTAGATTGAAGCGGACTGTGACCTTTGACCTGGATAGCTAACAACACACTCCATCTGTGAAAAATAAGCACGTAGAATGAGTTAATGAAATGATTTCATAAAATGATCTCACAAATGCTTATAGATCATTCAAATCATTTTAAACATTAGATTGAAGTGGACTGTGACCTCTGACCTGTACTTCTAATACTTACCAGACTCTGTCTATCTGGACATAATAACGGTCACACTGGATTTAAACGCAACACACCTTCCTCCATTCATCCGAACCTATCGCCACCTGAAAGATGACAGCTTCCTGTGTCCAACGATACCACTTACATGCACCTTAGACCTGCGCTTCACGAGATACGCCCAAGTAAGCTTTGGCCAATCAGATGGATAATGCTAATGAGAGTGGAATTAATCAGGATTAAACTCATTTTTATCTATATACTTTCATTAGAGCCTTTCGCCACCTGAAAGATGACAGCTTCCCGGATCCGATGATACCACTTACATGGAATTCGGGCCTACGGTTCTCCAGATGTGCCCAGGTAAGCTTTGGCCAATCAGATGCAATATTCTAATGAGGGTGGATACTAATGAGGGTGAAAGTCGTTTTTATCTATATACCTAGCTGCAAGTTAACCCCAAGATAACCTCTAACCCTTAAACCCTCTAACCCAAGCCCTCAAAACTCAAAAGTTCACCTTCTAAAACTGGAGAGTTATAAGATTGAAATCTATATCTACATATCATCTATATCTATCTATCTATCTATCTATCTAATAAAACTTTTCTGTCACTTCTGAGCAGAATACCTAACACTTACCAGACTCTGTCCTTCCTTCTATCTATCTATCAATCTATCTATTTATTTGTTGCAGCACAACAGTCATTTAGGCCACACTGACCTATACGATATACTCCTGGATAAAAATACAATGATACATTATTAAAACAAGTAACAATTATATTCATTATATATATATATATATATATATATATATATATATATATATATATATATATCTACCAAATACTATAATACTAAAGGTGTCCACGAGATGGAGGCATAGGATAAGAAATTTTTAAATATTTTAAGGGCAACAACCATATTCTTTTTATATATATATACATACAGAGGTACATACGTGTGCAATACAAAAAATATAAACAGTTGGGCACAGACAAAATTTAAAAAAAAAAACTCAAAAGATGCTACACAAAACACAAAACACAACCAGCCAGACACACAAACTATGCAAAGAACATCTTTCGTGGTTTTCATCTCTTACCCAAACACTTAACCATTACTAATCCGGGAAAAAAAAAAAAAAACCCACCTAAACCGACCTCACACACACCTGGGCAACACAGACCTACGTCATATACCCCTGCATTAAAATACAATGATAAATCATACACATTTTCATCATCATCATCATAAGATATGCATATAGAATGTATAGAAAGACGTATATGTTGCAGCACAACAATCATTTAGGCCACAACGACCTATACGAAGTACTCCTGGATAAAAATACAATGATACATTATTAAAACAAGTAACAATTATATTCATTATACATATATAAACAGTCGGTCACAGACAGAATCAAACGAACTCAAAAGACGCTCTCTCTAATACAAATGTATGATCCTGCTCGTCGTCCCTTATCCTTCTAAGATTGAAAACTCTATATCTATCTTCTATCTATATATCTACTCGAGGAAATAAACAGGGCCTAATAATACTGGATGACAATGTAAATAGCATGTGTTCAAAAGTTCTAAGAATTCAAAACATTTAACAGAAATTCACACTATGCTGGAAGCTGGAAGCGAACTGTTCTGTGACCTTTGATATCTAAAACCACACTCCGTCTATGAAAAATAAGTACGTAGAATGAGTTAATGAAATAATTTCATATAATTATCTCACAAATCCTTATAGATCATTCAAATCATTTTAAACATTAGATTGAAGCGGACTGTGACCTTTGACCTGGATAGCTAACAACACACTCCATCTGTGAAAAATAAGCACGTAGAATGAGTTAATGAAATGATTTCATAAAATGATCTCACAAATGCTTATAGATCATTCAAATCATTTTAAACATTAGATTGTGACCTCTGACCTGTACTTCTAATACTTACCAGACTCTGTCTATCTGGACATAATAATGGTCACACTGCATTTAAACGTAACACACCTTCCTCCATTCATCCGAACCTATCGCCACCTGAAAGATGACAGCTTCCTGTGTCCAACGATACGCTGCTTCAGCTCTTGGATTCTTTCCAATCCTAATCTAACCCTGGAAACCTGACACCTACCCAAACTAACCCCAGGCCCCTGAAACCTACCCAGTTTAACCCTTGACGTGGTCCGTGGTGACATACGTGAGAGAAAAATATATGTATTTTAATTATATGTACCATAAAAAAATAAACATATAAAATATAGTGGATATTATACCTTATATTTTGTGAAACGTATAAAAGTAAGACATAAAAACCAAGGAGTTCGGTGCAAAAAATTCTGTGTGGCAGGCTGGACCAAAGCAGAGCTGAAAGTGGTCAGTGGAAGTAGAAGGACTGCGCACAACCGGAATTGGACCCTGTTTCGATTCTTGAGTGTAAAGTCCCTAACAGGGGCAAATATGAGAAACTATGGCCCTATATCTGAATTTACACCTAAACTTAGCCCTCACGGGGCAAATATGAGAAACTATGGCCCTATATCTGAATTTACACCTAAACTTAGCCCTCACAGGGGCAAGTATAACAAACTATGGCCCTATATCTGAATTTACACCTAAACTTAGCCCTCACAGGGGCAAGTATAACAAACTATGGCCCTATATCTGAATTTGCACCTAAACTTAGCCCTCACAGGGGCAAATATAAGAAACTATGGCCCTATATCTGAATTTACACCTAAACTTAGCCCTCACAGGGGCAAATAAGAGAAACTATGGCCCTATATCTGAATTTACACCTAAACTTAGCCCTCACAGGGGCAAGTATAACAAACTATGGCCCTATATCTGAATTTGCACCTAAACTTAGCCCTCACAGGGGCAAATAAGAGAAACTATGGCCCTATATCTGAATTTACACCTAAACTTAGCCCTCACAGGGGCAAGTATAAGAAACTATGGCCCTATATCTGAATTTACACCTAAACTTAGCCCTCACAGGGGCAAGTATGAGAAACTATGGCCCTATATCTGAATTTACACCTAAACTTAGCCCTCACAGGGGCAAATAAGAGAAACTATGGCCCTATATCTGAATTTACACCTAAACTTAGCCCTCACAGGGGCAAATATTAGAAACTATGGCCCTATATCTGAATTTACACCTAAACTTAGCCCTCACAGGGGCAAATATAAGAAACTATGGCCCTATATCTGAATTTACACCTAAACTTAGCCCTCACAGGGGCAAATAAGAGAAACTATGGCCCTATATCTGAATTTACACCTAAACTTAGCCCTCACAGGGGCAAATATTAGAAACTATGGCCCTATATCTGAATTTACACCTAAACTTAGCCCTCACAGGGGCAAATAAGAGAAACTATGGCCCTTTATCTGAATTTACACCTAAACTTAGCCCTCACAGGGGCAAATATTAGAAACTATGGCCCTATATCTGAATTTACACCTAAACTTAGCCCTCACAGGGGCAAATATAAGAAACTATGGCCCTATATCTGAATTTACACCTAAACTTAGCCCTCACAGGGGCAAATATAAGAAACTACAGATCTATACTTTCATTTGGACCTAAAACTTAAGGCTTAATGCCATCAGCGTTCGTTGTCGACTTTTACCTTTGCATTTACCATAAAATACAATCATAAATCATTCACATTTTCATCATCATCATCATCAGATATACATATATAACGTGTAGAAAGACGTATATGTTTGCAGCACAACAATCATTTAGGCCACAACGACCTATACGAAGTACTCCTGGATAAAAATACAATGATACATTATTAAAACAAGTAACAATTATATTCATTTTATATATATATATATATATATATATATATATATCTACCAAAGCTATAATACTAAATGTGTCCACGAGATGGAGGCATAGGACAAGAAATTTTTAAATATTTTAAGGGCAACAACCATATTCTTTTTATATATATATACATACAGAGGTACATACGTGTGCAATACAAAAAATATAAACAGTTGGGCACAGACAAAATTTAAAAAATAAACTCAAAAGATGCTACACAAAACACAAAACACAACCAGCCAGACACACAAACTATGCAAAGAACATCTTTCGTGGTTTTCATCTCTTACCCAAACACTTAACCATTACTAATCCGGGAAAAAAAAAAAAAAAACCCACCTAAACCTACCTCACACACACCTGGGCAACACAGACCTACGTCATATACCCCTGCATTAAAATACAATGATAAATCATACACATTTTCATCATCATCAACATCATCATCATAAGATATGCATATAGAATGTATAGAAAGACGTATATGTTGCAGCACAACAATCATTTAGGCCACAACGACCTATACGATGTACTCCTGGATAAAAATACAATGATACATTATTAAAACAAGTAACTATTATATTCATTATACATATATAAACAGTCGGTCACAGACAGAATCAAACGAACTCAAAAGACGCTCTCTCTAATACAAATGTATGATCCTGCTCGTCGTCCCTTATCCTTCTAAGATTGAAAACTCTATATCTATCTTCTATCTATATATCTACTCGAGGAAATAAACAGGGCCTAATAATACTGGATGACAATGTAAATAGCATGTGTTCAAAAGTTCTAAGAATTCAAAACATTTAACAGAAATTCACACTATGCTGGAAGCTGGAAGCGAACTGTTCTGTGACCTTTGATATCTAAAACCACACTCCGTCTATGAAAAATAAGTACGTAGAATGAGTTAATGAAATAATTTCATATAATTATCTCACAAATCCTTATAGATCATTCAAATCATTTTAAACATTAGATTGAAGCGGACTGTGACCTTTGACCTGGATAGCTAACAACACACTCCATCTGTGAAAAATAAGCACGTAGAATGAGTTAATGAAATGATTTCATAAAATGATCTCACAAATGCTTATAGATCATTCAAATAATTTTAAACATTAGATTGAAGTGGACTGTGACCTCTGACCTGTACTTCTAATACTTACCAGACTCTGTCTATCTGGACATAATAACGGTCACACTGGATTTAAACGCAACACACCTTCCTCCATTCATCCGAACCTATCGCCACCTGAAAGATGACAGCTTCCTGTGTCCAACGATACCACTTACATGCACCTTAGACCTGCGCTTCACGAGATACGCCCAAGTAAGCTTTGGCCAATCAGATGGATAATGCTAATGAGAGTGGAATTAATCAGGATTAAACTCATTTTTATCTATATACTTTCATTAGAGCCTTTCGCCACCTGAAAGATGACAGCTTCCCGGATCCGATGATACCACTTACATGGAATTCGGGCCTACGGTTCTCCAGATGTGCCCAGGTAAGCTTTGGCCAATCAGATGCAATATTCTAATGAGGGTGGATACTAATGAGGGTGAAAGTCGTTTTTATCTATATACCTAGCTGCAAGTTAACCCCAAGATAACCTCTAACCCTTAAACCCTCTAACCCAAGCCCTCAAAACTCAAAAGTTCACCTTCTAAAACTGGAGAGTTATAAGATTGAAATCTATATCTACATATCATCTATATCTATCTATCTATCTATCTATCTATCTATCTATCTATCTAATAAAACTTTTCTGTCACTTCTGAGCAGAATACCTAACACTTACCAGACTCTGTTCTTCCTTCTATCTATCTATCAATCTATCTATTTATTTGTTGCAGCACAACAGTCATTTAGGCCACACTGACCTATACGATATACTCCTGGATAAAAATACAATGATACATTATTAAAACAAGTAACAATTATATTCATTATATATATATATATATATATATATATATATATATATACATATATATATATATCTACCAAATACTATAATACTAAAGGTGTCCACGAGATGGAGGCATAGGATAAGAAATTTTTAAATATTTTAAGGGCAACAACCATATTCTTTTTATATATATATACATACAGAGGTACATACGTGTGCAATACAAAAAATATAAACAGTTGGGCACAGACAAAATTTAAAAAAAAAAACTCAAAAGATGCTACACAAAACACAAAACACAACCAGCCAGACACACAAACTATGCAAAGAACATCTTTCGTGGTTTTCATCTCTTACCCAAACACTTAACCATTACTAATCCGGGAAAAAAAAAAAAAACCCACCTAAACCGACCTCACACACACCTGGGCAACACAGACCTACGTCATATACCCCTGCATTAAAATACAATGATAAATCATACACATTTTCATCATCATCATCATAAGATATGCATATAGAATGTATAGAAAGACGTATATGTTGCAGCACAACAATCATTTAGGCCACAACGACCTATACGAAGTACTCCTGGATAAAAATACAATGATACATTATTAAAACAAGTAACTATTATATTCATTATACATATATAAACAGTCGGTCACAGACAGAATCAAACGAACTCAAAAGACGCTCTCTCTAATACAAATGTATGATCCTGCTCGTCGTCCCTTATCCTTCTAAGATTGAAAACTCTATATCTATCTTCTATCTATATATCTACTCGAGGAAATAAACAGGGCCTAATAATACTGGATGACAATGTAAATAGCATGTGTTCAAAAGTTCTAAGAATTCAAAACATTTAACAGAAATTCACACTATGCTGGAAGCTGGAAGCGAACTGTTCTGTGACCTTTGATATCTAAAACCACACTCCGTCTATGAAAAATAAGTACGTAGAATGAGTTAATGAAATAATTTCATATAATTATCTCACAAATCCTTATAGATCATTCAAATCATTTTAAACATTAGATTGAAGCGGACTGTGACCTTTGACCTGGATAGCTAACAACACACTCCATCTGTGAAAAATAAGCACGTAGAATGAGTTAATGAAATGATTTCATAAAATGATCTCACAAATGCTTATAGATCATTCAAATCATTTTAAACATTAGATTGTGACCTCTGACCTGTACTTCTAATACTTACCAGACTCTGTCTATCTGGACATAATAATGGTCACACTGCATTTAAACGTAACACACCTTCCTCCATTCATCCGAACCTATCGCCACCTGAAAGATGACAGCTTCCTGTGTCCAACGATACGCTGCTTCAGCTCTTGGATTCTTTCCAATCCTAATCTAACCCTGGAAACCTGACACCTACCCAAACTAACCCCAGGCCCCTGAAACCTACCCAGTTTAACCCTTGACGTGGTCCGTGGTGACATACGTGAGAGAAAAATATATGTATTTTAATTATATGTACCATAAAAAAATAAACATATAAAATATAGTGGATATTATACCTTATATTTTGTGAAACGTATAAAAGTAAGACATAAAAACCAAGGAGTTCGGTGCAAAAAATTCTGTGTGGCAGGCTGGACCAAAGCAGAGCTGAAAGTGGTCAGTGGAAGTAGAAGGACTGCGCACAACCGGAATTGGACCCTGTTTCGATTCTTGAGTGTAAAGTCCCTAACAGGGGCAAATATGAGAAACTATGGCCCTATATCTGAATTTACACCTAAACTTAGCCCTCACGGGGCAAATATGAGAAACTATGGCCCTATATCTGAATTTGCACCTAAACTTAGCCCTCACAGGGGCAAATATAAGAAACTATGGCCCTATATCTGAATTTACACCTAAACTTAGCCCTCACAGGGGCAAATAAGAGAAACTATGGCCCTATATCTGAATTTACACCTAAACTTAGCCCTCACAGGGGCAAGTATAACAAACTATGGCCCTATATCTGAATTTGCACCTAAACTTAGCCCTCACAGGGGCAAATAAGAGAAACTATGGCCCTATATCTGAATTTACACCTAAACTTAGCCCTCACAGGGGCAAGTATAAGAAACTATGGCCCTATATCTGAATTTACACCTAAACTTAGCCCTCACAGGGGCAAGTATGAGAAACTATGGCCCTATATCTGAATTTACACCTAAACTTAGCCCTCACAGGGGCAAATAAGAGAAACTATGGCCCTATATCTGAATTTACACCTAAACTTAGCCCTCACAGGGGCAAATATTAGAAACTATGGCCCTATATCTGAATTTACACCTAAACTTAGCCCTCACAGGGGCAAATATAAGAAACTATGGCCCTATATCTGAATTTACACCTAAACTTAGCCCTCACAGGGGCAAATAAGAGAAACTATGGCCCTATATCTGAATTTACACCTAAACTTAGCCCTCACAGGGGCAAATATTAGAAACTATGGCCCTATATCTGAATTTACACCTAAACTTAGCCCTCACAGGGGCAAATAAGAGAAACTATGGCCCTTTATCTGAATTTACACCTAAACTTAGCCCTCACAGGGGCAAATATTAGAAACTATGGCCCTATATCTGAATTTACACCTAAACTTAGCCCTCACAGGGGCAAATATAAGAAACTATGGCCCTATATCTGAATTTACACCTAAACTTAGCCCTCACAGGGGCAAATATAAGAAACTACAGATCTATACTTTCATTTGGACCTAAAACTTAAGGCTTAATGCCATCAGCGTTCGTTGTCGACTTTTACCTTTGCATTTACCATAAAATACAATCATAAATCATTCACATTTTCATCATCATCATCATCAGATATACATATATAACGTGTAGAAAGACGTATATGTTTGCAGCACAACAATCATTTAGGCCACAACGACCTATACGAAGTACTCCTGGATAAAAATACAATGATACATTATTAAAACAAGTAACAATTATATTCATTTTATATATATATATATATATATATATATATATATATATATATATATATATATATATATCTACCAAAGCTATAATACTAAATGTGTCCACGAGATGGAGGCATAGGACAAGAAATTTTTAAATATTTTAAGGGCAACAACCATATTCTTTTTATATATATATACATACAGAGGTACATACGTGTGCAATACAAAAAATATAAACAGTTGGGCACAGACAAAATTTAAAAAAAAACCTCAAAAGATGCTACACAAAACACAAAACACAACCAGCCAGACACACAAACTATGCAAAGAACATCTTTCGTGGTTTTCATCTCTTACCCAAACACTTAACCATTACTAATCCGGGAAAAAAAAAAAAAACCCACCTAAACCTACCTCACACACACCTGGGCAACACAGACCTACGTCATATACCCCTGCATTAAAATACAATGATAAATCATACACATTTTCATCATCATCAACATCATCATCATAAGATATGCATATAGAATGTATAGAAAGACGTATATGTTGCAGCACAACAATCATTTAGGCCACAACGACCTATACGATGTACTCCTGGATAAAAATACAATGATACATTATTAAAACAAGTAACTATTATATTCATTATACATATATAAACAGTCGGTCACAGACAGAATCAAACGAACTCAAAAGACGCTCTCTCTAATACAAATGTATGATCCTGCTCGTCGTCCCTTATCCTTCTAAGATTGAAAACTCTATATCTATCTTCTATCTATATATCTACTCGAGGAAATAAACAGGGCCTAATAATACTGGATGACAATGTAAATAGCATGTGTTCAAAAGTTCTAAGAATTCAAAACATTTAACAGAAATTCACACTATGCTGGAAGCTGGAAGCGAACTGTTCTGTGACCTTTGATATCTAAAACCACACTCCGTCTATGAAAAATAAGTACGTAGAATGAGTTAATGAAATAATTTCATATAATTATCTCACAAATCCTTATAGATCATTCAAATCATTTTAAACATTAGATTGAAGCGGACTGTGACCTTTGACCTGGATAGCTAACAACACACTCCATCTGTGAAAAATAAGCACGTAGAATGAGTTAATGAAATGATTTCATAAAATGATCTCACAAATGCTTATAGATCATTCAAATCATTTTAAACATTAGATTGAAGTGGACTGTGACCTCTGACCTGTACTTCTAATACTTACCAGACTCTGTCTATCTGGACATAATAACGGTCACACTGGATTTAAACGCAACACACCTTCCTCCATTCATCCGAACCTATCGCCACCTGAAAGATGACAGCTTCCTGTGTCCAACGATACCACTTACATGCACCTTAGACCTGCGCTTCACGAGATACGCCCAAGTAAGCTTTGGCCAATCAGATGGATAATGCTAATGAGAGTGGAATTAATCAGGATTAAACTCATTTTTATCTATATACTTTCATTAGAGCCTTTCGCCACCTGAAAGATGACAGCTTCCCGGATCCGATGATACCACTTACATGGAATTCGGGCCTACGGTTCTCCAGATGTGCCCAGGTAAGCTTTGGCCAATCAGATGCAATATTCTAATGAGGGTGGATACTAATGAGGGTGAAAGTCGTTTTCATCTATATACCTAGCTGCAAGTTAACCCCAAGATAACCTCTAACCCTTAAACCCTCTAACCCAAGCCCTCAAAACTCAAAAGTTCACCTTCTAAAACTGGAGAGTTATAAGATTGAAATCTATATCTACATATCATCTATATCTATCTATCTATCTATCTATCTATCTAATAAAACTTTTCTGTCACTTCTGAGCAGAATACCTAACACTTACCAGACTCTGTTCTTCCTTCTATCTATCTATCAATCTATCTATTTATTTGTTGCAGCACAACAGTCATTTAGGCCACACTGACCTATACGATATACTCCTGGATAAAAATACAATGATACATTATTAAAACAAGTAACAATTATATTCATTATATATATATATATATATATATATATATATATATATATGTACCAAATACTATAATACTAAAGGTGTCCACGAGATGGAGGCATAGGATAAGAAATTTTTAAATATTTTAAGGGCAACAACCATATTCTTTATATATATATATATATATATATATATATATATATATATATTGTAACAGCCCATAGCTTTGTTACTATAGATTTTGGTAGAGTGTAATTCCATTACCAAAGTGTAGTTTCACTACCATCCTCCGGGGGCTCTAAATTGCGTACTCTATCTAACTTAAGCCAGGTGAAACAGTAGAGGAAGTTAGTTGTTTGGTTAGGAGAAAGCATGGTCACCTGCTTTTTTTTCTTTTCCTTCAACACTGTAGAGTCCGGATTGATAAACATTTGTGTTTCAAGCTCAATCAATGTAAGTGTTTTTCTTTGTTTAGTTTGTTTTTGTATCCTTTTCAATTGAGGTTATGTATGAATTGTAATTTGTTTCGTATGTTTGTTTTGTTGTATGTTTTTGTTAGCAAGCTAATCCTTAGTTTGTATATTTTATTTTAGAAGGACTTTTTTTGGTAGTTTATTTGCTACTAATATACCCACTGGATGAAAGGTGTTGTGTTGCTGTGCTGAGATCTTCGTTTCACCTCCTATTGTGGATATTTCGGGATCAATTGCTCAAGCACTGAAGTGTTTTGGGAGCATGCGGTGGAAGGTGTTTGCTGTATAAAGCCATTTAACATTGGGTGGATTGAGTATCATCGTCGTCGTCGTCATCAGCAATAAGTACAATAGACTTTCATGAAAAGACAATTTGTTTTTTTTATTTGACAATTAACAGTTTTTGCCATGTTGTTTACTGTTTTGCCTATCCTCATACAAATTTGTTAGCCTGCTGAATTCCTTTGCTTTGTTCTTCTATCATCTTTTGTGTTTGTTCATGACGTGTTTCACACTTCAATATAACCTTTTTGACTGCATCAGATTGTCTATGTGGACTTTGTGCTTACTCTTTAAAGTTTCAATCTTGTTGATATATTATTTGAGGTATACAAAGTTGGTTGGTGGGTTCCCTCCCTCAATATATTTTGTAGCGGCCCCTACTTTGAGAAAGTGAGGACAGTTACAATATACATACATACAGATGTACATACGTGTGCAATACAAAAAATATAAACAGTTGGGCACAGACAAAATTTAAAAAAAAAACTCAAAAGATGCTACACAAAACACAAAACACAACCAGCCAGACACACAAACTATGCAAAGAACATCTTTCGTGGTTTTCATCTCTTACCCAAACACTTAACCATTACTAATCCGGGAAAAAAAAAAAAACACCTAAACCTACCTCACACACACCTGGGCAACACAGACCTACGTCATATACCCCTGCATTAAAATACAATGATAAATCATACACATTTTCATCATCATCATCATAAGATATGCATATAGAATGTATAGAAAGACGTATATGTTGCAGCACAACAATCATTTAGGCCACAACGACCTATACGATGTACTCCTGGATAAAAATACAATGATACATTATTAAAACAAGTAACTATTATATTCATTATACATATATAAACAGTCGGTCACAGACAGAATCAAACGAACTCAAAAGACGCTCTCTCTAATACAAATGTATGATCCTGCTCGTCGTCCCTTATCCTTCTAAGATTGAAAACTCTATATCTATCTTCTATCTATATATCTACTCGAGGAAATAAACAGGGGCTAATAGTTCGCCCTCTACTGGATGACAATGTAAATAGCATGTGTTCAAAAGTGCTAAGGATTCAAAACATTTAGCAGAAATTCACTCTATGCTGGATGCTGGAAGCTGGAAGCGAAGTGTTCTGTGACCTTTGATATCTAAAACCACACTCCGTCGATGAAAAATAAGTACGTAGAATGAGTTTATGAAATAATTTCATATAATTATCTCACAAATCCTTATAGATCATTCAAATCATTTTAAACATTAGATTGAAGCGGACTGTGACCTTTGACCTGGATAGCTAACAACACACTCCATCTGTGAAAAATAAGCACGTAGAATGAGTTAATGAAATGATTTCATAAAATGATCTCACAAATGCTTATAGATCATTCAAATCATTTTAAACATTAGATTGAAGTGGACTGTGACCTCTGACCTGTACTTCTAATACTTACCAGACTCTGTCTATCTGGACATAATAACGGTCACACTGGATTTAAACGCAACACACCTTCCTCCATTCATCCGAACCTATCGCCACCTGAAAGATGACAGCTTCCTGTGTCCAACGATACCACTTACATGCACCTTAGACCTGCGCTTCACGAGATACGCCCAAGTAAGCTTTGGCCAATCAGATGGATAATGCTAATGAGAGTGGAATTAATCAGGATTAAACTCATTTTTATCTATATACTTTCATTAGAGCCTTTCGCCACCTGAAAGATGACAGCTTCCCGGATCCGATGATACCACTTACATGGAATTCGGGCCTACGGTTCTCCAGATGTGCCCAGGTAAGCTTTGGCCAATCAGATGCAATATTCTAATGAGGGTGGATACTAATGAGGGTGAAAGTCGTTTTTATCTATATACCTAGCTGCAAGTTAACCCCAAGATAACCTCTAACCCTTAAACCCTCTAACCCAAGCCCTCAAAACTCAAAAGTTCACCTTCTAAAACTGGAGAGTTATAAGATTGAAATCTATATCTACATATCATCTATATCTATCTATCTATCTATCTATCTAATAAAACTTTTCTGTCACTTCTGAGCAGAATACCTAACACTTACCAGACTCTGTCCTTCCTTCTATCTATCTATCAATCTATCTATTTATTTGTTGCAGCACAACAGTCATTTAGGCCACACTGACCTATACGATATACTCCTGGATAAAAATACAATGATACATTATTAAAACAAGTAACAATTATATTCATTATATATATATATATATATATATATATATATATATATATATATCTACCAAATACTATAATACTAAAGGTGTCCACGAGATGGAGGCATAGGATAAGAAATTTTTAAATATTTTAAGGGCAACAACCATATTCTTTTTATATATATATACATACAGAGGTACATACGTGTGCAATACAAAAAATATAAACAGTTGGGCACAGACAAAATTTAAAAAAAAAAACTCAAAAGATGCTACACAAAACACAAAACACAACCAGCCAGACACACAAACTATGCAAAGAACATCTTTCGTGGTTTTCATCTCTTACCCAAACACTTAACCATTACTAATCCGGGAAAAAAAAAAAAAAACCCACCTAAACCGACCTCACACACACCTGGGCAACACAGACCTACGTCATATACCCCTGCATTAAAATACAATGATAAATCATACACATTTTCATCATCATCATCATAAGATATGCATATAGAATGTATAGAAAGACGTATATGTTGCAGCACAACAATCATTTAGGCCACAACGACCTATACGAAGTACTCCTGGATAAAAATACAATGATACATTATTAAAACAAGTAACAATTATATTCATTATACATATATAAACAGTCGGTCACAGACAGAATCAAACGAACTCAAAAGACGCTCTCTCTAATACAAATGTATGATCCTGCTCGTCGTCCCTTATCCTTCTAAGATTGAAAACTCTATATCTATCTTCTATCTATATATCTACTCGAGGAAATAAACAGGGCCTAATAATACTGGATGACAATGTAAATAGCATGTGTTCAAAAGTTCTAAGAATTCAAAACATTTAACAGAAATTCACACTATGCTGGAAGCTGGAAGCGAACTGTTCTGTGACCTTTGATATCTAAAACCACACTCCGTCTATGAAAAATAAGTACGTAGAATGAGTTAATGAAATAATTTCATATAATTATCTCACAAATCCTTATAGATCATTCAAATCATTTTAAACATTAGATTGAAGCGGACTGTGACCTTTGACCTGGATAGCTAACAACACACTCCATCTGTGAAAAATAAGCACGTAGAATGAGTTAATGAAATGATTTCATAAAATGATCTCACAAATGCTTATAGATCATTCAAATCATTTTAAACATTAGATTGTGACCTCTGACCTGTACTTCTAATACTTACCAGACTCTGTCTATCTGGACATAATAATGGTCACACTGCATTTAAACGTAACACACCTTCCTCCATTCATCCGAACCTATCGCCACCTGAAAGATGACAGCTTCCTGTGTCCAACGATACGCTGCTTCAGCTCTTGGATTCTTTCCAATCCTAATCTAACCCTGGAAACCTGACACCTACCCAAACTAACCCCAGGCCCCTGAAACCTACCCAGTTTAACCCTTGACGTGGTCCGTGGTGACATACGTGAGAGAAAAATATATGTATTTTAATTATATGTACCATAAAAAAATAAACATATAAAATATAGTGGATATTATACCTTATATTTTGTGAAACGTATAAAAGTAAGACATAAAAACCAAGGAGTTCGGTGCAAAAAATTCTGTGTGGCAGGCTGGACCAAAGCAGAGCTGAAAGTGGTCAGTGGAAGTAGAAGGACTGCGCACAACCGGAATTGGACCCTGTTTCGATTCTTGAGTGTAAAGTCCCTAACAGGGGCAAATATGAGAAACTATGGCCCTATATCTGAATTTACACCTAAACTTAGCCCTCACAGGGGCAAATATGAGAAACTATGGCCCTATATCTGAATTTACACCTAAACTTAGCCCTCACAGGGGCAAGTATAACAAACTATGGCCCTATATCTGAATTTACACCTAAACTTAGCCCTCACAGGGGCAAGTATAACAAACTATGGCCCTATATCTGAATTTGCACCTAAACTTAGCCCTCACAGGGGCAAATATAAGAAACTATGGCCCTATATCTGAATTTACACCTAAACTTAGCCCTCACAGGGGCAAATAAGAGAAACTATGGCCCTATATCTGAATTTACACCTAAACTTAGCCCTCACAGGGGCAAGTATAACAAACTATGGCCCTATATCTGAATTTGCACCTAAACTTAGCCCTCACAGGGGCAAATAAGAGAAACTATGGCCCTATATCTGAATTTACACCTAAACTTAGCCCTCACAGGGGCAAGTATAAGAAACTATGGCCCTATATCTGAATTTACACCTAAACTTAGCCCTCACAGGGGCAAGTATGAGAAACTATGGCCCTATATCTGAATTTACACCTAAACTTAGCCCTCACAGGGGCAAATAAGAGAAACTATGGCCCTATATCTGAATTTACACCTAAACTTAGCCCTCACAGGGGCAAATATTAGAAACTATGGCCCTATATCTGAATTTACACCTAAACTTAGCCCTCACAGGGGCAAATATGAGAAACTATGGCCCTATATCTGAATTTACACCTAAACTTAGCCCTCACAGGGGCAAATAAGAGAAACTATGGCCCTATATCTGAATTTACACCTAAACTTAGCCCTCACAGGGGCAAATATTAGAAACTATGGCCCTATATCTGAATTTACACCTAAACTTAGCCCTCACAGGGGCAAATAAGAGAAACTATGGCCCTTTATCTGAATTTACACCTAAACTTAGCCCTCACAGGGGCAAATATTAGAAACTATGGCCCTATATCTGAATTTACACCTAAACTTAGCCCTCACAGGGGCAAATATAAGAAACTATGGCCCTATATCTGAATTTACACCTAAACTTAGCCCTCACAGGGGCAAATATAAGAAACTACAGATCTATACTTTCATTTGGACCTAAAACTTAAGGCTTAATGCCATCAGCGTTCGTTGTCGACTTTTACCTTTGCATTTACCATAAAATACAATCATAAATCATTCACATTTTCATCATCATCATCATCAGATATACATATATAACGTGTAGAAAGACGTATATGTTTGCAGCACAACAATCATTTAGGCCACAACGACCTATACGAAGTACTCCTGGATAAAAATACAATGATACATTATTAAAACAAGTAACAATTATATTCATTTTATATATATATATATATATATATATATATATATATATATATATATATCTACCAAAGCTATAATACTAAATGTGTCCACGAGATGGAGGCATAGGACAAGAAATTTTTAAATATTTTAAGGGCAACAACCATATTCTTTTTATATATATATACATACAGAGGTACATACGTGTGCAATACAAAAAATATAAACAGTTGGGCACAGACAAAATTTAAAAATAAACTCAAAAGATGCTACACAAAACACAAAACACAACCAGCCAGACACACAAACTATGCAAAGAACATCTTTCGTGGTTTTCATCTCTTACCCAAACACTTAACCATTACTAATCCGGGAAAAAAAAAAAAAAAACCCACCTAAACCTACCTCACACACACCTGGGCAACACAGACCTACGTCATATACCCCTGCATTAAAATACAATGATAAATCATACACATTTTCATCATCATCAACATCATCATCATAAGATATGCATATAGAATGTATAGAAAGACGTATATGTTGCAGCACAACAATCATTTAGGCCACAACGACCTATACGATGTACTCCTGGATAAAAATACAATGATACATTATTAAAACAAGTAACTATTATATTCATTATACATATATAAACAGTCGGTCACAGACAGAATCAAACGAACTCAAAAGACGCTCTCTCTAATACAAATGTATGATCCTGCTCGTCGTCCCTTATCCTTCTAAGATTGAAAACTCTATATCTATCTTCTATCTATATATCTACTCGAGGAAATAAACAGGGCCTAATAATACTGGATGACAATGTAAATAGCATGTGTTCAAAAGTTCTAAGAATTCAAAACATTTAACAGAAATTCACACTATGCTGGAAGCTGGAAGCGAACTGTTCTGTGACCTTTGATATCTAAAACCACACTCCGTCTATGAAAAATAAGTACGTAGAATGAGTTAATGAAATAATTTCATATAATTATCTCACAAATCCTTATAGATCATTCAAATCATTTTAAACATTAGATTGAAGCGGACTGTGACCTTTGACCTGGATAGCTAACAACACACTCCATCTGTGAAAAATAAGCACGTAGAATGAGTTAATGAAATGATTTCATAAAATGATCTCACAAATGCTTATAGATCATTCAAATCATTTTAAACATTAGATTGAAGTGGACTGTGACCTCTGACCTGTACTTCTAATACTTACCAGACTCTGTCTATCTGGACATAATAACGGTCACACTGGATTTAAACGCAACACACCTTCCTCCATTCATCCGAACCTATCGCCACCTGAAAGATGACAGCTTCCTGTGTCCAACGATACCACTTACATGCACCTTAGACCTGCGCTTCACGAGATACGCCCAAGTAAGCTTTGGCCAATCAGATGGATAATGCTAATGAGAGTGGAATTAATCAGGATTAAACTCATTTTTATCTATATACTTTCATTAGAGCCTTTCGCCACCTGAAAGATGACAGCTTCCCGGATCCGATGATACCACTTACATGGAATTCGGGCCTACGGTTCTCCAGATGTGCCCAGGTAAGCTTTGGCCAATCAGATGCAATATTCTAATGAGGGTGGATACTAATGAGGGTGAAAGTCGTTTTTATCTATATACCTAACCCTAACCCTAACCCTAACCCTAACCCTAACCCTAACCCAGGGGCAAATATAAGAAACTATGGCCCTATATCTGAATTTACACCTAAACTTAGCCCTCACAGGGGCAAATAAGAGAAACTATGGCCCTTTATCTGAATTTACACCTAAACTTAGCCCTCACAGGGGCAAATATTAGAAACTATGGCCCTATATCTGAATTTACACCTAAACTTAGCCCTCACAGGGGCAAATATAAGAAACTATGGCCCTATATCTGAATTTACACCTAAACTTAGCCCTCACAGGGGCAAATATAAGAAACTACAGATCTATACTTTCATTTGGACCTAAAACTTAAGGCTTAATGCCATCAGCGTTCGTTGTCGACTTTTACCTTTGCATTTACCATAAAATACAATCATAAATCATTCACATTTTCATCATCATCATCATCAGATATACATATATAACGTGTAGAAAGACGTATATGTTTGCAGCACAACAATCATTTAGGCCACAACGACCTATACGAAGTACTCCTGGATAAAAATACAATGATACATTATTAAAACAAGTAACAATTATATTCATTTTATATATATATATATATATATATATATATATATATATATATATATATATATATATCTACCAAAGCTATAATACTAAATGTGTCCACGAGATGGAGGCATAGGACAAGAAATTTTTAAATATTTTAAGGGCAACAACCATATTCTTTTTATATATATATACATACAGAGGTACATACGTGTGCAATACAAAAAATATAAACAGTTGGGCACAGACAAAATTTAAAAAATAAACTCAAAAGATGCTACACAAAACACAAAACACAACCAGCCAGACACACAAACTATGCAAAGAACATCTTTCGTGGTTTTCATCTCTTACCCAAACACTTAACCATTACTAATCCGGGAAAAAAAAAAAAAAAACCCACCTAAACCTACCTCACACACACCTGGGCAACACAGACCTACGTCATATACCCCTGCATTAAAATACAATGATAAATCATACACATTTTCATCATCATCAACATCATCATCATAAGATATGCATATAGAATGTATAGAAAGACGTATATGTTGCAGCACAACAATCATTTAGGCCACAACGACCTATACGATGTACTCCTGGATAAAAATACAATGATACATTATTAAAACAAGTAACTATTATATTCATTATACATATATAAACAGTCGGTCACAGACAGAATCAAACGAACTCAAAAGACGCTCTCTCTAATACAAATGTATGATCCTGCTCGTCGTCCCTTATCCTTCTAAGATTGAAAACTCTATATCTATCTTCTATCTATATATCTACTCGAGGAAATAAACAGGGCCTAATAATACTGGATGACAATGTAAATAGCATGTGTTCAAAAGTTCTAAGAATTCAAAACATTTAACAGAAATTCACACTATGCTGGAAGCTGGAAGCGAACTGTTCTGTGACCTTTGATATCTAAAACCACACTCCGTCTATGAAAAATAAGTACGTAGAATGAGTTAATGAAATAATTTCATATAATTATCTCACAAATCCTTATAGATCATTCAAATCATTTTAAACATTAGATTGAAGCGGACTGTGACCTTTGACCTGGATAGCTAACAACACACTCCATCTGTGAAAAATAAGCACGTAGAATGAGTTAATGAAATGATTTCATAAAATGATCTCACAAATGCTTATAGATCATTCAAATCATTTTAAACATTAGATTGAAGTGGACTGTGACCTCTGACCTGTACTTCTAATACTTACCAGACTCTGTCTATCTGGACATAATAACGGTCACACTGGATTTAAACGCAACACACCTTCCTCCATTCATCCGAACCTATCGCCACCTGAAAGATGACAGCTTCCTGTGTCCAACGATACCACTTACATGCACCTTAGACCTGCGCTTCACGAGATACGCCCAAGTAAGCTTTGGCCAATCAGATGGATAATGCTAATGAGAGTGGAATTAATCAGGATTAAACTCATTTTTATCTATATACTTTCATTAGAGCCTTTCGCCACCTGAAAGATGACAGCTTCCCGGATCCGATGATACCACTTACATGGAATTCGGGCCTACGGTTCTCCAGATGTGCCCAGGTAAGCTTTGGCCAATCAGATGCAATATTCTAATGAGGGTGGATACTAATGAGGGTGAAAGTCGTTTTTATCTATATACCTAGCTGCAAGTTAACCCCAAGATAACCTCTAACCCTTAAACCCTCTAACCCAAGCCCTCAAAACTCAAAAGTTCACCTTCTAAAACTGGAGAGTTATAAGATTGAAATCTATATCTACATATCATCTATATCTATCTATCTATCTATCTATCTATCTATCTATCTATCTATCTAATAAAACTTTTCTGTCACTTCTGAGCAGAATACCTAACACTTACCAGACTCTGTTCTTCCTTCTATCTATCTATCAATCTATCTATTTATTTGTTGCAGCACAACAGTCATTTAGGCCACACTGACCTATACGATATACTCCTGGATAAAAATACAATGATACATTATTAAAACAAGTAACAATTATATTCATTATATATATATATATATATATATATATATATATCTACCAAATACTATAATACTAAAGGTGTCCACGAGATGGAGGCATAGGATAAGAAATTTTTAAATATTTTAAGGGCAACAACCATATTCTTTTTATATATATATACATACAGAGGTACATACGTGTGCAATACAAAAAATATAAACAGTTGGGCACAGACAAAATTTAAAAAAAAAAACTCAAAAGATGCTACACAAAACACAAAACACAACCAGCCAGACACACAAACTATGCAAAGAACATCTTTCGTGGTTTTCATCTCTTACCCAAACACTTAACCATTACTAATCCGGGAAAAAAAAAAAAAAACCCACCTAAACCGACCTCACACACACCTGGGCAACACAGACCTACGTCATATACCCCTGCATTAAAATACAATGATAAATCATACACATTTTCATCATCATCATCATAAGATATGCATATAGAATGTATAGAAAGACGTATATGTTGCAGCACAACAATCATTTAGGCCACAACGACCTATACGAAGTACTCCTGGATAAAAATACAATGATACATTATTAAAACAAGTAACAATTATATTCATTATACATATATAAACAGTCGGTCACAGACAGAATCAAACGAACTCAAAAGACGCTCTCTCTAATACAAATGTATGATCCTGCTCGTCGTCCCTTATCCTTCTAAGATTGAAAACTCTATATCTATCTTCTATCTATATATCTACTCGAGGAAATAAACAGGGCCTAATAATACTGGATGACAATGTAAATAGCATGTGTTCAAAAGTTCTAAGAATTCAAAACATTTAACAGAAATTCACACTATGCTGGAAGCTGGAAGCGAACTGTTCTGTGACCTTTGATATCTAAAACCACACTCCGTCTATGAAAAATAAGTACGTAGAATGAGTTAATGAAATAATTTCATATAATTATCTCACAAATCCTTATAGATCATTCAAATCATTTTAAACATTAGATTGAAGCGGACTGTGACCTTTGACCTGGATAGCTAACAACACACTCCATCTGTGAAAAATAAGCACGTAGAATGAGTTAATGAAATGATTTCATAAAATGATCTCACAAATGCTTATAGATCATTCAAATCATTTTAAACATTAGATTGTGACCTCTGACCTGTACTTCTAATACTTACCAGACTCTGTCTATCTGGACATAATAATGGTCACACTGCATTTAAACGTAACACACCTTCCTCCATTCATCCGAACCTATCGCCACCTGAAAGATGACAGCTTCCTGTGTCCAACGATACGCTGCTTCAGCTCTTGGATTCTTTCCAATCCTAATCTAACCCTGGAAACCTGACACCTACCCAAACTAACCCCAGGCCCCTGAAACCTACCCAGTTTAACCCTTGACGTGGTCCGTGGTGACATACGTGAGAGAAAAATATATGTATTTTAATTATATGTACCATAAAAAAATAAACATATAAAATATAGTGGATATTATACCTTATATTTTGTGAAACGTATAAAAGTAAGACATAAAAACCAAGGAGTTCGGTGCAAAAAATTCTGTGTGGCAGGCTGGACCAAAGCAGAGCTGAAAGTGGTCAGTGGAAGTAGAAGGACTGCGCACAACCGGAATTGGACCCTGTTTCGATTCTTGAGTGTAAAGTCCCTAACAGGGGCAAATATGAGAAACTATGGCCCTATATCTGAATTTACACCTAAACTTAGCCCTCACGGGGCAAATATGAGAAACTATGGCCCTATATCTGAATTTGCACCTAAACTTAGCCCTCACAGGGGCAAATATAAGAAACTATGGCCCTATATCTGAATTTACACCTAAACTTAGCCCTCACAGGGGCAAATAAGAGAAACTATGGCCCTATATCTGAATTTACACCTAAACTTAGCCCTCACAGGGGCAAGTATAACAAACTATGGCCCTATATCTGAATTTGCACCTAAACTTAGCCCTCACAGGGGCAAATAAGAGAAACTATGGCCCTATATCTGAATTTACACCTAAACTTAGCCCTCACAGGGGCAAGTATAAGAAACTATGGCCCTATATCTGAATTTACACCTAAACTTAGCCCTCACAGGGGCAAGTATGAGAAACTATGGCCCTATATCTGAATTTACACCTAAACTTAGCCCTCACAGGGGCAAATAAGAGAAACTATGGCCCTATATCTGAATTTACACCTAAACTTAGCCCTCACAGGGGCAAATATTAGAAACTATGGCCCTATATCTGAATTTACACCTAAACTTAGCCCTCACAGGGGCAAATATAAGAAACTATGGCCCTATATCTGAATTTACACCTAAACTTAGCCCTCACAGGGGCAAATAAGAGAAACTATGGCCCTATATCTGAATTTACACCTAAACTTAGCCCTCACAGGGGCAAATATTAGAAACTATGGCCCTATATCTGAATTTACACCTAAACTTAGCCCTCACAGGGGCAAATAAGAGAAACTATGGCCCTTTATCTGAATTTACACCTAAACTTAGCCCTCACAGGGGCAAATATTAGAAACTATGGCCCTATATCTGAATTTACACCTAAACTTAGCCCTCACAGGGGCAAATATAAGAAACTATGGCCCTATATCTGAATTTACACCTAAACTTAGCCCTCACAGGGGCAAATATAAGAAACTACAGATCTATACTTTCATTTGGACCTAAAACTTAAGGCTTAATGCCATCAGCGTTCGTTGTCGACTTTTACCTTTGCATTTACCATAAAATACAATCATAAATCATTCACATTTTCATCATCATCATCATCAGATATACATATATAACGTGTAGAAAGACGTATATGTTTGCAGCACAACAATCATTTAGGCCACAACGACCTATACGAAGTACTCCTGGATAAAAATACAATGATACATTATTAAAACAAGTAACAATTATATTCATTTTATATATATATATATATATATATATATATATATATATATATATATATCTACCAAAGCTATAATACTAAATGTGTCCACGAGATGGAGGCATAGGACAAGAAATTTTTAAATATTTTAAGGGCAACAACCATATTCTTTTTATATATATATACATACAGAGGTACATACGTGTGCAATACAAAAAATATAAACAGTTGGGCACAGACAAAATTTAAAAAAAAACCTCAAAAGATGCTACACAAAACACAAAACACAACCAGCCAGACACACAAACTATGCAAAGAACATCTTTCGTGGTTTTCATCTCTTACCCAAACACTTAACCATTACTAATCCGGGAAAAAAAAAAAAAACCCACCTAAACCTACCTCACACACACCTGGGCAACACAGACCTACGTCATATACCCCTGCATTAAAATACAATGATAAATCATACACATTTTCATCATCATCAACATCATCATCATAAGATATGCATATAGAATGTATAGAAAGACGTATATGTTGCAGCACAACAATCATTTAGGCCACAACGACCTATACGATGTACTCCTGGATAAAAATACAATGATACATTATTAAAACAAGTAACTATTATATTCATTATACATATATAAACAGTCGGTCACAGACAGAATCAAACGAACTCAAAAGACGCTCTCTCTAATACAAATGTATGATCCTGCTCGTCGTCCCTTATCCTTCTAAGATTGAAAACTCTATATCTATCTTCTATCTATATATCTACTCGAGGAAATAAACAGGGCCTAATAATACTGGATGACAATGTAAATAGCATGTGTTCAAAAGTTCTAAGAATTCAAAACATTTAACAGAAATTCACACTATGCTGGAAGCTGGAAGCGAACTGTTCTGTGACCTTTGATATCTAAAACCACACTCCGTCTATGAAAAATAAGTACGTAGAATGAGTTAATGAAATAATTTCATATAATTATCTCACAAATCCTTATAGATCATTCAAATCATTTTAAACATTAGATTGAAGCGGACTGTGACCTTTGACCTGGATAGCTAACAACACACTCCATCTGTGAAAAATAAGCACGTAGAATGAGTTAATGAAATGATTTCATAAAATGATCTCACAAATGCTTATAGATCATTCAAATCATTTTAAACATTAGATTGAAGTGGACTGTGACCTCTGACCTGTACTTCTAATACTTACCAGACTCTGTCTATCTGGACATAATAACGGTCACACTGGATTTAAACGCAACACACCTTCCTCCATTCATCCGAACCTATCGCCACCTGAAAGATGACAGCTTCCTGTGTCCAACGATACCACTTACATGCACCTTAGACCTGCGCTTCACGAGATACGCCCAAGTAAGCTTTGGCCAATCAGATGGATAATGCTAATGAGAGTGGAATTAATCAGGATTAAACTCATTTTTATCTATATACTTTCATTAGAGCCTTTCGCCACCTGAAAGATGACAGCTTCCCGGATCCGATGATACCACTTACATGGAATTCGGGCCTACGGTTCTCCAGATGTGCCCAGGTAAGCTTTGGCCAATCAGATGCAATATTCTAATGAGGGTGGATACTAATGAGGGTGAAAGTCGTTTTTATCTATATACCTAACCCTAACCCTAACCCTAACCCTAACTATGGCCCTATATCTGAATTTACACCTAAACTTAGCCCTCACAGGGGCAAGTATAAGAAACTATGGCCCTATATCTGAATTTACACCTAAACTTAGCCCTCACAGGGGCAAATAAGAGAAACTATGGCCCTATATCTGAATTTACACCTAAACTTAGCCCTCACAGGGGCAAATAAGAGAAACTATGGCCCTATATCTGAATTTACACCTAAACTTAGCCCTCACAGGGGCAAATATTAGAAACTATGGCCCTATATCTGAATTTACACCTAAACTTAGCCCTCACAGGGGCAAATATAAGAAACTATGGCCCTATATCTGAATTTACACCTAAACTTAGCCCTCACAGGGGCAAATAAGAGAAACTATGGCCCTATATCTGAATTTACACCTAAACTTAGCCCTCACAGGGGCAAATATTAGAAACTATGGCCCTATATCTGAATTTACACCTAAACTTAGCCCTCACAGGGGCAAGTATAACAAACTATGGCCCTATATCTGAATTTGCACCTAAACTTAGCCCTCACAGGGGCAAATATAAGAAACTATGGCCCTATATCTGAATTTACACCTAAACTTAGCCCTCACAGGGGCAAGTATGAGAAACTATGGCCCTATATCTGAATTTACACCTAAACTTAGCCCTCACAGGGGCAAATAAGAGAAACTATGGCCCTATATCTGAATTTACACCTAAACTTAGCCCTCACAGGGGCAAATATTAGAAACTATGGCCCTATATCTGAATTTACACCTAAACTTAGCCCTCACAGGGGCAAATATAAGAAACTATGGCCCTATATCTGAATTTACACCTAAACTTAGCCCTCACAGGGGCAAATAAGAGAAACTATGGCCCTATATCTGAATTTACACCTAAACTTAGCCCTCACAGGGGCAAATATTAGAAACTATGGCCCTATATCTGAATTTACACCTAAACTTAGCCCTCACAGGGGCAAATATAAGAAACTATGGCCCTATATCTGAATTTACACCTAAACTTAGCCCTCACAGGGGCAAATATAAGAAACTACAGATCTATACTTTCATTTGGACCTAAAACTTAAGGCTTAATGCCATCAGCGTTCGTTGTCGACTTTTACCTTTGCATTTACCATAAAATACAATCATAAATCATTCACATTTTCATCATCATCATCATCAGATATACATATATAACGTGTAGAAAGACGTATATGTTTGCAGCACAACAATCATTTAGGCCACAACGACCTATACGAAGTACTCCTGGATAAAAATACAATGATACATTATTAAAACAAGTAACAATTATATTCATTTTATATATATATATATATATATATATATCTACCAAAGCTATAATACTAAATGTGTCCACGAGATGGAGGCATAGGACAAGAAATTTTTAAATATTTTAAGGGCAACAACCATATTCTTTTTATATATATATACATACAGAGGTACATACGTGTGCAATACAAAAAATATAAACAGTTGGGCACAGACAAAATTTAAAAAAAAAACTCAAAAGATGCTACACAAAACACAAAACACAACCAGCCAGACACACAAACTATGCAAAGAACATCTTTCGTGGTTTTCATCTCTTACCCAAACACTTAACCATTACTAATCCGGGAAAAAAAAAAAAAACCCACCTAAACCTACCTCACACACACCTGGGCAACACAGACCTACGTCATATACCCCTGCATTAAAATACAATGATAAATCATACACATTTTCATCATCATCAACATCATCATCATAAGATATGCATATAGAATGTATAGAAAGACGTATATGTTGCAGCACAACAATCATTTAGGCCACAACGACCTATACGATGTACTCCTGGATAAAAATACAATGATACATTATTAAAACAAGTAACTATTATATTCATTATACATATATAAACAGTCGGTCACAGACAGAATCAAACGAACTCAAAAGACGCTCTCTCTAATACAAATGTATGATCCTGCTCGTCGTCCCTTATCCTTCTAAGATTGAAAACTCTATATCTATCTTCTATCTATATATCTACTCGAGGAAATAAACAGGGGCTAATAATACTGGATGACAATGTAAATAGCATGTGTTCAAAAGTTCTAAGAATTCAAAACATTTAACAGAAATTCACACTATGCTGGAAGCTGGAAGCGAACTGTTCTGTGACCTTTGATATCTAAAACCACACTCCGTCTATGAAAAATAAGTACGTAGAATGAGTTAATGAAATAATTTCATATAATTATCTCACAAATCCTTATAGATCATTCAAATCATTTTAAACATTAGATTGAAGCGGACTGTGACCTTTGACCTGGATAGCTAACAACACACTCCATCTGTGAAAAATAAGCACGTAGAATGAGTTAATGAAATGATTTCATAAAATGATCTCACAAATGCTTATAGATCATTCAAATCATTTTAAACATTAGATTGAAGTGGACTGTGACCTCTGACCTGTACTTCTAATACTTACCAGACTCTGTCTATCTGGACATAATAACGGTCACACTGGATTTAAACGCAACACACCTTCCTCCATTCATCCGAACCTATCGCCACCTGAAAGATGACAGCTTCCTGTGTCCAACGATACCACTTACATGCACCTTAGACCTGCGCTTCACGAGATACGCCCAAGTAAGCTTTGGCCAATCAGATGGATAATGCTAATGAGAGTGGAATTAATCAGGATTAAACTCATTTTTATCTATATACTTTCATTAGAGCCTTTCGCCACCTGAAAGATGACAGCTTCCCGGATCCGATGATACCACTTACATGGAATTCGGGCCTACGGTTCTCCAGATGTGCCCAGGTAAGCTTTGGCCAATCAGATGCAATATTCTAATGAGGGTGGATACTAATGAGGGTGAAAGTCGTTTTTATCTATATACCTAGCTGCAAGTTAACCCCAAGATAACCTCTAACCCTTAAACCCTCTAACCCAAGCCCTCAAAACTCAAAAGTTCACCTTCTAAAACTGGAGAGTTATAAGATTGAAATCTATATCTACATATCATCTATATCTATCTATCTATCTATCTATCTAATAAAACTTTTCTGTCACTTCTGAGCAGAATACCTAACACTTACCAGACTCTGTCCTTCCTTCTATCTATCTATCAATCTATCTATTTATTTGTTGCAGCACAACAGTCATTTAGGCCACACTGACCTATACGATATACTCCTGGATAAAAATACAATGATACATTATTAAAACAAGTAACAATTATATTCATTATATATATATATATATATATATATATATATATATATATATATATCTACCAAATACTATAATACTAAAGGTGTCCACGAGATGGAGGCATAGGATAAGAAATTTTTAAATATTTTAAGGGCAACAACCATATTCTTTTTATATATATATACATACAGAGGTACATACGTGTGCAATACAAAAAATATAAACAGTTGGGCACAGACAAAATTTAAAAAAAAAAACTCAAAAGATGCTACACAAAACACAAAACACAACCAGCCAGACACACAAACTATGCAAAGAACATCTTTCGTGGTTTTCATCTCTTACCCAAACACTTAACCATTACTAATCCGGGAAAAAAAAAAAAAAACCCACCTAAACCGACCTCACACACACCTGGGCAACACAGACCTACGTCATATACCCCTGCATTAAAATACAATGATAAATCATACACATTTTCATCATCATCATCATAAGATATGCATATAGAATGTATAGAAAGACGTATATGTTGCAGCACAACAATCATTTAGGCCACAACGACCTATACGAAGTACTCCTGGATAAAAATACAATGATACATTATTAAAACAAGTAACAATTATATTCATTATACATATATAAACAGTCGGTCACAGACAGAATCAAACGAACTCAAAAGACGCTCTCTCTAATACAAATGTATGATCCTGCTCGTCGTCCCTTATCCTTCTAAGATTGAAAACTCTATATCTATCTTCTATCTATATATCTACTCGAGGAAATAAACAGGGCCTAATAATACTGGATGACAATGTAAATAGCATGTGTTCAAAAGTTCTAAGAATTCAAAACATTTAACAGAAATTCACACTATGCTGGAAGCTGGAAGCGAACTGTTCTGTGACCTTTGATATCTAAAACCACACTCCGTCTATGAAAAATAAGTACGTAGAATGAGTTAATGAAATAATTTCATATAATTATCTCACAAATCCTTATAGATCATTCAAATCATTTTAAACATTAGATTGAAGCGGACTGTGACCTTTGACCTGGATAGCTAACAACACACTCCATCTGTGAAAAATAAGCACGTAGAATGAGTTAATGAAATGATTTCATAAAATGATCTCACAAATGCTTATAGATCATTCAAATCATTTTAAACATTAGATTGTGACCTCTGACCTGTACTTCTAATACTTACCAGACTCTGTCTATCTGGACATAATAATGGTCACACTGCATTTAAACGTAACACACCTTCCTCCATTCATCCGAACCTATCGCCACCTGAAAGATGACAGCTTCCTGTGTCCAACGATACGCTGCTTCAGCTCTTGGATTCTTTCCAATCCTAATCTAACCCTGGAAACCTGACACCTACCCAAACTAACCCCAGGCCCCTGAAACCTACCCAGTTTAACCCTTGACGTGGTCCGTGGTGACATACGTGAGAGAAAAATATATGTATTTTAATTATATGTACCATAAAAAAATAAACATATAAAATATAGTGGATATTATACCTTATATTTTGTGAAACGTATAAAAGTAAGACATAAAAACCAAGGAGTTCGGTGCAAAAAATTCTGTGTGGCAGGCTGGACCAAAGCAGAGCTGAAAGTGGTCAGTGGAAGTAGAAGGACTGCGCACAACCGGAATTGGACCCTGTTTCGATTCTTGAGTGTAAAGTCCCTAACAGGGGCAAATATGAGAAACTATGGCCCTATATCTGAATTTACACCTAAACTTAGCCCTCACGGGGCAAATATGAGAAACTATGGCCCTATATCTGAATTTACACCTAAACTTAGCCCTCACAGGGGCAAGTATAACAAACTATGGCCCTATATCTGAATTTACACCTAAACTTAGCCCTCACAGGGGCAAGTATAACAAACTATGGCCCTATATCTGAATTTGCACCTAAACTTAGCCCTCACAGGGGCAAATATAAGAAACTATGGCCCTATATCTGAATTTACACCTAAACTTAGCCCTCACAGGGGCAAATAAGAGAAACTATGGCCCTATATCTGAATTTACACCTAAACTTAGCCCTCACAGGGGCAAGTATAACAAACTATGGCCCTATATCTGAATTTGCACCTAAACTTAGCCCTCACAGGGGCAAATAAGAGAAACTATGGCCCTATATCTGAATTTACACCTAAACTTAGCCCTCACAGGGGCAACTATAAGAAACTATGGCCCTATATCTGAATTTACACCTAAACTTAGCCCTCACAGGGGCAAGTATGAGAAACTATGGCCCTATATCTGAATTTACACCTAAACTTAGCCCTCACAGGGGCAAATAAGAGAAACTATGGCCCTATATCTGAATTTACACCTAAACTTAGCCCTCACAGGGGCAAATATTAGAAACTATGGCCCTATATCTGAATTTACACCTAAACTTAGCCCTCACAGGGGCAAATAAGAGAAACTATGGCCCTATATCTGAATTTACACCTAAACTTAGCCCTCACAGGGGCAAATATTAGAAACTATGGCCCTATATCTGAATTTACACCTAAACTTAGCCCTCACAGGGGCAAATAAGAGAAACTATGGCCCTTTATCTGAATTTACACCTAAACTTAGCCCTCACAGGGGCAAATATTAGAAACTATGGCCCTATATCTGAATTTACACCTAAACTTAGCCCTCACAGGGGCAAATATAAGAAACTATGGCCCTATATCTGAATTTACACCTAAACTTAGCCCTCACAGGGGCAAATATAAGAAACTACAGATCTATACTTTCATTTGGACCTAAAACTTAAGGCTTAATGCCATCAGCGTTCGTTGTCGACTTTTACCTTTGCATTTACCATAAAATACAATCATAAATCATTCACATTTTCATCATCATCATCATCAGATATACATATATAACGTGTAGAAAGACGTATATGTTTGCAGCACAACAATCATTTAGGCCACAACGACCTATACGAAGTACTCCTGGATAAAAATACAATGATACATTATTAAAACAAGTAACAATTATATTCATTTTATATATATATATATATATATATATATATATATATATATATATATATATATATATCTACCAAAGCTATAATACTAAATGTGTCCACGAGATGGAGGCATAGGACAAGAAATTTTTAAATATTTTAAGGGCAACAACCATATTCTTTTTATATATATATACATACAGAGGTACATACGTGTGCAATACAAAAAATATAAACAGTTGGGCACAGACAAAATTTAAAAAATAAACTCAAAAGATGCTACACAAAACACAAAACACAACCAGCCAGACACACAAACTATGCAAAGAACATCTTTCGTGGTTTTCATCTCTTACCCAAACACTTAACCATTACTAATCCGGGAAAAAAAAAAAAAAAACCCACCTAAACCTACCTCACACACACCTGGGCAACACAGACCTACGTCATATACCCCTGCATTAAAATACAATGATAAATCATACACATTTTCATCATCATCAACATCATCATCATAAGATATGCATATAGAATGTATAGAAAGACGTATATGTTGCAGCACAACAATCATTTAGGCCACAACGACCTATACGATGTACTCCTGGATAAAAATACAATGATACATTATTAAAACAAGTAACTATTATATTCATTATACATATATAAACAGTCGGTCACAGACAGAATCAAACGAACTCAAAAGACGCTCTCTCTAATACAAATGTATGATCCTGCTCGTCGTCCCTTATCCTTCTAAGATTGAAAACTCTATATCTATCTTCTATCTATATATCTACTCGAGGAAATAAACAGGGCCTAATAATACTGGATGACAATGTAAATAGCATGTGTTCAAAAGTTCTAAGAATTCAAAACATTTAACAGAAATTCACACTATGCTGGAAGCTGGAAGCGAACTGTTCTGTGACCTTTGATATCTAAAACCACACTCCGTCTATGAAAAATAAGTACGTAGAATGAGTTAATGAAATAATTTCATATAATTATCTCACAAATCCTTATAGATCATTCAAATCATTTTAAACATTAGATTGAAGCGGACTGTGACCTTTGACCTGGATAGCTAACAACACACTCCATCTGTGAAAAATAAGCACGTAGAATGAGTTAATGAAATGATTTCATAAAATGATCTCACAAATGCTTATAGATCATTCAAATCATTTTAAACATTAGATTGAAGTGGACTGTGACCTCTGACCTGTACTTCTAATACTTACCAGACTCTGTCTATCTGGACATAATAACGGTCACACTGGATTTAAACGCAACACACCTTCCTCCATTCATCCGAACCTATCGCCACCTGAAAGATGACAGCTTCCTGTGTCCAACGATACCACTTACATGCACCTTAGACCTGCGCTTCACGAGATACGCCCAAGTAAGCTTTGGCCAATCAGATGGATAATGCTAATGAGAGTGGAATTAATCAGGATTAAACTCATTTTTATCTATATACTTTCATTAGAGCCTTTCGCCACCTGAAAGATGACAGCTTCCCGGATCCGATGATACCACTTACATGGAATTCGGGCCTACGGTTCTCCAGATGTGCCCAGGTAAGCTTTGGCCAATCAGATGCAATATTCTAATGAGGGTGGATACTAATGAGGGTGAAAGTCGTTTTTATCTATATACCTAGCTGCAAGTTAACCCCAAGATAACCTCTAACCCTTAAACCCTCTAACCCAAGCCCTCAAAACTCAAAAGTTCACCTTCTAAAACTGGAGAGTTATAAGATTGAAATCTATATCTACATATCATCTATATCTATCTATCTATCTATCTATCTATCTATCTATCTATCTATCTAATAAAACTTTTCTGTCACTTCTGAGCAGAATACCTAACACTTACCAGACTCTGTTCTTCCTTCTATCTATCTATCAATCTATCTATTTATTTGTTGCAGCACAACAGTCATTTAGGCCACACTGACCTATACGATATACTCCTGGATAAAAATACAATGATACATTATTAAAACAAGTAACAATTATATTCATTATATATATATATATATATATATATATATATATCTACCAAATACTATAATACTAAAGGTGTCCACGAGATGGAGGCATAGGATAAGAAATTTTTAAATATTTTAAGGGCAACAACCATATTCTTTTTATATATATATACATACAGAGGTACATACGTGTGCAATACAAAAAATATAAACAGTTGGGCACAGACAAAATTTAAAAAAAAAAACTCAAAAGATGCTACACAAAACACAAAACACAACCAGCCAGACACACAAACTATGCAAAGAACATCTTTCGTGGTTTTCATCTCTTACCCAAACACTTAACCATTACTAATCCGGGAAAAAAAAAAAAAAACCCACCTAAACCGACCTCACACACACCTGGGCAACACAGACCTACGTCATATACCCCTGCATTAAAATACAATGATAAATCATACACATTTTCATCATCATCATCATAAGATATGCATATAGAATGTATAGAAAGACGTATATGTTGCAGCACAACAATCATTTAGGCCACAACGACCTATACGAAGTACTCCTGGATAAAAATACAATGATACATTATTAAAACAAGTAACAATTATATTCATTATACATATATAAACAGTCGGTCACAGACAGAATCAAACGAACTCAAAAGACGCTCTCTCTAATACAAATGTATGATCCTGCTCGTCGTCCCTTATCCTTCTAAGATTGAAAACTCTATATCTATCTTCTATCTATATATCTACTCGAGGAAATAAACAGGGCCTAATAATACTGGATGACAATGTAAATAGCATGTGTTCAAAAGTTCTAAGAATTCAAAACATTTAACAGAAATTCACACTATGCTGGAAGCTGGAAGCGAACTGTTCTGTGACCTTTGATATCTAAAACCACACTCCGTCTATGAAAAATAAGTACGTAGAATGAGTTAATGAAATAATTTCATATAATTATCTCACAAATCCTTATAGATCATTCAAATCATTTTAAACATTAGATTGAAGCGGACTGTGACCTTTGACCTGGATAGCTAACAACACACTCCATCTGTGAAAAATAAGCACGTAGAATGAGTTAATGAAATGATTTCATAAAATGATCTCACAAATGCTTATAGATCATTCAAATCATTTTAAACATTAGATTGTGACCTCTGACCTGTACTTCTAATACTTACCAGACTCTGTCTATCTGGACATAATAATGGTCACACTGCATTTAAACGTAACACACCTTCCTCCATTCATCCGAACCTATCGCCACCTGAAAGATGACAGCTTCCTGTGTCCAACGATACGCTGCTTCAGCTCTTGGATTCTTTCCAATCCTAATCTAACCCTGGAAACCTGACACCTACCCAAACTAACCCCAGGCCCCTGAAACCTACCCAGTTTAACCCTTGACGTGGTCCGTGGTGACATACGTGAGAGAAAAATATATGTATTTTAATTATATGTACCATAAAAAAATAAACATATAAAATATAGTGGATATTATACCTTATATTTTGTGAAACGTATAAAAGTAAGACATAAAAACCAAGGAGTTCGGTGCAAAAAATTCTGTGTGGCAGGCTGGACCAAAGCAGAGCTGAAAGTGGTCAGTGGAAGTAGAAGGACTGCGCACAACCGGAATTGGACCCTGTTTCGATTCTTGAGTGTAAAGTCCCTAACAGGGGCAAATATGAGAAACTATGGCCCTATATCTGAATTTACACCTAAACTTAGCCCTCACGGGGCAAATATGAGAAACTATGGCCCTATATCTGAATTTGCACCTAAACTTAGCCCTCACAGGGGCAAATATAAGAAACTATGGCCCTATATCTGAATTTACACCTAAACTTAGCCCTCACAGGGGCAAATAAGAGAAACTATGGCCCTATATCTGAATTTACACCTAAACTTAGCCCTCACAGGGGCAAGTATAACAAACTATGGCCCTATATCTGAATTTGCACCTAAACTTAGCCCTCACAGGGGCAAATAAGAGAAACTATGGCCCTATATCTGAATTTACACCTAAACTTAGCCCTCACAGGGGCAAGTATAAGAAACTATGGCCCTATATCTGAATTTACACCTAAACTTAGCCCTCACAGGGGCAAGTATGAGAAACTATGGCCCTATATCTGAATTTACACCTAAACTTAGCCCTCACAGGGGCAAATAAGAGAAACTATGGCCCTATATCTGAATTTACACCTAAACTTAGCCCTCACAGGGGCAAATATTAGAAACTATGGCCCTATATCTGAATTTACACCTAAACTTAGCCCTCACAGGGGCAAATATAAGAAACTATGGCCCTATATCTGAATTTACACCTAAACTTAGCCCTCACAGGGGCAAATAAGAGAAACTATGGCCCTATATCTGAATTTACACCTAAACTTAGCCCTCACAGGGGCAAATATTAGAAACTATGGCCCTATATCTGAATTTACACCTAAACTTAGCCCTCACAGGGGCAAATAAGAGAAACTATGGCCCTTTATCTGAATTTACACCTAAACTTAGCCCTCACAGGGGCAAATATTAGAAACTATGGCCCTATATCTGAATTTACACCTAAACTTAGCCCTCACAGGGGCAAATATAAGAAACTATGGCCCTATATCTGAATTTACACCTAAACTTAGCCCTCACAGGGGCAAATATAAGAAACTACAGATCTATACTTTCATTTGGACCTAAAACTTAAGGCTTAATGCCATCAGCGTTCGTTGTCGACTTTTACCTTTGCATTTACCATAAAATACAATCATAAATCATTCACATTTTCATCATCATCATCATCAGATATACATATATAACGTGTAGAAAGACGTATATGTTTGCAGCACAACAATCATTTAGGCCACAACGACCTATACGAAGTACTCCTGGATAAAAATACAATGATACATTATTAAAACAAGTAACAATTATATTCATTTTATATATATATATATATATATATATATATATATATATATATATATATCTACCAAAGCTATAATACTAAATGTGTCCACGAGATGGAGGCATAGGACAAGAAATTTTTAAATATTTTAAGGGCAACAACCATATTCTTTTTATATATATATACATACAGAGGTACATACGTGTGCAATACAAAAAATATAAACAGTTGGGCACAGACAAAATTTAAAAAAAAACCTCAAAAGATGCTACACAAAACACAAAACACAACCAGCCAGACACACAAACTATGCAAAGAACATCTTTCGTGGTTTTCATCTCTTACCCAAACACTTAACCATTACTAATCCGGGAAAAAAAAAAAAAACCCACCTAAACCTACCTCACACACACCTGGGCAACACAGACCTACGTCATATACCCCTGCATTAAAATACAATGATAAATCATACACATTTTCATCATCATCAACATCATCATCATAAGATATGCATATAGAATGTATAGAAAGACGTATATGTTGCAGCACAACAATCATTTAGGCCACAACGACCTATACGATGTACTCCTGGATAAAAATACAATGATACATTATTAAAACAAGTAACTATTATATTCATTATACATATATAAACAGTCGGTCACAGACAGAATCAAACGAACTCAAAAGACGCTCTCTCTAATACAAATGTATGATCCTGCTCGTCGTCCCTTATCCTTCTAAGATTGAAAACTCTATATCTATCTTCTATCTATATATCTACTCGAGGAAATAAACAGGGCCTAATAATACTGGATGACAATGTAAATAGCATGTGTTCAAAAGTTCTAAGAATTCAAAACATTTAACAGAAATTCACACTATGCTGGAAGCTGGAAGCGAACTGTTCTGTGACCTTTGATATCTAAAACCACACTCCGTCTATGAAAAATAAGTACGTAGAATGAGTTAATGAAATAATTTCATATAATTATCTCACAAATCCTTATAGATCATTCAAATCATTTTAAACATTAGATTGAAGCGGACTGTGACCTTTGACCTGGATAGCTAACAACACACTCCATCTGTGAAAAATAAGCACGTAGAATGAGTTAATGAAATGATTTCATAAAATGATCTCACAAATGCTTATAGATCATTCAAATCATTTTAAACATTAGATTGAAGTGGACTGTGACCTCTGACCTGTACTTCTAATACTTACCAGACTCTGTCTATCTGGACATAATAACGGTCACACTGGATTTAAACGCAACACACCTTCCTCCATTCATCCGAACCTATCGCCACCTGAAAGATGACAGCTTCCTGTGTCCAACGATACCACTTACATGCACCTTAGACCTGCGCTTCACGAGATACGCCCAAGTAAGCTTTGGCCAATCAGATGGATAATGCTAATGAGAGTGGAATTAATCAGGATTAAACTCATTTTTATCTATATACTTTCATTAGAGCCTTTCGCCACCTGAAAGATGACAGCTTCCCGGATCCGATGATACCACTTACATGGAATTCGGGCCTACGGTTCTCCAGATGTGCCCAGGTAAGCTTTGGCCAATCAGATGCAATATTCTAATGAGGGTGGATACTAATGAGGGTGAAAGTCGTTTTTATCTATATACCTAACCCTAACCCTAACCCTAACCCTAACTATGGCCCTATATCTGAATTTACACCTAAACTTAGCCCTCACAGGGGCAAGTATAAGAAACTATGGCCCTATATCTGAATTTACACCTAAACTTAGCCCTCACAGGGGCAAATAAGAGAAACTATGGCCCTATATCTGAATTTACACCTAAACTTAGCCCTCACAGGGGCAAATAAGAGAAACTATGGCCCTATATCTGAATTTACACCTAAACTTAGCCCTCACAGGGGCAAATATTAGAAACTATGGCCCTATATCTGAATTTACACCTAAACTTAGCCCTCACAGGGGCAAATATAAGAAACTATGGCCCTATATCTGAATTTACACCTAAACTTAGCCCTCACAGGGGCAAATAAGAGAAACTATGGCCCTATATCTGAATTTACACCTAAACTTAGCCCTCACAGGGGCAAATATTAGAAACTATGGCCCTATATCTGAATTTACACCTAAACTTAGCCCTCACAGGGGCAAGTATAACAAACTATGGCCCTATATCTGAATTTGCACCTAAACTTAGCCCTCACAGGGGCAAATATAAGAAACTATGGCCCTATATCTGAATTTACACCTAAACTTAGCCCTCACAGGGGCAAGTATGAGAAACTATGGCCCTATATCTGAATTTACACCTAAACTTAGCCCTCACAGGGGCAAATAAGAGAAACTATGGCCCTATATCTGAATTTACACCTAAACTTAGCCCTCACAGGGGCAAATATTAGAAACTATGGCCCTATATCTGAATTTACACCTAAACTTAGCCCTCACAGGGGCAAATATAAGAAACTATGGCCCTATATCTGAATTTACACCTAAACTTAGCCCTCACAGGGGCAAATAAGAGAAACTATGGCCCTATATCTGAATTTACACCTAAACTTAGCCCTCACAGGGGCAAATATTAGAAACTATGGCCCTATATCTGAATTTACACCTAAACTTAGCCCTCACAGGGGCAAATATAAGAAACTATGGCCCTATATCTGAATTTACACCTAAACTTAGCCCTCACAGGGGCAAATATAAGAAACTACAGATCTATACTTTCATTTGGACCTAAAACTTAAGGCTTAATGCCATCAGCGTTCGTTGTCGACTTTTACCTTTGCATTTACCATAAAATACAATCATAAATCATTCACATTTTCATCATCATCATCATCAGATATACATATATAACGTGTAGAAAGACGTATATGTTTGCAGCACAACAATCATTTAGGCCACAACGACCTATACGAAGTACTCCTGGATAAAAATACAATGATACATTATTAAAACAAGTAACAATTATATTCATTTTATATATATATATATATATATATATATCTACCAAAGCTATAATACTAAATGTGTCCACGAGATGGAGGCATAGGACAAGAAATTTTTAAATATTTTAAGGGCAACAACCATATTCTTTTTATATATATATACATACAGAGGTACATACGTGTGCAATACAAAAAATATAAACAGTTGGGCACAGACAAAATTTAAAAAAAAAACTCAAAAGATGCTACACAAAACACAAAACACAACCAGCCAGACACACAAACTATGCAAAGAACATCTTTCGTGGTTTTCATCTCTTACCCAAACACTTAACCATTACTAATCCGGGAAAAAAAAAAAAAACCCACCTAAACCTACCTCACACACACCTGGGCAACACAGACCTACGTCATATACCCCTGCATTAAAATACAATGATAAATCATACACATTTTCATCATCATCAACATCATCATCATAAGATATGCATATAGAATGTATAGAAAGACGTATATGTTGCAGCACAACAATCATTTAGGCCACAACGACCTATACGATGTACTCCTGGATAAAAATACAATGATACATTATTAAAACAAGTAACTATTATATTCATTATACATATATAAACAGTCGGTCACAGACAGAATCAAACGAACTCAAAAGACGCTCTCTCTAATACAAATGTATGATCCTGCTCGTCGTCCCTTATCCTTCTAAGATTGAAAACTCTATATCTATCTTCTATCTATATATCTACTCGAGGAAATAAACAGGGGCTAATAATACTGGATGACAATGTAAATAGCATGTGTTCAAAAGTTCTAAGAATTCAAAACATTTAACAGAAATTCACACTATGCTGGAAGCTGGAAGCGAACTGTTCTGTGACCTTTGATATCTAAAACCACACTCCGTCTATGAAAAATAAGTACGTAGAATGAGTTAATGAAATAATTTCATATAATTATCTCACAAATCCTTATAGATCATTCAAATCATTTTAAACATTAGATTGAAGCGGACTGTGACCTTTGACCTGGATAGCTAACAACACACTCCATCTGTGAAAAATAAGCACGTAGAATGAGTTAATGAAATGATTTCATAAAATGATCTCACAAATGCTTATAGATCATTCAAATCATTTTAAACATTAGATTGAAGTGGACTGTGACCTCTGACCTGTACTTCTAATACTTACCAGACTCTGTCTATCTGGACATAATAACGGTCACACTGGATTTAAACGCAACACACCTTCCTCCATTCATCCGAACCTATCGCCACCTGAAAGATGACAGCTTCCTGTGTCCAACGATACCACTTACATGCACCTTAGACCTGCGCTTCACGAGATACGCCCAAGTAAGCTTTGGCCAATCAGATGGATAATGCTAATGAGAGTGGAATTAATCAGGATTAAACTCATTTTTATCTATATACTTTCATTAGAGCCTTTCGCCACCTGAAAGATGACAGCTTCCCGGATCCGATGATACCACTTACATGGAATTCGGGCCTACGGTTCTCCAGATGTGCCCAGGTAAGCTTTGGCCAATCAGATGCAATATTCTAATGAGGGTGGATACTAATGAGGGTGAAAGTCGTTTTTATCTATATACCTAACCCTAACCCTAACCTAACCCTAACCCTAACCCTAACCCTAACCCTAACCCTAACCCTAACCCTATATCTGAATTTACACCTAAACTTAGCCCTCACAGGGGCAAATATTAGAAACTATGGCCCTATATCTGAATTTACACCTAAACTTAGCCCTCACAGGGGCAAATATTAGAAACTATGGCCCTATATCTGAATTTACACCTAAACTTAGCCCTCACAGGGGCAAATATAAGAAACTATGGCCCTATATCTGAATTTACACCTAAACTTAGCCCTCACAGGGGCAAATAAGAGAAACTATGGCCCTATATCTGAATTTACACCTAAACTTAGCCCTCACAGGGGCAAATATTAGAAACTATGGCCCTATATCTGAATTTACACCTAAACTTAGCCCTCACAGGGGCAAATATAAGAAACTATGGCCCTATATCTGAATTTACACCTAAACTTAGCCCTCACAGGGGCAAATATAAGAAACTATGGCCCTATATCTGAATTTACACCTAAACTTAGCCCTCACAGGGGCAAATATAAGAAACTACAGATCTATACTTTCATTTGGACCTAAAACTTAAGGCTTAATGCCATCAGCGTTCGTTGTCGACTTTTACCTTTGCATTTACCATAAAATACAATCATAAATCATTCACATTTTCATCATCATCATCATCAGATATACATATATAACGTGTAGAAAGACGTATATGTTTGCAGCACAACAATCATTTAGGCCACAACGACCTATACGAAGTACTCCTGGATAAAAATACAATGATACATTATTAAAACAAGTAACAATTATATTCATTTTATATATATATATATATATATATATATATATATATCTACCAAAGCTATAATACTAAATGTGTCCACGAGATGGAGGCATAGGACAAGAAATTTTTAAATATTTTAAGGGCAACAACCATATTCTTTTTATATATATATACATACAGAGGTACATACGTGTGCAATACAAAAAATATAAACAGTTGGGCACAGACAAAATTTAAAAAAAAAACTCAAAAGATGCTACACAAAACACAAAACACAACCAGCCAGACACACAAACTATGCAAAGAACATCTTTCGTGGTTTTCATCTCTTACCCAAACACTTAACCATTACTAATCCGGGAAAAAAAAAAAAAACCCACCTAAACCTACCTCACACACACCTGGGCAACACAGACCTACGTCATATACCCCTGCATTAAAATACAATGATAAATCATACACATTTTCATCATCATCAACATCATCATCATAAGATATGCATATAGAATGTATAGAAAGACGTATATGTTGCAGCACAACAATCATTTAGGCCACAACGACCTATACGATGTACTCCTGGATAAAAATACAATGATACATTATTAAAACAAGTAACTATTATATTCATTATACATATATAAACAGTCGGTCACAGACAGAATCAAACGAACTCAAAAGACGCTCTCTCTAATACAAATGTATGATCCTGCTCGTCGTCCCTTATCCTTCTAAGATTGAAAACTCTATATCTATCTTCTATCTATATATCTACTCGAGGAAATAAACAGGGCCTAATAATACTGGATGACAATGTAAATAGCATGTGTTCAAAAGTTCTAAGAATTCAAAACATTTAACAGAAATTCACACTATGCTGGAAGCTGGAAGCGAACTGTTCTGTGACCTTTGATATCTAAAACCACACTCCGTCTATGAAAAATAAGTACGTAGAATGAGTTAATGAAATAATTTCATATAATTATCTCACAAATCCTTATAGATCATTCAAATCATTTTAAACATTAGATTGAAGCGGACTGTGACCTTTGACCTGGATAGCTAACAACACACTCCATCTGTGAAAAATAAGCACGTAGAATGAGTTAATGAAATGATTTCATAAAATGATCTCACAAATGCTTATAGATCATTCAAATCATTTTAAACATTAGATTGAAGTGGACTGTGACCTCTGACCTGTACTTCTAATACTTACCAGACTCTGTCTATCTGGACATAATAACGGTCACACTGGATTTAAACGCAACACACCTTCCTCCATTCATCCGAACCTATCGCCACCTGAAAGATGACAGCTTCCTGTGTCCAACGATACCACTTACATGCACCTTAGACCTGCGCTTCACGAGATACGCCCAAGTAAGCTTTGGCCAATCAGATGGATAATGCTAATGAGAGTGGAATTAATCAGGATTAAACTCATTTTTATCTATATACTTTCATTAGAGCCTTTCGCCACCTGAAAGATGACAGCTTCCCGGATCCGATGATACCACTTACATGGAATTCGGGCCTACGGTTCTCCAGATGTGCCCAGGTAAGCTTTGGCCAATCAGATGCAATATTCTAATGAGGGTGGATACTAATGAGGGTGAAAGTCGTTTTTATCTATATACCTAGCTGCAAGTTAACCCCAAGATAACCTCTAACCCTTAAACCCTCTAACCCAAGCCCTCAAAACTCAAAAGTTCACCTTCTAAAACTGGAGAGTTATAAGATTGAAATCTATATCTACATATCATCTATATCTATCTATCTATCTATCTATCTATCTATCTATCTATCTATCTAATAAAACTTTTCTGTCACTTCTGAGCAGAATACCTAACACTTACCAGACTCTGTTCTTCCTTCTATCTATCTATCAATCTATCTATTTATTTGTTGCAGCACAACAGTCATTTAGGCCACACTGACCTATACGATATACTCCTGGATAAAAATACAATGATACATTATTAAAACAAGTAACAATTATATTCATTATATATATATATATATATATATATATATATATCTACCAAATACTATAATACTAAAGGTGTCCACGAGATGGAGGCATAGGATAAGAAATTTTTAAATATTTTAAGGGCAACAACCATATTCTTTTTATATATATATACATACAGAGGTACATACGTGTGCAATACAAAAAATATAAACAGTTGGGCACAGACAAAATTTAAAAAAAAAAACTCAAAAGATGCTACACAAAACACAAAACACAACCAGCCAGACACACAAACTATGCAAAGAACATCTTTCGTGGTTTTCATCTCTTACCCAAACACTTAACCATTACTAATCCGGGAAAAAAAAAAAAAAACCCACCTAAACCGACCTCACACACACCTGGGCAACACAGACCTACGTCATATACCCCTGCATTAAAATACAATGATAAATCATACACATTTTCATCATCATCATCATAAGATATGCATATAGAATGTATAGAAAGACGTATATGTTGCAGCACAACAATCATTTAGGCCACAACGACCTATACGAAGTACTCCTGGATAAAAATACAATGATACATTATTAAAACAAGTAACAATTATATTCATTATACATATATAAACAGTCGGTCACAGACAGAATCAAACGAACTCAAAAGACGCTCTCTCTAATACAAATGTATGATCCTGCTCGTCGTCCCTTATCCTTCTAAGATTGAAAACTCTATATCTATCTTCTATCTATATATCTACTCGAGGAAATAAACAGGGCCTAATAATACTGGATGACAATGTAAATAGCATGTGTTCAAAAGTTCTAAGAATTCAAAACATTTAACAGAAATTCACACTATGCTGGAAGCTGGAAGCGAACTGTTCTGTGACCTTTGATATCTAAAACCACACTCCGTCTATGAAAAATAAGTACGTAGAATGAGTTAATGAAATAATTTCATATAATTATCTCACAAATCCTTATAGATCATTCAAATCATTTTAAACATTAGATTGAAGCGGACTGTGACCTTTGACCTGGATAGCTAACAACACACTCCATCTGTGAAAAATAAGCACGTAGAATGAGTTAATGAAATGATTTCATAAAATGATCTCACAAATGCTTATAGATCATTCAAATCATTTTAAACATTAGATTGTGACCTCTGACCTGTACTTCTAATACTTACCAGACTCTGTCTATCTGGACATAATAATGGTCACACTGCATTTAAACGTAACACACCTTCCTCCATTCATCCGAACCTATCGCCACCTGAAAGATGACAGCTTCCTGTGTCCAACGATACGCTGCTTCAGCTCTTGGATTCTTTCCAATCCTAATCTAACCCTGGAAACCTGACACCTACCCAAACTAACCCCAGGCCCCTGAAACCTACCCAGTTTAACCCTTGACGTGGTCCGTGGTGACATACGTGAGAGAAAAATATATGTATTTTAATTATATGTACCATAAAAAAATAAACATATAAAATATAGTGGATATTATACCTTATATTTTGTGAAACGTATAAAAGTAAGACATAAAAACCAAGGAGTTCGGTGCAAAAAATTCTGTGTGGCAGGCTGGACCAAAGCAGAGCTGAAAGTGGTCAGTGGAAGTAGAAGGACTGCGCACAACCGGAATTGGACCCTGTTTCGATTCTTGAGTGTAAAGTCCCTAACAGGGGCAAATATGAGAAACTATGGCCCTATATCTGAATTTACACCTAAACTTAGCCCTCACGGGGCAAATATGAGAAACTATGGCCCTATATCTGAATTTGCACCTAAACTTAGCCCTCACAGGGGCAAATATAAGAAACTATGGCCCTATATCTGAATTTACACCTAAACTTAGCCCTCACAGGGGCAAATAAGAGAAACTATGGCCCTATATCTGAATTTACACCTAAACTTAGCCCTCACAGGGGCAAGTATAACAAACTATGGCCCTATATCTGAATTTGCACCTAAACTTAGCCCTCACAGGGGCAAATAAGAGAAACTATGGCCCTATATCTGAATTTACACCTAAACTTAGCCCTCACAGGGGCAAGTATAAGAAACTATGGCCCTATATCTGAATTTACACCTAAACTTAGCCCTCACAGGGGCAAGTATGAGAAACTATGGCCCTATATCTGAATTTACACCTAAACTTAGCCCTCACAGGGGCAAATAAGAGAAACTATGGCCCTATATCTGAATTTACACCTAAACTTAGCCCTCACAGGGGCAAATATTAGAAACTATGGCCCTATATCTGAATTTACACCTAAACTTAGCCCTCACAGGGGCAAATATAAGAAACTATGGCCCTATATCTGAATTTACACCTAAACTTAGCCCTCACAGGGGCAAATAAGAGAAACTATGGCCCTATATCTGAATTTACACCTAAACTTAGCCCTCACAGGGGCAAATATTAGAAACTATGGCCCTATATCTGAATTTACACCTAAACTTAGCCCTCACAGGGGCAAATAAGAGAAACTATGGCCCTTTATCTGAATTTACACCTAAACTTAGCCCTCACAGGGGCAAATATTAGAAACTATGGCCCTATATCTGAATTTACACCTAAACTTAGCCCTCACAGGGGCAAATATAAGAAACTATGGCCCTATATCTGAATTTACACCTAAACTTAGCCCTCACAGGGGCAAATATAAGAAACTACAGATCTATACTTTCATTTGGACCTAAAACTTAAGGCTTAATGCCATCAGCGTTCGTTGTCGACTTTTACCTTTGCATTTACCATAAAATACAATCATAAATCATTCACATTTTCATCATCATCATCATCAGATATACATATATAACGTGTAGAAAGACGTATATGTTTGCAGCACAACAATCATTTAGGCCACAACGACCTATACGAAGTACTCCTGGATAAAAATACAATGATACATTATTAAAACAAGTAACAATTATATTCATTTTATATATATATATATATATATATATATATATATATATATATATATATCTACCAAAGCTATAATACTAAATGTGTCCACGAGATGGAGGCATAGGACAAGAAATTTTTAAATATTTTAAGGGCAACAACCATATTCTTTTTATATATATATACATACAGAGGTACATACGTGTGCAATACAAAAAATATAAACAGTTGGGCACAGACAAAATTTAAAAAAAAACCTCAAAAGATGCTACACAAAACACAAAACACAACCAGCCAGACACACAAACTATGCAAAGAACATCTTTCGTGGTTTTCATCTCTTACCCAAACACTTAACCATTACTAATCCGGGAAAAAAAAAAAAAACCCACCTAAACCTACCTCACACACACCTGGGCAACACAGACCTACGTCATATACCCCTGCATTAAAATACAATGATAAATCATACACATTTTCATCATCATCAACATCATCATCATAAGATATGCATATAGAATGTATAGAAAGACGTATATGTTGCAGCACAACAATCATTTAGGCCACAACGACCTATACGATGTACTCCTGGATAAAAATACAATGATACATTATTAAAACAAGTAACTATTATATTCATTATACATATATAAACAGTCGGTCACAGACAGAATCAAACGAACTCAAAAGACGCTCTCTCTAATACAAATGTATGATCCTGCTCGTCGTCCCTTATCCTTCTAAGATTGAAAACTCTATATCTATCTTCTATCTATATATCTACTCGAGGAAATAAACAGGGCCTAATAATACTGGATGACAATGTAAATAGCATGTGTTCAAAAGTTCTAAGAATTCAAAACATTTAACAGAAATTCACACTATGCTGGAAGCTGGAAGCGAACTGTTCTGTGACCTTTGATATCTAAAACCACACTCCGTCTATGAAAAATAAGTACGTAGAATGAGTTAATGAAATAATTTCATATAATTATCTCACAAATCCTTATAGATCATTCAAATCATTTTAAACATTAGATTGAAGCGGACTGTGACCTTTGACCTGGATAGCTAACAACACACTCCATCTGTGAAAAATAAGCACGTAGAATGAGTTAATGAAATGATTTCATAAAATGATCTCACAAATGCTTATAGATCATTCAAATCATTTTAAACATTAGATTGAAGTGGACTGTGACCTCTGACCTGTACTTCTAATACTTACCAGACTCTGTCTATCTGGACATAATAACGGTCACACTGGATTTAAACGCAACACACCTTCCTCCATTCATCCGAACCTATCGCCACCTGAAAGATGACAGCTTCCTGTGTCCAACGATACCACTTACATGCACCTTAGACCTGCGCTTCACGAGATACGCCCAAGTAAGCTTTGGCCAATCAGATGGATAATGCTAATGAGAGTGGAATTAATCAGGATTAAACTCATTTTTATCTATATACTTTCATTAGAGCCTTTCGCCACCTGAAAGATGACAGCTTCCCGGATCCGATGATACCACTTACATGGAATTCGGGCCTACGGTTCTCCAGATGTGCCCAGGTAAGCTTTGGCCAATCAGATGCAATATTCTAATGAGGGTGGATACTAATGAGGGTGAAAGTCGTTTTTATCTATATACCTAACCCTAACCCTAACCCTAACCCTAACTATGGCCCTATATCTGAATTTACACCTAAACTTAGCCCTCACAGGGGCAAGTATAAGAAACTATGGCCCTATATCTGAATTTACACCTAAACTTAGCCCTCACAGGGGCAAATAAGAGAAACTATGGCCCTATATCTGAATTTACACCTAAACTTAGCCCTCACAGGGGCAAATAAGAGAAACTATGGCCCTATATCTGAATTTACACCTAAACTTAGCCCTCACAGGGGCAAATATTAGAAACTATGGCCCTATATCTGAATTTACACCTAAACTTAGCCCTCACAGGGGCAAATATAAGAAACTATGGCCCTATATCTGAATTTACACCTAAACTTAGCCCTCACAGGGGCAAATAAGAGAAACTATGGCCCTATATCTGAATTTACACCTAAACTTAGCCCTCACAGGGGCAAATATTAGAAACTATGGCCCTATATCTGAATTTACACCTAAACTTAGCCCTCACAGGGGCAAGTATAACAAACTATGGCCCTATATCTGAATTTGCACCTAAACTTAGCCCTCACAGGGGCAAATATAAGAAACTATGGCCCTATATCTGAATTTACACCTAAACTTAGCCCTCACAGGGGCAAGTATGAGAAACTATGGCCCTATATCTGAATTTACACCTAAACTTAGCCCTCACAGGGGCAAATAAGAGAAACTATGGCCCTATATCTGAATTTACACCTAAACTTAGCCCTCACAGGGGCAAATATTAGAAACTATGGCCCTATATCTGAATTTACACCTAAACTTAGCCCTCACAGGGGCAAATATAAGAAACTATGGCCCTATATCTGAATTTACACCTAAACTTAGCCCTCACAGGGGCAAATAAGAGAAACTATGGCCCTATATCTGAATTTACACCTAAACTTAGCCCTCACAGGGGCAAATATTAGAAACTATGGCCCTATATCTGAATTTACACCTAAACTTAGCCCTCACAGGGGCAAATATAAGAAACTATGGCCCTATATCTGAATTTACACCTAAACTTAGCCCTCACAGGGGCAAATATAAGAAACTACAGATCTATACTTTCATTTGGACCTAAAACTTAAGGCTTAATGCCATCAGCGTTCGTTGTCGACTTTTACCTTTGCATTTACCATAAAATACAATCATAAATCATTCACATTTTCATCATCATCATCATCAGATATACATATATAACGTGTAGAAAGACGTATATGTTTGCAGCACAACAATCATTTAGGCCACAACGACCTATACGAAGTACTCCTGGATAAAAATACAATGATACATTATTAAAACAAGTAACAATTATATTCATTTTATATATATATATATATATATATATATCTACCAAAGCTATAATACTAAATGTGTCCACGAGATGGAGGCATAGGACAAGAAATTTTTAAATATTTTAAGGGCAACAACCATATTCTTTTTATATATATATACATACAGAGGTACATACGTGTGCAATACAAAAAATATAAACAGTTGGGCACAGACAAAATTTAAAAAAAAAACTCAAAAGATGCTACACAAAACACAAAACACAACCAGCCAGACACACAAACTATGCAAAGAACATCTTTCGTGGTTTTCATCTCTTACCCAAACACTTAACCATTACTAATCCGGGAAAAAAAAAAAAAACCCACCTAAACCTACCTCACACACACCTGGGCAACACAGACCTACGTCATATACCCCTGCATTAAAATACAATGATAAATCATACACATTTTCATCATCATCAACATCATCATCATAAGATATGCATATAGAATGTATAGAAAGACGTATATGTTGCAGCACAACAATCATTTAGGCCACAACGACCTATACGATGTACTCCTGGATAAAAATACAATGATACATTATTAAAACAAGTAACTATTATATTCATTATACATATATAAACAGTCGGTCACAGACAGAATCAAACGAACTCAAAAGACGCTCTCTCTAATACAAATGTATGATCCTGCTCGTCGTCCCTTATCCTTCTAAGATTGAAAACTCTATATCTATCTTCTATCTATATATCTACTCGAGGAAATAAACAGGGGCTAATAATACTGGATGACAATGTAAATAGCATGTGTTCAAAAGTTCTAAGAATTCAAAACATTTAACAGAAATTCACACTATGCTGGAAGCTGGAAGCGAACTGTTCTGTGACCTTTGATATCTAAAACCACACTCCGTCTATGAAAAATAAGTACGTAGAATGAGTTAATGAAATAATTTCATATAATTATCTCACAAATCCTTATAGATCATTCAAATCATTTTAAACATTAGATTGAAGCGGACTGTGACCTTTGACCTGGATAGCTAACAACACACTCCATCTGTGAAAAATAAGCACGTAGAATGAGTTAATGAAATGATTTCATAAAATGATCTCACAAATGCTTATAGATCATTCAAATCATTTTAAACATTAGATTGAAGTGGACTGTGACCTCTGACCTGTACTTCTAATACTTACCAGACTCTGTCTATCTGGACATAATAACGGTCACACTGGATTTAAACGCAACACACCTTCCTCCATTCATCCGAACCTATCGCCACCTGAAAGATGACAGCTTCCTGTGTCCAACGATACCACTTACATGCACCTTAGACCTGCGCTTCACGAGATACGCCCAAGTAAGCTTTGGCCAATCAGATGGATAATGCTAATGAGAGTGGAATTAATCAGGATTAAACTCATTTTTATCTATATACTTTCATTAGAGCCTTTCGCCACCTGAAAGATGACAGCTTCCCGGATCCGATGATACCACTTACATGGAATTCGGGCCTACGGTTCTCCAGATGTGCCCAGGTAAGCTTTGGCCAATCAGATGCAATATTCTAATGAGGGTGGATACTAATGAGGGTGAAAGTCGTTTTTATCTATATACCTAGCTGCAAGTTAACCCCAAGATAACCTCTAACCCTTAAACCCTCTAACCCAAGCCCTCAAAACTCAAAAGTTCACCTTCTAAAACTGGAGAGTTATAAGATTGAAATCTATATCTACATATCATCTATATCTATCTATCTATCTATCTATCTAATAAAACTTTTCTGTCACTTCTGAGCAGAATACCTAACACTTACCAGACTCTGTCCTTCCTTCTATCTATCTATCAATCTATCTATTTATTTGTTGCAGCACAACAGTCATTTAGGCCACACTGACCTATACGATATACTCCTGGATAAAAATACAATGATACATTATTAAAACAAGTAACAATTATATTCATTATATATATATATATATATATATATATATATATATATATATATATCTACCAAATACTATAATACTAAAGGTGTCCACGAGATGGAGGCATAGGATAAGAAATTTTTAAATATTTTAAGGGCAACAACCATATTCTTTTTATATATATATACATACAGAGGTACATACGTGTGCAATACAAAAAATATAAACAGTTGGGCACAGACAAAATTTAAAAAAAAAAACTCAAAAGATGCTACACAAAACACAAAACACAACCAGCCAGACACACAAACTATGCAAAGAACATCTTTCGTGGTTTTCATCTCTTACCCAAACACTTAACCATTACTAATCCGGGAAAAAAAAAAAAAAACCCACCTAAACCGACCTCACACACACCTGGGCAACACAGACCTACGTCATATACCCCTGCATTAAAATACAATGATAAATCATACACATTTTCATCATCATCATCATAAGATATGCATATAGAATGTATAGAAAGACGTATATGTTGCAGCACAACAATCATTTAGGCCACAACGACCTATACGAAGTACTCCTGGATAAAAATACAATGATACATTATTAAAACAAGTAACAATTATATTCATTATACATATATAAACAGTCGGTCACAGACAGAATCAAACGAACTCAAAAGACGCTCTCTCTAATACAAATGTATGATCCTGCTCGTCGTCCCTTATCCTTCTAAGATTGAAAACTCTATATCTATCTTCTATCTATATATCTACTCGAGGAAATAAACAGGGCCTAATAATACTGGATGACAATGTAAATAGCATGTGTTCAAAAGTTCTAAGAATTCAAAACATTTAACAGAAATTCACACTATGCTGGAAGCTGGAAGCGAACTGTTCTGTGACCTTTGATATCTAAAACCACACTCCGTCTATGAAAAATAAGTACGTAGAATGAGTTAATGAAATAATTTCATATAATTATCTCACAAATCCTTATAGATCATTCAAATCATTTTAAACATTAGATTGAAGCGGACTGTGACCTTTGACCTGGATAGCTAACAACACACTCCATCTGTGAAAAATAAGCACGTAGAATGAGTTAATGAAATGATTTCATAAAATGATCTCACAAATGCTTATAGATCATTCAAATCATTTTAAACATTAGATTGTGACCTCTGACCTGTACTTCTAATACTTACCAGACTCTGTCTATCTGGACATAATAATGGTCACACTGCATTTAAACGTAACACACCTTCCTCCATTCATCCGAACCTATCGCCACCTGAAAGATGACAGCTTCCTGTGTCCAACGATACGCTGCTTCAGCTCTTGGATTCTTTCCAATCCTAATCTAACCCTGGAAACCTGACACCTACCCAAACTAACCCCAGGCCCCTGAAACCTACCCAGTTTAACCCTTGACGTGGTCCGTGGTGACATACGTGAGAGAAAAATATATGTATTTTAATTATATGTACCATAAAAAAATAAACATATAAAATATAGTGGATATTATACCTTATATTTTGTGAAACGTATAAAAGTAAGACATAAAAACCAAGGAGTTCGGTGCAAAAAATTCTGTGTGGCAGGCTGGACCAAAGCAGAGCTGAAAGTGGTCAGTGGAAGTAGAAGGACTGCGCACAACCGGAATTGGACCCTGTTTCGATTCTTGAGTGTAAAGTCCCTAACAGGGGCAAATATGAGAAACTATGGCCCTATATCTGAATTTACACCTAAACTTAGCCCTCACGGGGCAAATATGAGAAACTATGGCCCTATATCTGAATTTACACCTAAACTTAGCCCTCACAGGGGCAAGTATAACAAACTATGGCCCTATATCTGAATTTACACCTAAACTTAGCCCTCACAGGGGCAAGTATAACAAACTATGGCCCTATATCTGAATTTGCACCTAAACTTAGCCCTCACAGGGGCAAATATAAGAAACTATGGCCCTATATCTGAATTTACACCTAAACTTAGCCCTCACAGGGGCAAATAAGAGAAACTATGGCCCTATATCTGAATTTACACCTAAACTTAGCCCTCACAGGGGCAAGTATAACAAACTATGGCCCTATATCTGAATTTGCACCTAAACTTAGCCCTCACAGGGGCAAATAAGAGAAACTATGGCCCTATATCTGAATTTACACCTAAACTTAGCCCTCACAGGGGCAACTATAAGAAACTATGGCCCTATATCTGAATTTACACCTAAACTTAGCCCTCACAGGGGCAAGTATGAGAAACTATGGCCCTATATCTGAATTTACACCTAAACTTAGCCCTCACAGGGGCAAATAAGAGAAACTATGGCCCTATATCTGAATTTACACCTAAACTTAGCCCTCACAGGGGCAAATATTAGAAACTATGGCCCTATATCTGAATTTACACCTAAACTTAGCCCTCACAGGGGCAAATATAAGAAACTATGGCCCTATATCTGAATTTACACCTAAACTTAGCCCTCACAGGGGCAAATAAGAGAAACTATGGCCCTATATCTGAATTTACACCTAAACTTAGCCCTCACAGGGGCAAATATTAGAAACTATGGCCCTATATCTGAATTTACACCTAAACTTAGCCCTCACAGGGGCAAATAAGAGAAACTATGGCCCTTTATCTGAATTTACACCTAAACTTAGCCCTCACAGGGGCAAATATTAGAAACTATGGCCCTATATCTGAATTTACACCTAAACTTAGCCCTCACAGGGGCAAATATAAGAAACTATGGCCCTATATCTGAATTTACACCTAAACTTAGCCCTCACAGGGGCAAATATAAGAAACTACAGATCTATACTTTCATTTGGACCTAAAACTTAAGGCTTAATGCCATCAGCGTTCGTTGTCGACTTTTACCTTTGCATTTACCATAAAATACAATCATAAATCATTCACATTTTCATCATCATCATCATCAGATATACATATATAACGTGTAGAAAGACGTATATGTTTGCAGCACAACAATCATTTAGGCCACAACGACCTATACGAAGTACTCCTGGATAAAAATACAATGATACATTATTAAAACAAGTAACAATTATATTCATTTTATATATATATATATATATATATATATATATATATATATATATATATATATATATCTACCAAAGCTATAATACTAAATGTGTCCACGAGATGGAGGCATAGGACAAGAAATTTTTAAATATTTTAAGGGCAACAACCATATTCTTTTTATATATATATACATACAGAGGTACATACGTGTGCAATACAAAAAATATAAACAGTTGGGCACAGACAAAATTTAAAAAATAAACTCAAAAGATGCTACACAAAACACAAAACACAACCAGCCAGACACACAAACTATGCAAAGAACATCTTTCGTGGTTTTCATCTCTTACCCAAACACTTAACCATTACTAATCCGGGAAAAAAAAAAAAAAAACCCACCTAAACCTACCTCACACACACCTGGGCAACACAGACCTACGTCATATACCCCTGCATTAAAATACAATGATAAATCATACACATTTTCATCATCATCAACATCATCATCATAAGATATGCATATAGAATGTATAGAAAGACGTATATGTTGCAGCACAACAATCATTTAGGCCACAACGACCTATACGATGTACTCCTGGATAAAAATACAATGATACATTATTAAAACAAGTAACTATTATATTCATTATACATATATAAACAGTCGGTCACAGACAGAATCAAACGAACTCAAAAGACGCTCTCTCTAATACAAATGTATGATCCTGCTCGTCGTCCCTTATCCTTCTAAGATTGAAAACTCTATATCTATCTTCTATCTATATATCTACTCGAGGAAATAAACAGGGCCTAATAATACTGGATGACAATGTAAATAGCATGTGTTCAAAAGTTCTAAGAATTCAAAACATTTAACAGAAATTCACACTATGCTGGAAGCTGGAAGCGAACTGTTCTGTGACCTTTGATATCTAAAACCACACTCCGTCTATGAAAAATAAGTACGTAGAATGAGTTAATGAAATAATTTCATATAATTATCTCACAAATCCTTATAGATCATTCAAATCATTTTAAACATTAGATTGAAGCGGACTGTGACCTTTGACCTGGATAGCTAACAACACACTCCATCTGTGAAAAATAAGCACGTAGAATGAGTTAATGAAATGATTTCATAAAATGATCTCACAAATGCTTATAGATCATTCAAATCATTTTAAACATTAGATTGAAGTGGACTGTGACCTCTGACCTGTACTTCTAATACTTACCAGACTCTGTCTATCTGGACATAATAACGGTCACACTGGATTTAAACGCAACACACCTTCCTCCATTCATCCGAACCTATCGCCACCTGAAAGATGACAGCTTCCTGTGTCCAACGATACCACTTACATGCACCTTAGACCTGCGCTTCACGAGATACGCCCAAGTAAGCTTTGGCCAATCAGATGGATAATGCTAATGAGAGTGGAATTAATCAGGATTAAACTCATTTTTATCTATATACTTTCATTAGAGCCTTTCGCCACCTGAAAGATGACAGCTTCCCGGATCCGATGATACCACTTACATGGAATTCGGGCCTACGGTTCTCCAGATGTGCCCAGGTAAGCTTTGGCCAATCAGATGCAATATTCTAATGAGGGTGGATACTAATGAGGGTGAAAGTCGTTTTTATCTATATACCTAGCTGCAAGTTAACCCCAAGATAACCTCTAACCCTTAAACCCTCTAACCCAAGCCCTCAAAACTCAAAAGTTCACCTTCTAAAACTGGAGAGTTATAAGATTGAAATCTATATCTACATATCATCTATATCTATCTATCTATCTATCTATCTATCTATCTATCTATCTATCTAATAAAACTTTTCTGTCACTTCTGAGCAGAATACCTAACACTTACCAGACTCTGTTCTTCCTTCTATCTATCTATCAATCTATCTATTTATTTGTTGCAGCACAACAGTCATTTAGGCCACACTGACCTATACGATATACTCCTGGATAAAAATACAATGATACATTATTAAAACAAGTAACAATTATATTCATTATATATATATATATATATATATATATATATATCTACCAAATACTATAATACTAAAGGTGTCCACGAGATGGAGGCATAGGATAAGAAATTTTTAAATATTTTAAGGGCAACAACCATATTCTTTTTATATATATATACATACAGAGGTACATACGTGTGCAATACAAAAAATATAAACAGTTGGGCACAGACAAAATTTAAAAAAAAAAACTCAAAAGATGCTACACAAAACACAAAACACAACCAGCCAGACACACAAACTATGCAAAGAACATCTTTCGTGGTTTTCATCTCTTACCCAAACACTTAACCATTACTAATCCGGGAAAAAAAAAAAAAAACCCACCTAAACCGACCTCACACACACCTGGGCAACACAGACCTACGTCATATACCCCTGCATTAAAATACAATGATAAATCATACACATTTTCATCATCATCATCATAAGATATGCATATAGAATGTATAGAAAGACGTATATGTTGCAGCACAACAATCATTTAGGCCACAACGACCTATACGAAGTACTCCTGGATAAAAATACAATGATACATTATTAAAACAAGTAACAATTATATTCATTATACATATATAAACAGTCGGTCACAGACAGAATCAAACGAACTCAAAAGACGCTCTCTCTAATACAAATGTATGATCCTGCTCGTCGTCCCTTATCCTTCTAAGATTGAAAACTCTATATCTATCTTCTATCTATATATCTACTCGAGGAAATAAACAGGGCCTAATAATACTGGATGACAATGTAAATAGCATGTGTTCAAAAGTTCTAAGAATTCAAAACATTTAACAGAAATTCACACTATGCTGGAAGCTGGAAGCGAACTGTTCTGTGACCTTTGATATCTAAAACCACACTCCGTCTATGAAAAATAAGTACGTAGAATGAGTTAATGAAATAATTTCATATAATTATCTCACAAATCCTTATAGATCATTCAAATCATTTTAAACATTAGATTGAAGCGGACTGTGACCTTTGACCTGGATAGCTAACAACACACTCCATCTGTGAAAAATAAGCACGTAGAATGAGTTAATGAAATGATTTCATAAAATGATCTCACAAATGCTTATAGATCATTCAAATCATTTTAAACATTAGATTGTGACCTCTGACCTGTACTTCTAATACTTACCAGACTCTGTCTATCTGGACATAATAATGGTCACACTGCATTTAAACGTAACACACCTTCCTCCATTCATCCGAACCTATCGCCACCTGAAAGATGACAGCTTCCTGTGTCCAACGATACGCTGCTTCAGCTCTTGGATTCTTTCCAATCCTAATCTAACCCTGGAAACCTGACACCTACCCAAACTAACCCCAGGCCCCTGAAACCTACCCAGTTTAACCCTTGACGTGGTCCGTGGTGACATACGTGAGAGAAAAATATATGTATTTTAATTATATGTACCATAAAAAAATAAACATATAAAATATAGTGGATATTATACCTTATATTTTGTGAAACGTATAAAAGTAAGACATAAAAACCAAGGAGTTCGGTGCAAAAAATTCTGTGTGGCAGGCTGGACCAAAGCAGAGCTGAAAGTGGTCAGTGGAAGTAGAAGGACTGCGCACAACCGGAATTGGACCCTGTTTCGATTCTTGAGTGTAAAGTCCCTAACAGGGGCAAATATGAGAAACTATGGCCCTATATCTGAATTTACACCTAAACTTAGCCCTCACGGGGCAAATATGAGAAACTATGGCCCTATATCTGAATTTGCACCTAAACTTAGCCCTCACAGGGGCAAATATAAGAAACTATGGCCCTATATCTGAATTTACACCTAAACTTAGCCCTCACAGGGGCAAATAAGAGAAACTATGGCCCTATATCTGAATTTACACCTAAACTTAGCCCTCACAGGGGCAAGTATAACAAACTATGGCCCTATATCTGAATTTGCACCTAAACTTAGCCCTCACAGGGGCAAATAAGAGAAACTATGGCCCTATATCTGAATTTACACCTAAACTTAGCCCTCACAGGGGCAAGTATAAGAAACTATGGCCCTATATCTGAATTTACACCTAAACTTAGCCCTCACAGGGGCAAGTATGAGAAACTATGGCCCTATATCTGAATTTACACCTAAACTTAGCCCTCACAGGGGCAAATAAGAGAAACTATGGCCCTATATCTGAATTTACACCTAAACTTAGCCCTCACAGGGGCAAATATTAGAAACTATGGCCCTATATCTGAATTTACACCTAAACTTAGCCCTCACAGGGGCAAATATAAGAAACTATGGCCCTATATCTGAATTTACACCTAAACTTAGCCCTCACAGGGGCAAATAAGAGAAACTATGGCCCTATATCTGAATTTACACCTAAACTTAGCCCTCACAGGGGCAAATATTAGAAACTATGGCCCTATATCTGAATTTACACCTAAACTTAGCCCTCACAGGGGCAAATAAGAGAAACTATGGCCCTTTATCTGAATTTACACCTAAACTTAGCCCTCACAGGGGCAAATATTAGAAACTATGGCCCTATATCTGAATTTACACCTAAACTTAGCCCTCACAGGGGCAAATATAAGAAACTATGGCCCTATATCTGAATTTACACCTAAACTTAGCCCTCACAGGGGCAAATATAAGAAACTACAGATCTATACTTTCATTTGGACCTAAAACTTAAGGCTTAATGCCATCAGCGTTCGTTGTCGACTTTTACCTTTGCATTTACCATAAAATACAATCATAAATCATTCACATTTTCATCATCATCATCATCAGATATACATATATAACGTGTAGAAAGACGTATATGTTTGCAGCACAACAATCATTTAGGCCACAACGACCTATACGAAGTACTCCTGGATAAAAATACAATGATACATTATTAAAACAAGTAACAATTATATTCATTTTATATATATATATATATATATATATATATATATATATATATATATATCTACCAAAGCTATAATACTAAATGTGTCCACGAGATGGAGGCATAGGACAAGAAATTTTTAAATATTTTAAGGGCAACAACCATATTCTTTTTATATATATATACATACAGAGGTACATACGTGTGCAATACAAAAAATATAAACAGTTGGGCACAGACAAAATTTAAAAAAAAACCTCAAAAGATGCTACACAAAACACAAAACACAACCAGCCAGACACACAAACTATGCAAAGAACATCTTTCGTGGTTTTCATCTCTTACCCAAACACTTAACCATTACTAATCCGGGAAAAAAAAAAAAAACCCACCTAAACCTACCTCACACACACCTGGGCAACACAGACCTACGTCATATACCCCTGCATTAAAATACAATGATAAATCATACACATTTTCATCATCATCAACATCATCATCATAAGATATGCATATAGAATGTATAGAAAGACGTATATGTTGCAGCACAACAATCATTTAGGCCACAACGACCTATACGATGTACTCCTGGATAAAAATACAATGATACATTATTAAAACAAGTAACTATTATATTCATTATACATATATAAACAGTCGGTCACAGACAGAATCAAACGAACTCAAAAGACGCTCTCTCTAATACAAATGTATGATCCTGCTCGTCGTCCCTTATCCTTCTAAGATTGAAAACTCTATATCTATCTTCTATCTATATATCTACTCGAGGAAATAAACAGGGCCTAATAATACTGGATGACAATGTAAATAGCATGTGTTCAAAAGTTCTAAGAATTCAAAACATTTAACAGAAATTCACACTATGCTGGAAGCTGGAAGCGAACTGTTCTGTGACCTTTGATATCTAAAACCACACTCCGTCTATGAAAAATAAGTACGTAGAATGAGTTAATGAAATAATTTCATATAATTATCTCACAAATCCTTATAGATCATTCAAATCATTTTAAACATTAGATTGAAGCGGACTGTGACCTTTGACCTGGATAGCTAACAACACACTCCATCTGTGAAAAATAAGCACGTAGAATGAGTTAATGAAATGATTTCATAAAATGATCTCACAAATGCTTATAGATCATTCAAATCATTTTAAACATTAGATTGAAGTGGACTGTGACCTCTGACCTGTACTTCTAATACTTACCAGACTCTGTCTATCTGGACATAATAACGGTCACACTGGATTTAAACGCAACACACCTTCCTCCATTCATCCGAACCTATCGCCACCTGAAAGATGACAGCTTCCTGTGTCCAACGATACCACTTACATGCACCTTAGACCTGCGCTTCACGAGATACGCCCAAGTAAGCTTTGGCCAATCAGATGGATAATGCTAATGAGAGTGGAATTAATCAGGATTAAACTCATTTTTATCTATATACTTTCATTAGAGCCTTTCGCCACCTGAAAGATGACAGCTTCCCGGATCCGATGATACCACTTACATGGAATTCGGGCCTACGGTTCTCCAGATGTGCCCAGGTAAGCTTTGGCCAATCAGATGCAATATTCTAATGAGGGTGGATACTAATGAGGGTGAAAGTCGTTTTTATCTATATACCTAGCTGCAAGTTAACCCCAAGATAACCTCTAACCCTTAAACCCTCTAACCCAAGCCCTCAAAACTCAAAAGTTCACCTTCTAAAACTGGAGAGTTATAAGATTGAAATCTATATCTACATATCATCTATATCTATCTATCTATCTATCTAATAAAACTTTTCTGTCACTTCTGAGCAGAATACCTAACACTTACCAGACTCTGTCCTTCCTTCTATCTATCTATCAATCTATCTATTTATTTGTTGCAGCACAACAGTCATTTAGGCCACACTGACCTATACGATATACTCCTGGATAAAAATACAATGATACATTATTAAAACAAGTAACAATTATATTCATTATATATATATATATATATATATATATATATATATATATATATATATATATATATCTACCAAATACTATAATACTAAAGGTGTCCACGAGATGGAGGCATAGGATAAGAAATTTTTAAATATTTTAAGGGCAACAACCATATTCTTTTTATATATATATACATACAGAGGTACATACGTGTGCAATACAAAAAATATAAACAGTTGGGCACAGACAAAATTTAAAAAAAAAACTCAAAAGATGCTACACAAAACACAAAACACAACCAGCCAGACACACAAACTATGCAAAGAACATCTTTCGTGGTTTTCATCTCTTACCCAAACGCTTAACCATTACTAATCCGGGAAAAAAAAAAAAAAACCCACCTAAACCGACCTCACACACACCTGGGCAACACAGACCTACGTCATATACCCCTGCATTAAAATACAATGATAAATCATACACATTTTCATCATCATCATCATAAGATATGCATATAGAATATATAGAAAGACGTATATGTTGCAGCACAACAATCATTTAGGCCACAACGACCTATACGAAGTACTCCTGGATAAAAATACAATGATACATTATTAAAACAAGTAACAATTATATTCATTTTATATATATATATATATATATATATATATATATATATCTACCAAAGCTATAATACTAAATGTGTCCACGAGATGGAGGCATAGGACAAGAAATTTTTAAATATTTTAAGGGCAACAACCATATTCTTTTTATATATATATATACATACAGAGGTACATACGTGTGCAATACAAAAAATATAAACAGTTGGGCACAGACAAAATTTTAAAAAAAAAACTCAAAAGATGCTACAAAAAACACAAAACACAACCAGCCAGACACACAAACTATGCAAAGAACATCTTTCGTGGTTTTCATCTCTTACCCAAACACTTAACCATTACTAATCCGGGAAAAAAAAAAAAAACCCACCTAAACCTACCTCACACACACCTGGGCAACACAGACCTACGTCATATACCCCTGCATTAAAATACAATGATAAATCATACACATTTTCATCATCATCAACATCATCATCATAAGATATGCATATAGAATGTATAGAAAAACGTATATGTTGCAGCACAACAATCATTTAGGCCACAACGACCTATACGATGTACTCCTGGATAAAAATACAATGATACATTATTAAAACAAGTAACTATTATATTCATTATACATATATAAACAGTCGGTCACAGACAGAATCAAACGAACTCAAAAGACGCTCTCTCTAATACAAATGTATGATCCTGCTCGTCGTCCCTTATCCTTCTAAGATTGAAAACTCTATATATATCTTCTATCTATATATCTACTCGAGGAAATAAACAGGGCCTAATAATACTGGATGACAATGTAAATAGCATGTGTTCAAAAGTTCTAAGAATTCAAAACATTTAACAGAAATTCACACTATGCTGGAAGCTGGAAGCGAACTGTTCTGTGACCTTTGATATCTAAAACCACACTCCGTCTATGAAAAATAAGTACGTAGAATGAGTTAATGAAATAATTTCATATAATTATCTCACAAATGCTTATAGATCATTCAAATCATTTTAAACATTAGATTGAAGTGGACTGTGACCTCTGACCTGTACTTCTAATACTTACCAGACTCTGTCTATCTGGACATAATAACGGTCACACTGGATTTAAACGCAACACACCTTCCTCCATTCATCCGAACCTATCGCCACCTGAAAGATGACAGCTTCCTGTGTCCAACGATACCACTTACATGCACCTTAGACCTGCGCTTCACGAGATACGCCCAAGTAAGCTTTGGCCAATCAGATGGATAATGCTAATGAGAGTGGAATTAATCAGGATTAAACTCATTTTTATCTATATACTTTCATTAGAGCCTTTCGCCACCTGAAAGATGACAGCTTCCCGGATCCGATGATACCACTTACATGGAATTCGGGCCTACGGTTCTCCAGATGTGCCCAGGTAAGCTTTGGCCAATCAGATGCAATATTCTAATGAGGGTGGATACTAATGAGGGTGAAAGTCGTTTTCATCTATATACCTAGCTGCAAGTTAACCCCAAGATAACCTCTAACCCTTAAACCCTCTAACCCAAGCCCTCAAAACTCAAAAGTTCACCTTCTAAAACTGGAGAGTTATAAGATTGAAATCTATATCTACATATCATCTATATCTATCTATCTATCTATCTATCTATCTAATAAAACTTTTCTGTCACTTCTGAGCAGAATACCTAACACTTACCAGACTCTGTTCTTCCTTCTATCTATCTATCAATCTATCTATTTATTTGTTGCAGCACAACAGTCATTTAGGCCACACTGACCTATACGATATACTCCTGGATAAAAATACAATGATACATTATTAAAACAAGTAACAATTATATTCATTATATATATATATATATATATATATATATATATATATGTACCAAATACTATAATACTAAAGGTGTCCACGAGATGGAGGCATAGGATAAGAAATTTTTAAATATTTTAAGGGCAACAACCATATTCTTTATATATATATATATATATATATATATATATATATATATATTGTAACAGCCCATAGCTTTGTTACTATAGATTTTGGTAGAGTGTAATTCCATTACCAAAGTGTAGTTTCACTACCATCCTCCGGGGGCTCTAAATTGCGTACTCTATCTAACTTAAGCCAGGTGAAACAGTAGAGGAAGTTAGTTGTTTGGTTAGGAGAAAGCATGGTCACCTGCTTTTTTTTCTTTTCCTTCAACACTGTAGAGTCCGGATTGATAAACATTTGTGTTTCAAGCTCAATCAATGTAAGTGTTTTTCTTTGTTTAGTTTGTTTTTGTATCCTTTTCAATTGAGGTTATGTATGAATTGTAATTTGTTTCGTATGTTTGTTTTGTTGTATGTTTTTGTTAGCAAGCTAATCCTTAGTTTGTATATTTTATTTTAGAAGGACTTTTTTGGTAGTTTATTTGCTACTAATATACCCACTGGATGAAAGGTGTTGTGTTGCTGTGCTGAGATCTTCGTTTCACCTCCTATTGTGGATATTTCGGGATCAATTGCTCAAGCACTGAAGTGTTTTGGGAGCATGCGGTGGAAGGTGTTTGCTGTATAAAGCCATTTAACATTGGGTGGATTGAGTATCATCGTCGTCGTCGTCATCAGCAATAAGTACAATAGACTTTCATGAAAAGACAATTTGTTTTTTTTATTTGACAATTAACAGTTTTTGCCATGTTGTTTACTGTTTTGCCTATCCTCATACAAATTTGTTAGCCTGCTGAATTCCTTTGCTTTGTTCTTCTATCATCTTTTGTGTTTGTTCATGACGTGTTTCACACTTCAATATAACCTTTTTGACTGCATCAGATTGTCTATGTGGACTTTGTGCTTACTCTTTAAAGTTTCAATCTTGTTGATATATTATTTGAGGTATACAAAGTTGGTTGGTGGGTTCCCTCCCTCAATATATTTTGTAGCGGCCCCTACTTTGAGAAAGTGAGGACAGTTACAATATACATACATACAGATGTACATACGTGTGCAATACAAAAAATATAAACAGTTGGGCACAGACAAAATTTAAAAAAAAAACTCAAAAGATGCTACACAAAACACAAAACACAACCAGCCAGACACACAAACTATGCAAAGAACATCTTTCGTGGTTTTCATCTCTTACCCAAACACTTAACCATTACTAATCCGGGAAAAAAAAAAAAACACCTAAACCTACCTCACACACACCTGGGCAACACAGACCTACGTCATATACCCCTGCATTAAAATACAATGATAAATCATACACATTTTCATCATCATCATCATAAGATATGCATATAGAATGTATAGAAAGACGTATATGTTGCAGCACAACAATCATTTAGGCCACAACGACCTATACGATGTACTCCTGGATAAAAATACAATGATACATTATTAAAACAAGTAACTATTATATTCATTATACATATATAAACAGTCGGTCACAGACAGAATCAAACGAACTCAAAAGACGCTCTCTCTAATACAAATGTATGATCCTGCTCGTCGTCCCTTATCCTTCTAAGATTGAAAACTCTATATCTATCTTCTATCTATATATCTACTCGAGGAAATAAACAGGGGCTAATAGTTCGCCCTCTACTGGATGACAATGTAAATAGCATGTGTTCAAAAGTGCTAAGGATTCAAAACATTTAGCAGAAATTCACTCTATGCTGGATGCTGGAAGCTGGAAGCGAAGTGTTCTGTGACCTTTGATATCTAAAACCACACTCCGTCGATGAAAAATAAGTACGTAGAATGAGTTTATGAAATAATTTCATATAATTATCTCACAAATCCTTATAGATCATTCAAATCATTTTAAACATTAGATTGAAGCGGACTGTGACCTTTGACCTGGATAGCTAACAACACACTCCATCTGTGAAAAATAAGCACGTAGAATGAGTTAATGAAATGATTTCATAAAATGATCTCACAAATGCTTATAGATCATTCAAATCATTTTAAACATTAGATTGTGACCTCTGACCTGTACTTCTAATACTTACCAGACTCTGTCTATCTGGACATAATAATGGTCACACTGCATTTAAACGCAACACACCTTCCTCCATTCATCCGAACCTATCGCCACCTGAAAGATGACAGCTTCCTGTGTCCAACGATACGCTGCTTCAGCTCTTGGATTCTTTCCAATCCTAATCTAACCCTGGAAACCTGACACCTACCCAAACTAACCCCAGGCCCCTGAAACCTACCCAGTTTAACCCTTGACGTGGTCCGTGGTGACATACGTGAGAGAAAAATATATGTATTTTAATTATATGTACCATAAAAAAATAAACATATAAAATATAGTGGATATTATACCTTATATTTTGTGAAACGTATAAAAGTAAGACATAAAAACCAAGGAGTTCGGTGCAAAAAATTCTGTGTGGCAGGCTGGACCAAAGCAGAGCTGAAAGTGGTCAGTGGAAGTAGAAGGACTGCGCACAACCGGAATTGGACCCTGTTTCGATTCTTGAGTGTAAAGTCCCTAACAGGGGCAAATATGAGAAACTATGGCCCTATATCTGAATTTACACCTAAACTTAGCCCTCACAGGGGCAAATATGAGAAACTATGGCCCTATATCTGAATTTACACCTAAACTTAGCCCTCACAGGGGCAAGTATAACAAACTATGGCCCTATATCTGAATTTGCACCTAAACTTAGCCCTCACAGGGGCAAATATAAGAAACTATGGCCCTATATCTGAATTTACACCTAAACTTAGCCCTCACAGGGGCAAGTATGAGAAACTATGGCCCTATATCTGAATTTACACCTAAACTTAGCCCTCACAGGGGCAAATAAGAGAAACTATGGCCCTATATCTGAATTTACACCTAAACTTAGCCCTCACAGGGGCAAATATTAGAAACTATGGCCCTATATCTGAATTTACACCTAAACTTAGCCCTCACAGGGGCAAATATAAGAAACTATGGCCCTATATCTGAATTTACACCTAAACTTAGCCCTCACAGGGGCAAATAAGAGAAACTATGGCCCTATATCTGAATTTACACCTAAACTTAGCCCTCACAGGGGCAAATATTAGAAACTATGGCCCTATATCTGAATTTACACCTAAACTTAGCCCTCACAGGGGCAAATATAAGAAACTATGGCCCTATATCTGAATTTACACCTAAACTTAGCCCTCACAGGGGCAAATATAAGAAACTACAGATCTATACTTTCATTTGGACCTAAAACTTAAGGCTTAATGCCATCAGCGTTCGTTGTCGACTTTTACCTTTGCATTTACCATAAAATACAATCATAAATCATTCACATTTTCATCATCATCATCATCAGATATACATATATAACGTGTAGAAAGACGTATATGTTTGCAGCACAACAATCATTTAGGCCACAACGACCTATACGAAGTACTCCTGGATAAAAATACAATGATACATTATTAAAACAAGTAACAATTATATTCATTTTATATATATATATATATATATATATCTACCAAAGCTATAATACTAAATGTGTCCACGAGATGGAGGCATAGGACAAGAAATTTTTAAATATTTTAAGGGCAACAACCATATTCTTTTTATATATATATACATACAGAGGTACATACGTGTGCAATACAAAAAATATAAACAGTTGGGCACAGACAAAATTTAAAAAAAAAACTCAAAAGATGCTACACAAAACACAAAACACAACCAGCCAGACACACAAACTATGCAAAGAACATCTTTCGTGGTTTTCATCTCTTACCCAAACACTTAACCATTACTAATCCGGGAAAAAAAAAAAAACACCTAAACCTACCTCACACACACCTGGGCAACACAGACCTACGTCATATACCCCTGCATTAAAATACAATGATAAATCATACACATTTTCATCATCATCATCATAAGATATGCATATAGAATGTATAGAAAGACGTATATGTTGCAGCACAACAATCATTTAGGCCACAACGACCTATACGATGTACTCCTGGATAAAAATACAATGATACATTATTAAAACAAGTAACTATTATATTCATTATACATATATAAACAGTCGGTCACAGACAGAATCAAACGAACTCAAAAGACGCTCTCTCTAATACAAATGTATGATCCTGCTCGTCGTCCCTTATCCTTCTAAGATTGAAAACTCTATATCTATCTTCTATCTATATATCTACTCGAGGAAATAAACAGGGGCTAATAGTTCGCCCTCTACTGGATGACAATGTAAATAGCATGTGTTCAAAAGTGCTAAGGATTCAAAACATTTAGCAGAAATTCACTCTATGCTGGATGCTGGAAGCTGGAAGCGAAGTGTTCTGTGACCTTTGATATCTAAAACCACACTCCGTCGATGAAAAATAAGTACGTAGAATGAGTTAATGAAATAATTTCATATAATTATCTCACAAATCCTTATAGATCATTCAAATCATTTTAAACATTAGATTGAAGCGGACTGTGACCTTTGACCTGGATAGCTAACAACACACTCCATCTGTGAAAAATAAGCACGTAGAATGAGTTAATGAAATGATTTCATAAAATGATCTCACAAATGCTTATAGATCATTCAAATCATTTTAAACATTAGATTGAAGTGGACTGTGACCTCTGACCTGTACTTCTAATACTTACCAGACTCTGTCTATCTGGACATAATAACGGTCACACTGGATTTAAACGCAACACACCTTCCTCCATTCATCCTAACCTATCGCCACCTGAAAGATGACAGCTTCCTGTGTCCAACGATACCACTTACATGCACCTTAGACCTGCGCTTCACGAGATACGCCCAAGTAAGCTTTGGCCAATCAGATGG